>CM077575.1:53971577-53972931 GCA_039657325.1 Stephania cephalantha | reverse complement strand
CCCTAAACCCTAAACCCTAAACCCTAAACCCTAAACCCTAAACCCTAAACCCTAAACCCTAAACCCTAAACCCTAAACCCTAAACCCTAAACCCTAAACCCTAAACCCTAAACCCTAAACCCTAAACCCTAAACCCTAAACCCTAAACCCTAAACCCTAAACCCTAAACCCTAAACCCTAAACCCTAAACCCTAAACCCTAAACCCTAAACCCTAAACCCTAAACCCTAAACCCTAAACCCTAAACCCTAAACCCTAAACCCTAAACCCTAAACCCTAAACCCTAAACCCTAAACCCTAAACCCTAAACCCTAAACCCTAAACCCTAAACCCTAAACCCTAAACCCTAAACCCTAAACCCTAAACCCTAAACCCTAAACCCTAAACCCTAAACCCTAAACCCTAAACCCTAAACCCTAAACCCTAAACCCTAAAAAACCCTAAACCCTAAACCCTAAACCCTAAACCCTAAACCCTAAACCCTAAACCCTAAACCCTAAACCCTAAACCCTAAACCCTAAACCCTAAACCCTAAACCCTAAACCCTAAACCCTAAACCCTAAACCCTAAACCCTAAACCCTAAACCCTAAACCCTAAACCCTAAACCCTAAACCCTAAACCCTAAACCCTAAACCCTAAACCCTAAACCCTAAACCCTAAACCCTAAACCCTAAACCCTAAACCCTAAACCCTAAACCCTAAACCCTAAACCCTAAACCCTAAACCCTAAACCCTAAACCCTAAACCCTAAACCCTAAACCCTAAACCCTAAACCCTAAACCCTAAACCCTAAACCCTAAACCCTAAACCCTAAACCCTAAACCCTAAACCCTAAACCCTAAACCCTAAACCCTAAACCCTAAACCCTAAACCCTAAACCCTAAACCCTAAACCCTAAACCCTAAACCCTAAACCCTAAACCCTAAACCCTAAACCCTAAACCCTAAACCCTAAACCCTAAACCCTAAACCCTAAAAACCCTAAACCCTAAACCCTAAACCCTAAACCCTAAACCCTAAACCCTAAACCCTAAACCCTAAACCCTAAACCCTAAACCCTAAACCCTAAACCCTAAACCCTAAACCCTAAACCCTAAACCCTAAACCCTAAACCCTAAACCCTAAACCCTAAACCCTAAACCCTAAACCCTAAAAACCCTAAACCCTAAACCCTAAACCCTAAACCCTAAACCCTAAACCCTAAACCCTAAACCCTAAACCCTAAACCCTAAACCCTAAACCCTAAACCCTAAACCCTAAAACCCTAAACCCTAAACCCTAAACCCTAAACCCTAAACCCTAAACCCTAAACCCTAAACCCTAAACCCTAAACCCTAAACCCTAAACCCTAAACC
>CM077575.1:53964077-53966577 GCA_039657325.1 Stephania cephalantha | reverse complement strand
TAAACCCTAAACCCTAAACCCTAAACCCTAAACCCTAAACCCTAAACCCTAAACCCTAAACCCTAAACCCTAAACCCTAAACCCTAAACCCTAAACCCTAAACCCTAAACCCTAAACCCTAAACCCTAAACCCTAAACCCTAAACCCTAAACCCTAAACCCTAAACCCTAAACCCTAAACCCTAAACCCTAAACCCTAAACCCTAAACCCTAAACCCTAAACCCTAAACCCTAAACCCTAAACCCTAAACCCTAAACCCTAAACCCTAAACCCTAAACCCTAAACCCTAAACCCTAAACCCTAAACCCTAAACCCTAAACCCTAAACCCTAAACCCTAAACCCTAAACCCTAAACCCTAAACCCTAAACCCTAAACCCTAAACCCTAAACCCTAAACCCTAAACCCTAAACCCTAAACCCTAAACCCTAAACCCTAAACCCTAAACCCTAAACCCTAAACCCTAAACCCTAAACCCTAAACCCTAAACCCTAAACCCTAAACCCTAAACCCTAAACCCTAAACCCTAAACCCTAAACCCTAAACCCTAAACCCTAAACCCTAAACCCTAAACCCTAAACCCTAAACCCTAAACCCTAAACCCTAAACCCTAAACCCTAAACCCTAAACCCTAAACCCTAAACCCTAAACCCTAAACCCTAAACCCTAAACCCTAAACCCTAAACCCTAAACCCTAAACCCTAAACCCTAAACCCTAAACCCTAAACCCTAAACCCTAAACCCTAAACCCTAAACCCTAAACCCTAAACCCTAAACCCTAAACCCTAAACCCTAAACCCTAAACCCTAAACCCTAAACCCTAAACCCTAAACCCTAAACCCTAAACCCTAAACCCTAAACCCTAAACCCTAAACCCTAAACCCTAAACCCTAAACCCTAAACCCTAAACCCTAAACCCTAAACCCTAAACCCTAAACCCTAAACCCTAAACCCTAAACCCTAAACCCTAAACCCTAAACCCTAAACCCTAAACCCTAAACCCTAAACCCTAAACCCTAAACCCTAAACCCTAAACCCTAAACCCTAAACCCTAAACCCTAAACCCTAAACCCTAAACCCTAAACCCTAAACCCTAAACCCTAAACCCTAAACCCTAAACCCTAAACCCTAAACCCTAAACCCTAAACCCTAAACCCTAAACCCTAAACCCTAAACCCTAAACCCTAAACCCTAAACCCTAAACCCTAAACCCTAAACCCTAAACCCTAAACCCTAAACCCTAAACCCTAAACCCTAAACCCTAAACCCTAAACCCTAAACCCTAAACCCTAAACCCTAAACCCTAAACCCTAAACCCTAAACCCTAAACCCTAAACCCTAAACCCTAAACCCTAAACCCTAAACCCTAAACCCTAAACCCTAAACCCTAAACCCTAAACCCTAAACCCTAAACCCTAAACCCTAAACCCTAAACCCTAAACCCTAAACCCTAAACCCTAAACCCTAAACCCTAAACCCTAAACCCTAAACCCTAAACCCTAAACCCTAAACCCTAAACCCTAAACCCTAAACCCTAAACCCTAAACCCTAAACCCTAAACCCTAAACCCTAAACCCTAAACCCTAAACCCTAAACCCTAAACCCTAAACCCTAAACCCTAAACCCTAAACCCTAAACCCTAAACCCTAAACCCTAAACCCTAAACCCTAAACCCTAAACCCTAAACCCTAAACCCTAAACCCTAAACCCTAAACCCTAAACCCTAAACCCTAAACCCTAAACCCTAAACCCTAAACCCTAAACCCTAAACCCTAAACCCTAAACCCTAAACCCTAAACCCTAAACCCTAAACCCTAAACCCTAAACCCTAAACCCTAAACCCTAAACCCTAAACCCTAAACCCTAAACCCTAAACCCTAAACCCTAAACCCTAAACCCTAAACCCTAAACCCTAAACCCTAAACCCTAAACCCTAAACCCTAAACCCTAAACCCTAAACCCTAAACCCTAAACCCTAAACCCTAAACCCTAAACCCTAAACCCTAAACCCTAAACCCTAAACCCTAAACCCTAAACCCTAAACCCTAAACCCTAAACCCTAAACCCTAAACCCTAAACCCTAAACCCTAAACCCTAAACCCTAAACCCTAAACCCTAAACCCTAAACCCTAAACCCTAAACCCTAAACCCTAAACCCTAAACCCTAAACCCTAAACCCTAAACCCTAAACCCTAAACCCTAAACCCTAAACCCCTAAACCCTAAACCCTAAACCCTAAACCCTAAACCCTAAACCCTAAACCCTAAACCCTAAACCCTAAACCCTAAACCCTAAACCCTAAACCCTAAACCCTAAACCCTAAACCCTAAACCCTAAACCCTAAACCCTAAACCCTAAACCCTAAACCCTAAACCCTAAACCCTAAACCCTAAACCCTAAACCCTAAACCCTAAACCCTAAACCCTAAACCCTAAACCCTAAACCCTAAACCCTAAACCCTAAACCCTAAACCCTAAACCCTAAACCCTAAACCCTAAACCC
>CM077575.1:52320562-52738977 GCA_039657325.1 Stephania cephalantha | reverse complement strand
GAACACCGCAACCTCCAAGTACATCCATCCAAATATTTCTTACAACGAACAATCCATACACTTGGTGTAGAATGAGTCACCACAAAGCGCATGTGTCCTTTGATGCTATACATTTTCACTAAGATGTTGGATATCTACTTTGCACATGAACCGCATGCCTTTCTCAAATTCAGATGCCTCATTCCATAAAGACCTAGACGGGATCATCAGATTCCTACCGAGGGGCTGCATTTGCCCTCACTACTCAATTCCATAAATACAATGGGAATAAACGACAAATTCACCTACACCCAATCGGCGCATCATCAATTCCAGCAGCCTCTTCATCGAAGAAATCATCGTTCCTAGTCTCTGTTCTGAAATTTGGAGGACAAGATAATGAGCCATCATCTCGCTATGACCCGATTTAACGCGTATCTAATCATGCCATCATCAACATGATGACCATCATCCCCTTCATCGTCAGATTCATCTTCGCGCATTATCTTCACCGGCATCCCCGTCACACGCTTTAGTAATCATCATCTTCGCTAGTATTCATATCATCACAGGAACGAGGATCCTCATCCATTTCTGGATCATACCGCCAAAGCTGCTTACTTACAATGGCTATGCTCATAAATTGGCTGAGTGCTAGGTCCAGCCTCCGCACGTAACACTACGTTGCAATTGGAATCCATTGTATTGTTCCTCGGAACTAAAGCGATATAAATCTCCATGCAATGTGGTGGTGGTAATTGTGACAAAAAGTCCCAAACATCTTCGAGACTCGACTCATCATCTATTGGCAACTGGGATTTGAGTTGGTCGATCCACTTCCAATGTATCACTGGATATCGATATGTCATGTTTAATCTCTTGTAAGTCATTGTCTATCTGCAATGAATTACGTATATAACGCACAAGTTCATCGTACCACTAAATCGATCTTCGATCCGTATACCTGATGGGCGGTTTCGTGTACGAAATTCCTGATGCTCCTTCTACCATGTCTCCATTCATATAACACAACAACGATACTCTTTGATCACCCATTCTTCAATCTATATATGTACAATATAATGAATCATTGCGTATAATTCAAATAAATATGACCTTCATAAAATTGCTTATGGACCTAAATAGAATTAGTAGTGGTAAATTAATTAATATATATATGTAACTAAATAGCCTTAGTGATCAAATTAAGTACCTTATTATGCAACAAAGAAACTATTATATGCAAATAACTATTATATATTATAAACAACTACCCTAGCTAGCTTAGAATATAAGAGCCCTTAAAGCAACCTTACAAAGTTACCACCACCAATGTCTCATCTCTTAAGCGCACGCCTAATGTTCTTCGAAATTTTTCTACTAAAGTATTGACATGTATACGAGGATTTTTGCTTCATTAATACCACATCAACTAATTGGGAAAAAGTAATAATATAACTCCGATAAAAAAAAAAAATCTACTTTTAAAAAAATTAAAAAAAAAAAAAATGCCGAATGTGAGACAAAAAAATAACAACAATTTAATATAACATGACATGAACCACATGAAGCATTAACATACAAAATCTCCAAAAACAAAAAATTTCAATTTAAATCGGGCAAAAAAACAAATTTAACAAAAATGAAAAAACAATTTTAATGTGAGACAAAAAAATAACAAAAAATTAAAACATACAACATGACATGAACCACATGAAGCATTAACATACAAAATCTCCAAAAAAAACAAAATTCTTCAATTTAAATCGGATAAAAAATCAGCCTTTAAAAATTAAAAAAAAAAAAACACCGAATGTGAGACATAAAAATAAAAATTCTAATATACAACATGACATGAACCACATGAATCATTAACATATAAAATCTCCAAAAAAAAACATCCCAATTTAAATCGGATAAATAAAATCACTTTTTAAAAAAAATTTACAAACAAAATTTAATGTGAGACATAAAAATTAAAAAAAAATTTAACATACAACATGACATGAACTACATGAATCTGTTGAAGCATACATGCACCTCCAAAAACATGTTCTACTGCTGATTTTTGCTAACAATAAAAAAAAACAAAAAATCAGTCAATGCATTTAAATAACAAAAAAAAAACAATGCATGAGAATGAATTGTGAGAAACAACATTAACAAAACATGCAATATTCAACATGAACCTAACTATTAAGCATAAACACACAACCCCCTCTAAAGAATAGATCTTACAAAGTTGTTGAGTTCCGGTGGGGTTGCGGTTCTGATCTCGAAGTCGACGATGGAGATAAGATATGCACCTATGGAGCCAATCTAAAGGAGCTCAAGGTAGTGGATCCATGTGGAGTTGAGGGAAGTTGTGGATCGGTAAGGAGAAATAGAAAGAAGTTAAGGAAGGCCAATGAAAATGAACGAATACAGAGACAAGAAACCAGATCTCGTTTCTTGTCTCGAGTTCAAAGTGAAATCGTGACCCGGATCACGATTTCCCTTACTCTTGCCTGAGGAAATCGTGATCCTCGGGTCACGATTTCCTGGTAAGTGAAACCGTGACCCGAGTTCACGATCTTCACTGAAAAAAAAACCAAAAATCTCACGTGTGGGCGCCTTACATGGCAACAGTATGTAGCCAGATGGGGAAATAGTTTCATGCGGCGTGTGTTGGTTATAATTCTTCCTCCCAAACGTACGAATCAATGAAAACTGTCAATTGTTTGATAAAGAGTATGTGATATGTACTTCTATTTTAGTATCTATTTTTATTAAAAAAAAAATATTTGGTGACATACATTTGATATACACTTTAGCCATACTCAGCTTGGCCACATATTTATTGAATGCTCCAAATTAGCTTACACATTTGGTCAGCTCATCTCCTAAGGTCAACTGTACATGAAAGTTTATTAATTTGATTACTTAGCAAATAATTATATTAAACAAAATATTCATTGATTTTTATATTTTTTTCTTTTTTTTTTTGTACCTACTGGCTTTCGAAACTAGTAGAGTAATCGCTTTGAACATTAACCTAACCTATCAGTCGTGCAATACACACTGAGATATGTATGTACGGAATTCGAAACAAAATGCACGGCATCCGACTGAATCGATGACCTAATCGATGCTGCTCAAAGCGGATTACTTTTATGTTTTCCTTTTTTTTTATTTTAGTTGATAGTAAACATGGAGATGTGATGGCGTGCATCTCGTGCGAGTTAAATCTGATCTGCACGTCAAAAATATCAAGTGCACCTGACTCCAGCCGCTCACCTCCCGCCACGTGTCACGCGCTTACATGGTACCTGAATTCGCTACTAGTCACACAGCTCTCGTGACCCCACGTACGTGGGCCCCACTCAACCGTCTCTCTCTCTCGCGTCTATTTAAGGCGAAGAGAAGAGAAATTCGCGCTATCGGATTCGCGGTCAATCGCAGATTCTTTACAATTTTCACAAATAGAGCGCGAAATTTTCGCTATTTCGCTTTTTTAAGTGCACGGCACTGCGAACGCGTCGAAACCGCGTGAATTCTATTCTTCTGCAATCGATCGATCGATCGAACAAACCAGATCGAGATTCGTAATCTCGAAAATTCGAAACCCTAGCTTAGCTAGCTAGTGATGGCGACGAAGGGTCAAGAGAAATCGAACTCCGTCGGCGGTGAGTCGGAGAGCATGGCGGATCTGGAGAAGGTGTTCAAGAGCTTCGACGCGAACAGCGACGGAAAGACCTCGGCGGCGGAGCTGGAAAACGTGCTGAGCGCGCTTGGATCGTGAGAGACGTCGGTAGAGGAGCTGAAGAAGATGATGGAGGAGATCGACACTGACGGCGACGGATTCGTGGATCTGAAGGAGTTCGCGGAGTTCTACCGCGGCGGATCAGGCAAATGCAGTGAAGAAGGCGGCGGATGCGGCGGCGATCGAGAGCTTAGAGACGCGCGTTTGAGATGTACGATAAGGACAAGAACGGAAAGATCTCTGCGAAGGAGCTTTACGCCGAGGTGTTGAAGAGCTTGGGAGAGAAGTGCACTATGAAGGATTGTGGCTCGGATGATCAGCCTCGGTCGATAAGGACGGCGATGGCAGCGTCACGATTTCGAGGAGTTCAAGAAGATGATGACTGAACGGTACTAGAAACTGATTCACCATTAGAATAGCATTACACGATCACAAGTAGTAGTAGAGTAGTAGCAGCAGCAGCAGCAGCAGTAGTTGAATCTTTCAATGAATGAATGAATGAATGAATGAATGTTGAAAGTTTGATCAAATGTTTCTGAGAGCACATTTTGCGTGATTTCGATGCGTGTGTTCTTGAATCTGTTCTCTTGTTAGTAGTTAGTACTATTCGAATCAATCTCTTTTGGAAGTTTCTCGATAGTCATGGTTTCCAATGAATAGTTTATTGATCTATCATAATTCTTGTCTTACATTATGAACAATTAATCTTTACGTACTTTACCAATTAACTTTTTCAGCTCACAAGATATATCGGCTTAGCATAAGAAATTTCTTCATGCGACTCTCGGCCAATGAATTGTACATACCCGCATTCCAAGGCGCACATGGATGACTCTTTATGTGAACTAATATGTCTTGTTGTGTCACATGATGTTATCATTCTAGCACTTTTTTTCAATTTAAAGGATTTGAAAAACACAAAGGCGTAGGCTCGATTATACATATGTATCACACATCATCAATTGCACCAAATTGAGCCTTAATAGAAGAGCTTTTGACCTGATGTAGCAGTTCTCCCAATTAATTTGAAATTGAGGCTTTATTGTTGTTGTTGTTGTTGTTTTTTTTTTTTGGATTTTTTGATAAGAAGGAAATCGTACGCCTTGCTTACTATGAGGCTTAAACTTTTGACCTTTTACTCAAGTAACTTCATTTTAAGCCAGCTTATCAATCTATTTGGTTGGTAGGCTTTTGTTGTTGTTGTTGCTTTCTCAAAGTTTGTGTTTTTTTTTTTGATATGTGTGTGTGGTGGTGGTGTTGCTAGGTTTGTGATTGAGGAAGGGTGAAGGTATGGCAAAGTGAAAAGTAGTTGGGTTTATTGGAGGGACACACTTAAAGGAAGGAATCCATGTAGATAGAATTGATTGAAAAAGGTATGGGCATCAAACTTGTGAACTACTACTACTAGCTACTGCTACTCTACATACTTACTTGCTGGGTACATTACATATACATAATGTGGTGGTTCAATAAAAGTGTTGCACATGGCTTTGTTCAGAACAACTGCATTAAAACCACATGCATCAGTAAAATCTTCAACCTTTCCACAATTTTCTCTTTTATATAGAGCTCTCAGAAGCTTTACGCGCTTTCACTCTAAAAATAGTACTCATGTAAATCAATTAGTACTTCCATTTAATAATAAAAAATAGGCAACTGTGGCACCGTCAATACACCTCGAGTAGCTGTTTAGTGCTCTAACTTCTCATGTAATATTGATTTCTTGTACAAGCACAAGTTTGTCTTTGTTTTAGAATTTTTTTTCTTTAATCTCCTATCTATATGTATTGATGTCTCCATTAAATCAAATGGAGTTGTTCATTGTAGACTCTAGTCGGTCCTAACTAATTAGGGATTGAGACCTCAATGTTATTGTTGGTGGTGGATTTGTATTGATGTAGAAGACAACTCTAATGTTTTCTAAATTTCAAATCAGGCTAGAAGGTAGGACGAGCCACCAGGCAGATTTTTTTTTTTTTTTTTTTAATCAAATTTTGTTGCATCTGAGGTTCCTCATGCCATACTAAAGAGGTACAACAACCATTACATATAAAGTTCTTAGTCAACATCTTTACTAAGAGGACAACAACACCAACGAAAAAAGAGGGCAACAACCTCACTCATAGGAGCAAACAAAATTGCTGCAACATTTTCATGCTTAGCGAGATTTCGCGCTGCTCACTTTCTCAGAGGTTGGTCATCGTGTCATTTTCGCTACGCTTGTAAAAAGAGCCTGCAAGATGGTGCACTTCCTTAATTTCTAACGAGACGTAGATCATTCGTTCACATTTTTTTTTTCTTTTAGGTTTCCTATATAGTGTCCAGTCACTAACCGTCAATCGCATTGATTCATACTCAAACTCGTGCATATTGTTGGCCTCATACAGGAGCGACCATCCTAACTCTTTTTTTTTTTTTTCATTCACAAGACTAGCTCAAGCTTCGAGACCTCACTCAAGAGGAATCAAGTTTCTCACTACTTGAGCCAACATGGATTGTTGATTTGTTGATGTTTTTAGTTTGTAAGTACTATAGCCTAGCTCCCATGCGTTTGTTTTTTTACCATCAAATACCTAACCCTAGATCAACCACCTAATACTTTGATGGTACGCAGGGTGGATTCAAATCTTCCTCAAGCAATTGAGATTTGAAGAACTTTTTGTTGGTTTTGTTTTGGGGGTGTTTTCCAAATAAGTCAATTTTGTTGCATGGATCGCATCGGATAATAGGTTGCAACCTAAAACCGTTCCAAAGAATTTCCTCGCTTAATTACGTTTTGCAGCTCAAGGGTCACCTCATTGTAGCGATCGCTTTATGCTACGTATATTGGTTCAATGAGCTCCAAGGGTTGTATCAACATAATGTGGCAAATGTACTTTATCTTGACAAAAAAAAGAGAGAAGAAAATACCTTAAAGTAGCGAAAAAGTTAATAATCCTCGCATTAACTTGAGAGTTCTTTTTTTAAAAAAAAATTAACTTCATATGCTTAGAATAACTTCTAATTGCACACATAAAAATAAAAATAAAAATCCTAAAGTCATGATAAGAGATACTTTTAATTTTTTTGGCTCTATTTTGGTAAAATATTATTGACTTGCACAATTGAAAGACAAGTATTATGATAGAAGATATATATCAAATTGAATTACATCATAAAAGATACTTTGACACAAGGAAAAAAAAACATTATAGAAGATACTTGGCAATAGGAAATCCCCCAAACATCCTAAAGTCCTAATTTGAAGTGACATACATAGATATTGACATGTCCTCGTTTATTTCAACATGTTTCAAAGAGTCATCTAGTAGGTGAATGGCCATAAAGCATGATATTTACCTTCTCTTTTGCTATCATAAATGATGTGTTTTAGAAAGTGAGAAAGCTACTTTATAGTACATGAAGTTGTAGATGAACAAGATCATACCTCAAGTGAAACTTTTTTTAATATACTTGAAAACTCTCAAATTAAATTCACATTTTGGGACTTCACATTCATTTCAAGTTTTGTTTTTTTCTTTTAAGAAATAAATAGACATGCGTGTATCCAGCTCCCTTTTTCAAGCATCTCTTTATTTTGATTTAACTAATCTCCTGAATATTATTAAGACACTAAGCCACTACCTCATTTAGAGGCCTAGAGCTATGATGTTCGTGTATTTGTCACTCCAATACCACGCGACCCACGTCACCCTGAAAATAAGGAAAAGAAATAAAAGAAACTTGAAACAGATATAACCCTAAAGCACCAAGCCTTGTGTTTCATTGCTCTAGTGGTCCACTAGGCACTTGGCCACATTTTTAGCCTAACTTACCTTTTCTTTCTTTTTCTTTGCAAGCCGTTGCTACATTGACATGGTCCGCATCACAAGACGATTATAAAACCATGCAATACACGCAACCAATTTAGTGGCTTACAATAATTTGCACTGAGTTTGAAAGTAAGAAATCATGAGTTTGAACTCTAAAGTGGAGGCATGTTATTTCCTTTTAATCAAAAAAATCAAAAAAAAAAAACCATACCCAATACACACCGATCAAATTACGTGTCACACATCTTGTAATACAATACGCTGTGTTAGAACAGGTGTGTAACATAATGTGCAACTTCAACTATGTTAAAATATCATTTTCCTTCCATAGACCAATCAATTGAGGACCACGGCCTCTCTTAAATTCAACCACCTCAAATAGAAACAGATCGAAAGGAGATGTCATGATAGAGTTGAGAATTTAATGAGGGTCCAAATTAAGTTGGTGAGAAAGAAAACACAAGACTTACTCCGGGGTATGCATGTGATTCATGATTGTAGGGGAGTTGTTAACCGACTTAAGGTTCTATAGTGTTTCATTTGTTGGTAGATCAACAAATTTAACGGCCTCATGCTATTGCTCGGGAAGTTAGTTCTTTATTTGATTAAACGAGTGATGGGTTGTACCTTCGTTTCTCTATGATGTATTAGATAAAGATTTGGAATAAATGAAGTTTTGATTTGTTATAAAAAAAAGGCTATAAAAAACCAAGTGTTGGCCCACCTTTGGCATTTGTATTCGCGAGTCCATGAATTTCACTTTCGTCATATCTACACTTATATTCTCTTTACAAAGTCTTACCTAACTAAAATGAGATTATATTTCCAATCCACATATCCTCAAAAAAAATAAGGTTACGATGAAATAACACTTGTTACAAGTTTCTCATCCTTAACTAGAGATTTTAATTTTGAGTCTTAAAAATGAAAAAAACTTTAAAACTTTTGGTTACACGCAAGGCCGCCTCTCGTGATCTTACATTTCTCAAGTTTGGAATTAGTCCGGACAAAACTCCATTTACACTATAATCTTCAAAAAAAAGAGAGGAATGGACGGAATCTTACTAGCATTGATGCACCGGACCCTATCAGAACAAACAATAATGTGCCACAAAACTGTTTTGTTGCTAATAGATTGAATTTGACAATACAAGTTCTCTTTACCGCGTAAAACAAGTCCCGGGTGGTTCTGCTTCCCCTTCCGTAACATGAACCTCTTCAAATCCATGACCACTACCCGCCATTTCATCCACCGCCGCCGTCGCCGCAACCTTTCCCTCCACAACTTTACATCCATTTCCAGCTCCAACACCCTGATCACTAAACACCCAAATCTACAATTCGAAATTAGTATTCTAGAGAACAACATTTATTCATATCGCTTCATGACCGATGTCTTACGCGATTGCATTTCTTCCGGTGACCTTCAAACGGCAAATGCTGTCCACGCCCGGCTCATAAAATCGGATCACAGAGGGTCGATGATCTCGCTATGGAATCAAATTCTGAATTTGAATTGTCAGGGCGGGCGGATTGTGCACACGCGCAAACCATTCGAATCAATGCCCGATAGAGACACAGTTTCATACAATACAATTATTTCTGCCTATGCGTCAAGCGTGATCAGGATGTCGTGGGATGTATGCAGCTTTTTATTAGAATGCAAGAAGAATGTGTTGAGCCCAACCACATCACAGTGGCTGCATTGATTGGTGCTTCTGCGAGGTTGCGCGATTTATACTTGGTGGAGGTGATGCATGGATTAGTGATGCAATGCATGTTGGAGTACTAATGAGTTTGTTGGGAGCGTGTTGGTTGATGCGTATGCGAAGAGAGCAAGGCTAGAAGATGCGGTTCTGGCATTTGAGGAGATATCCGAAGCCGACTTGGTGTCGTGGAATGTTATGATTAATGGATGTGCATGCAATGGTAGTAAAGAACTTGCCTTGAGTGTCTTCTCTAGGATGCGGCGTGAGGGTCTGCCGTTGAATAGCTTCACATTGGCCAGCATGACAAAGATATGTTCCGAACCGAGTGATTTGAGCCGTGGCATGCAACTCCATGGCTGCATTGTGAAAGCTGGTTTACTTACATGAAACACCCGTCAGCAATGCGCTTATAACCATGTATTCAAAATGCGAAGAAGGGATGCTATCGGCAAAGAACATATTTGAGAGAATGCCAGGACCTAATATTATTTCATGGACTGCTATGATATCGGGATTCATGCAAAACGGGCAGAGTGATGACGCCGTACATGTTTATCAACGAATGCTTAGAGCAGACGTACAGGAAAATGAATTCAGTTTCGCAAGTGTTCTTCCGGCTTACAGTAGCTTAGCCAGGTTAGAGCAAGGGATGCAAGTTCATGCCAGGATCATCAAATCAAGGTTTGGATTGGATATGTCAGTAGGCAATGGTTCTAATAGATATGTATTCCAAATGTGGCAGCTTAGCGGATGCTAAACGAGTGTTTACGACAATGGAAAGACGCGATGTAGTCTCTTGGACCACAATAATCACTGGATTTGGACAGCATGGGAAGGCTAGAGAGGCCCTCAAAATCCTTGACACAATGACAAGCGAAGGATTCGAGCCAGATGCAGTGACATTTCTTGGAGTTTTATCTGCATGTAGCCACGGTGGTCTTGTCGATGAAGGACTTCGGGTTTTCAGGTCGATGAAAGATGACCACGGCGTAAAGCCACATATGCGACACTATGCTTGTGTTGTTGATATGTTGGGTCGAGCGGGTAGATTGAATGATGCAACAAAATTTATCGAAGATATGGCGATCCAATCAGATGGATTGGTATGGGAAGCTTTGCTAAGCGCTTGCAGGATTCATGAGAGGTGGGGAGTTAGGGGGCAAGGGCAGCTGAGAATCTTATGCAACTAAAACCAAGCAAAGATGGAGCTTATGTCTTATTAGCCAACCTATATGCTGACAGGGGTTTATGGGAAGACAAAGGTAAGGTGAGGGAGAGATTGGACTCGAGCCCTTTGAAAAAAGGATACCGGGCATAGCTGGGTGGCTTTTTCTGCGATGATCAAAATTAAAAACGGGATCTAAGCAAGGATGTTCTTTAGAAACCATTCTTTTAAAAAAAAGCTGATAGAGTGCCTAAAAAAGATTCATACATTACCTTCCGATATAAACCAGCAAATCTGCATACGTATATACAGCGCTGCCATCAGATTCTCATGGAACTGCGACACCATTCTGCTTTTTGGCCCTGCGACGCACTGGAATCATTTGTTGTGTATTGAATGCCTGGTTGGAGATGCATCAAACCCAGCTCCTAAGTTCATTGTGCTATTTATCGATCAGGATTTCATTCGCGGATACTGTAAGCTAGAAAGTCTGTATCCAGGTACTTCTTTCACTTCTCCATTTCTTTTCAAATTTGTTTTAGCCAACTGTAACTGCATTGCTTACATGGGAGAACTTGTAAGCTTCTCCAAAGAATATAAATATACTGTCTCAATTCTTTACCATTATCATGAAAGAACCTTCGAAGAAATGTGAACCCTCCATTTGTTTTAGCAAAGCAATTAATATAGTTCGTCATGATTTCTTTGAACACCTATGTTGAAATATGTTCCATTGCTTATCTCGGAAAACTGAAACCCGTTTTACTTTTGTTCTCACATCAGGAATACCATCTTGTGTCCTGCACTCCTCTTTTAAAAATGGCATTTTTGAATCTCGATTATGTAGTCGCTTCCTCGCAGTCGCGTGGAGCTTATCTAGTATCCTCCATGTTACTGCATCAGGAACCAAACCATTCTTTTTCATCTCTCCTACTATCTGATAAGCTTCTTTCTTCAATCCCAACTTGCAGTAGTGGTCAATAAGAATGTTGTAGTTGACAATATTTGGAGTAATCCCAGAGTCTACCAATTCATACAAGAAATCGCAAGCCTCATTCGATTTACCCGAACCGCATAGCCCTTTAAGGATCGCCGCATATACAAAATTATCATGAACTTTCGAGGGCCAAACAACATTGTCCCAGAACCTTTTAGCTTCATCTATTCTATTGGATCCACACAACCTTCAATCACTATGGTGTAAGTTGTACTGTCGGCGACTACGCCTTGAAGCATCATCTCATCGAAAATCCTCATTGCATCGTCAACCTTCTGAAGCTTAAATAAACCTCGTAAAACTCCGTTGTAAGTTACAACACTTGGCTTTATACCCTTCTCCGGCATCTTTTTTCGCAGTAGATTCAGTGCTTCATCAACCTTACAAGAATTGAGCAGACCACATATAATGGTAGTAAAGGTCACAGCATCTGGAGAAGACAAATTTCCATTCAACATATCGGTAAAAACACTCCACGCCTCATCGACTCTCCCCACCTTACAAAATCCAGTAATTACTGTATTGAGGGTAACGACGTCGGGTTGGCATTGCGTCTGAAGCATGGTTACGAGCACATTAAGAAGTTCACTTGGGTTTTCGACGAAACATAATGCTCTTAAGAATATGTTGTAAATCTTAGTCTTGTCCATCCCTTCTTTACTCAACATATGCTGCAGCACATCCTTTGCTTTACCGATATCGAATTCTCGACAAAGACCCTCGACGAGAACCTTGTAAGTAGACTCCGATAACTGAGTGTCCCCATTCGGTCCCTTGTTGGTACAACTGATAGGCCCTCATACAGCCTCCCTCCTTGCTTAGACCATGAATTATAGCATTGTAAGAGACAGCACTTGGAACAAGCCCTCTCTTTCTCATTACATACACTATCCTAGAAGCTCCATGATTCCTCCCAGCTCGGCAAAGCGAATCCATCATCTGCGCATACGCAAACTCCTCATCTACGACGCCGACGCCGCCATTCCCTTGCGGCATCTCTTCGGCAATCCTAAAAACCTCATGAAAGTAGCCTTCTTTACACAAAGAATCCACCACATTGGCGAAAGCGGCATTGTTAACACCCGCCTCTCTTCGATCAATCATCGCCTCCCAAACCTTCTCCATCAGCTCCCTCCATTCCCCACCCCCTCCCCTCAAAACACCTCTCAACAACACACTGTAAGTCATGGAATTCGCCGCAACTCCGCTCTCGCGCATTTCATCAAACACCTTCCAAGCACTGCCCATGTCACCAATTCTGCAAAACCCTTTCATCAGAGATGTATAAGAAACCTCATCCGGGCATCGCCGCCTTCGCCTCATATCGATCAACAGCCGAGACGCTTCGACGGGCAACCCCGCCGACGAGCATAGCTGATCAATCAAACGATTGTAATTCATCAATGTAGGTACAAATTCAGGGTTGGCAATGAGAAACCCATGAAGAACTCGCAATGCGAGAGACGGGTCTTTGGCGCCCAGTAACCGCGCAATGAGGACGTTGCAGGAGCGCTCATCGAAGGCGCAATTCGACGAGATTGCGAGGAGGAGACGGTGATGAGCCTCGGCGAAGCGGTTGGCGTCGCAGAGGGCGTGGATGATGCTGTTGAGATTGAGCCAGTTAGGAATGTAGGCTTGTTCGAGGCAGAGGCGGTCGAGGAGGCCAAGAGCTTCGTCTACTCTGCCTTGTTTGCTGCAGAGGTTGTGAATTTGTTTGGTCCAATATGCTCTGTTTTTTGTGCTCTGTTCTTGTTGTTCAGAAGAGTTTGAGATTGTTGAGTGTCTTGTGATTATTAACAAGGAGGGGGTTTGGGGGATTGGATTCTTTGTTCTTGAAATTGAGAGGAGAGACATCTTGGTCTAGTTTTTTTTTTTTTTTTTGGGAGGGAATTCAAGTAGATTTGAATTAATAGAGAGATTGGTGATAAGCAGAACGGGTTGGGCTGATGGTAGGGGCGATGTTAGAATTGTGTGGATTAAACATATGGTCTTAAGTCTTAAGTTCGATTTTCTATTGCGTACCAAGATTGTCCATAGTCATTAAAGTACTCTCGGTTAGACTTATGAGGACGTCTCGAGTTTGACACTCTATGACGCAGAAACCATCGTTGTGAGAGCTTTACCCTTAAGTGGATCGACCCACTTTGAGCTGGAGTAATCGATTAAGTCCGGTTACCTAGATTTCTTAATGAGTGCTAAATCAAGCATAAGATCACATATTAATGAAATAAAACCATACATAAATGGAGGACAAATGCCTACGCCTGGTCTTAGGTCCCTGGTTCGATTCTCCACTCCGCCCAGCATCAAGATTGGTACTCTTAAGCTAAAGCTTAAGAGGACGTCTCGAAGTCGACACTTCACGAATGCAGAAACCACCATTGTAAGAGCTTTACCTTTTAGTGTAGCGACCCACTCGATCTCGGGTAATAGGTTAAGTCCAGTTACCTAGATTTCTTAATGAGTGGTAAATCAAGCATACAACCACAGATTAATGAAATAAAGCCATACATTCATGGAGGACAAATGCCTATTGTCATGTAAATCTTTAAGCACTCAATCCTTGTTCTCTTTTACTGCAACTTGGAGAAAAAGAAAAAGTAATTGATCATATATGTTGCTTTAGGTGCCAACCAACAACACATGTGAGTAAAGAAAAAGCACACAAATTGAGTAATCTCATCAAGTGTTTAAAGGGCACCAGAGATATAAGCCACCAAACAAAACCAAATCCCCACTCTTTCAATGCTTACATATACAGTGAATCAACCCTTTTGGTTTTGCTTCTAACCCCTTCAATCTTCAACAGAGAACTCACACACTGATTAGGAATTACAAAAAGCAAAACTAAAGCTAGCAGACTCACTGATTCATCATCATCATCAACCTCAAATGCTCAACATATAAACTATTACTACTACTAATACTACTATCACTACATATTACATAGCAATCTAGCAAAATATATAAGGCAAACTAGCTAGTGTGGACAAAATGTGACCAAGTAACTCCCACCACTGCAAGTGGCAATGCTAGTGGGATCATCATAAGCATAAGAGTAAGCCCTTGGACAAGCAGTCTTGAAAATCCTAGAATAAGCAGTTGGCTTGCAAGACTGAGGATTCCCATAAAGCCCAGTGCAGCAATACCTTGGAGACTTGAAAGCAAAGCAAGCACTCTTACAAGCCACAACTCTACTGTTATCATGAGACCTCACTTGAAGCCCAACAGGGCACATGCTGTTCAAATCACTCACACAACCTGCATAGCTACACTTGCCTTGCCCCCTAAAAGGGGTGATTGAGATTGCTAGATTGTAGCCATCAACAAGGCTCACATCATAGAAGTCTTGTTCACCAAGTGTGATTTCAGCTAGTGTGGCTGGTGGTGCACCACCTAGGCCATTGCAGTAGAGTGAGCCACCACAGTCACCAGTGGCACAAAGTCCCCTGCCTTGTTTGTCAAAGCTGCAGTCATGTCTGCCCCATATCCTGCCTGACCAACCTGCAGGGACATGGAGAGAGAAGGCTTGTTTGGGGGAGAGCTTGAAGCCTCCTTTTGCCAAAATGGGCTTCCCTGCACTTGGTTGGATGCCTGGCCACACTGGGTGGGAGCATTTGTTGTAGAGTGCTATGGTTGTTGATGAAACCTCAACTGCATACAACAACAACAACAACAACAAACCAAGATAGGAGTTGGTGAATAATTATTGATGAGAAGTTGAAGAAGAAATTAAGCAAGATTAATACAGGGTATATACATTATGACTTTATGAGTAGTACCTGAAATGCAAGAGAAGACAAGGAGGGGAGGAGGAGAAGTAGGGGTCTCTCCATAGTGTCCTCCAAGGCTTCAAGAGTGAAAATGAGCACTCTTGTTTTTAGGGGAAAAGAAAGGACATTGATTTTGGAGAATGCTACTATGTCCATTGTGCAACAGATGGTACACGCATCCGCTAGTGTCCTACATATGCCTCAAGATGCGTGTACTCTCAATGAATCAAGGGCGGCTAGCTTGGGTGTACGTTGCATATAAGGCACAACAACATTTTCTTTTTTCTTTTTAGAAGTCTACTCAATCTGACTAATCTAGACTCGATTCGGAAACGAGATCTCCGTCTAAGGGGTAAAGACCTAATTTTGACTTGTGTTATGTCTGTCTACCAACAATAATAATAGTAACAAAGCCTCAATTCCTAATTGGTTGGGAGCGGTTACATGAATCACACTCTTACATTGCATTCAATTTATTGCAATTGATGGTGTGATTTCTAAGTCTTTTAAATCCATCTTAATCAATATGTTTCAAATTAGCTTTGGTCTACTCTCACATCATCTATTTATTTATTTAGTCAATATTTTAACGGGGTGAATCAAGCAATTACATTGAAAAATAAATCTCTTCGAGAAAAAACGACTCTATGTATAATGCTCAAAATTTATACTTATATTTAAGGGACTAGTCTTAGAACCAATTATTATCGGAAAGGGAAAGGAGGTTTGATGGGGGTAGAGGCAGCGGCAATTTGGGTCATGAAACGATTAACACGACACGACACGACCCACGACAACGTAATAAACATGTCGTGGGTTTGGCTTAAGTGGGTGTGGGTTATAAACATGTTAACACGTTATACACGGTTAATAAACGAGTCATTAACATGTCAACAACCTCGTTTAACTCGTTTATGACACGCTTAACACGACTAAATAATAATGTTTAAATAATAAATATTGTATAATAAATAGATTGATACAAAATTCACCAATTTGAATGTATGTTAATAACATGATTTATTTATTTTATTTATAGACATCTTTTATCATATTTTATTTTATATTTGAGAGGAAATATTCGTTTTACTTTTAATATATTATTTATGTTTTAGATTTTATTAATAATTATTTATTAAGAAAAAATAAAATTTTTCACCAAAGTAACATTTAAATATTTTTTTAGATGATTCTTATAATTTTGTTTATGTTATTATTACAAGTCATTTTTGCTTTATTATTAAGAGTAATAAAGACTTGAATGAAAAAGTAAAGTAAAATTAACGACTATATACAACCACATCATATTTTATTGGCTATTTTATTATGTTTGTTCGAATTTAATCATTTATATATATTTTAAAAAGTAGTAACCAAATTATAAAAGTTTAAATAAAATAAAATTTTTAAATACAATATTTAATAAATGGGTGACACGAATACGAAATGTTTAACACGACTCACTTAGGACACGAAAATGATTAACACGATTAATAAACATGTCATGTAATGGGTTTGCATTATATGAGTCATGACTTGTTTATGTGCGTGACAACGTTACTGACTCATCGAACTGCGGGTAATTATGTCACCTCTAGATGGGGTGACAAAAGTAGATGGGGGCGACAAAAGTAGTGCAGCATTCGAGGCTGTCAGGGAGTCAGTGGAAAGGGTGTCTGCAAAATTCAAAAGAAAAGAAAGGAAAAGAGAGGGCGTTCGATTCACATGTTGAAGGAATCAAATGCACAGAAGTACTGTACACAACAAAAGGATTAGAAATTGTGGGCACTGTCAAGTTTTATGACAAGAAAGTTTGGTTTTTTAGGTGCAGATGCAGGCCCTTCATTTAATTTGTTCAATTTTTACTCCTGGTACCAACTTAATTTAAGCTGTCACCAAACAATCCATGTTTAGAAGGGAAGGTTAAAAGTTAATTAAAGGTTTGCTTTCTTGCTAAATAAATCATTGAAGCACATGAAATGTCGGGTGCCTATTTACATTATGGTATTCTATCAATAAATCTAGGACCCATGAGTCTTGACTCATAGGGAGGTTTTTAAAATTTTTATAAATATTTAAGGGGTATCAAAGTAATTTTACAAGCGATTATGGTTGTTTCATTAATTGCTCGATGATGTATTTAAAATTAAAAAAAGTATTGAGCCCCGGACTCACGAGTCCAAATAACACTACCCGTATTCTATTCTCATTAGATAGATTGCTAAATTTCGGAATAAATTATTGAAACTAAAATCTATCTACGATTAGTCAAGCTAGACATCACAAACTTCGAAAGTTTTAACATCGACCTTTACTTAATACGCATTCTTATACGACACATGCGCAAACCTACGATAATTCAAGACTGTCTTGACAATCAACAAGAGCTATCAGGCAATAATTGAGCATTACCATTATAAATCTATTTAACCATTTGATTCACCAAGGTAGGTGAAACTTGGAGAGGTAAAAAAGAGAGAAGTAGAAAAATTGCATAGATGAGCAAAGCAAAGCTGTCAAACACAATTGAAGGGCAAGGGCAGTGTCCCACTCCCAGTTATGATCAAAGCACACATTATAGAATTATAGTACCTTGGCCCACAAAAGCATAAATTGGGGACCTTTAATACATGAAACCAGATTCCCAACTGAAGGTCAAATTTACTATTCTAACAATTAGTAACTATTGAATTTTTTTACTCAAACTAGGGGTGGGAGTTGTCACTAGTAGAGGGTCAATGTGAGATTCCCTGTGAGTGTTCAGGCACATAGGAGGCAGATGAGATGACCCACCAACATATGCTAGTGTTGGCCAAAAACAAATGTATGTTTTTATTACACACTGCCCTAGGCCATCACGGCCACTGCAATCAAAGATTCCATAGGCATTGTTGTCTTCCATTATGCTCATCAGACACAAGAAGGAGATCTACCCACCACACCATTGCAGTCATTAAATTAAAGGCAAATCATATTTTTTTAGTCGTTGAGATTTCAGACTTTTATGCTTTTAGTCCATAAACTTTTATTAATGTACATTTGATTCATGAACTTTCATTGTTCTACCTTTGGTCCATGAACTTTCGAGTCTTTTATGTTTTTGAGGGAAATTAATTTTTTTCGACTTTTATTGATCGACGTGAGTAAATCCAGGTGAAAGTAATATAAATCACTTTACTCTTTCTTGACTAGAATCACATGATACTTTTATCACTCACATCACCGAAATTTAACACTTTAAATAGTGGAAGAACTAAATATATATCTTTGTAAAAGTTTAAGAATCAAATGTGTAGTAATAAGAGCTTACGGACCAAAAGCATACAAAACATAAAGTTCAGAGACCAAATGATGAGTTTTGCATAAATTAAAGGGATTAGTTCTAATATATTTATAATAAGGAAAGTGATTTTTGACGTCACCCAATTGGCCTTGAGAGCCGACCATGTGTGCCTTGATATACAAACGATGTGATATGCATAAAGAATTGTGCACGCACATATAGCTCCCAAGGCCGACGTGCTTTGAGGGTGTGCTTTCGGTGTACACTTAACTTATAATAATTTTACTTTCTTGACTATAGCAAATGCAGTAGAAACCACGCAAATGAGAAATGCAAGGAGAAATGAAGGTGAAAAGAACAACATATTGCACATTCAAAACAATGCATAAAAGAATGCATCTTGACTATAATAAATGTACAGATCGAAGATCCAATGCTCTTTACACAAGCGTGTGTTAATGAAAACAAAGATATTCACAAGGCTGAGACAAAACCTATGAGGGGATACAATGGAATGTGTTGCAGACATGGTTACATCCAACAACAGGTCAGCAGAAATATATGCTCGTCATTTTGTTAGCGCCTCGGGGATACCTGAAATCGACGACGCTCCTTCATGTTCTTCGCTTCCAATTCCCCAGAAATCCCATAAAAGAATCGTGGACGAGAGCAATGTGCTCATCCAGTATGGCTCCTGTTGCTCAAATAAAACTGAAGAGTGCACTTCCAGCCGAATTGAAAAATGAAAGAATCATAATAATGCTAAAGAATGGGAGTCAGCTGCTGGTATGCACTCCGAGCCACAGGAACGAAAGCGTCTGTTCAAAATTGCTTCCCTAACAACACACGGAACCGATGATGTTTGATTATTTTCCGTCTTTCTTACATGGCACATGCAATCTGGACATGGATAGGTGTAGATGGAATCATTTATTCTCTTTAGCATAATTCCTTTTGAATCACTGTGACTTCTCATGTTCAACATGCTGCGCTTGAATGACTTCCATCTGCAGAAGGAAGATGTCTTAGCTACGAGAATAAATTGGCAACTGAGGAAATCGAACAACAAAGTCGCAACCCCAAATTAGTTGAGGTCGAGTACATGGATCAAATTCTTCCACTCCCCTCGATTTAATGCACATGATGGCATGCATTCAAATCCATCTTAGGAGAAGAAATAGAAAGGAAAAACAAATGGCAATCATTTGGAAGATAATAAATTGGCCTTCCCAATGACCAAAAAAGTACATCAAATGAACAAAAGATGAATCTCCACTACTAAATACATACCCGGCATTTAGATTATCAAAAATTACAGCTAGCTTTCGCTTGTCAGGCCGGATCGTTTTTGAGTGTCCACCATACAAGTATCTCCGATGTCCCATAAGAAAATGGGGGAAGTTACCACCTTGTGTAGTCACAAACACTTCGCTGTGAAGACAAACCATGTAATCTATGGCGGCCATCCGAGAAGAGTAGTTCTGGAAGCCGCAACCAAAGTCAAAGAATAGGCTTATAAGGATAACAATTATACAAGCAAAAGACAGCCAACCAATACGTACTAAACCAAAGCGATCATTCATACCTTAAATGGAGCAAGTTCATCAGCTGTTGCAAGTGTTTCTTTGGTTTGTAAAAGAGGAAACATTTCAAGAAGAGGAATCATGTTCTTCTCAGAATTGTAAATTTTTCCAGAAGCCAAATAAATAGATGTGGTATTATCAAAACCCATGCCCCTAAGCATCAAACCCACCTGAAGACAAATATTTCAGTAAGAGCTTATACTAAAAAGGATTTCGTGAGAAACATAAAGCAAAAGCAGACAAACTAATCAATTATATATGGGCCAAATAGATATCCTAAATACTAAAAGACTTTGAATCTTTGATAATAGAAATGCATAAAAAAGGGTAATTTCTTGGTGTATGTATATATATATGGAGAATACCGCGTATGTTTATTGAGCAATTGGTACAAAAGAGTTTTGATGATAAAAGATACACAATAAAAAAAAAAAAAATTTAGATGCCATAACTAAAATACAGCAGATTTTTATTCAGCAAGTGATACAACAACAACAACATAGCCTCAGTCCCAAATTAATTGGGGTCGGCTACATGGATCAAACTTGTCCATTGTGTTCGATTAAGTGGATATCAAAGAATATATTTAAGCAATAAGTCCAGGTTTACAACAAAATGTTTTAAAGAGAAAGGAACACATTCTTTATAGCTTGAATAATTTAAACTTGAGGCCTAAAAGACCCTTCTATAACTCAGCAGCTATTTAAGAAATATGGAACCAATCTGATGAAAAAATATGAAACTAAGATAGAAAGATGAAAATAATGGCAAAGACATCATAATTCTATCATAAATGAAAGTAGGTACCACCCAAAATAAATGTTGAATCGCAACTTGAGGAAACCTTGTAAACAAGCTACTCATGGTAGCTCAATGAATCACGAATTACTTCTTGAGGAAAAATAGTTAAACACAAAAGCAAGGCTACCTCCAAGGGTGTAAGGGGGCATTTTCCATTGGTTCTGAGGAAACCAGGCTGGATTTTACGTCCAGGTCTAGTGAATTTTCCTTTCCAACCTCTCTCCTCGCGCGTCCATGTCATCCTTCTCTTGCTTTCCACCATCATACACACAGCAAGAAAAGGCAACCATATCCTGAAGATTGAGAAACAAAAATCTTAAAATCTCTGCCATAATTCCAAAGATAATGCCACAACTGAGTACCACAAAGAAAACTGAGAACGGATAAATTCTTGCAATAGAAAAATTACCTCTTCAAATCGAAGATGGACTGCAACATATTTCCCATTACTGCTTGCACTGCGTTCTTTCATCTTTGAAACTAACCTCTCGCCCAAACTTGATATAGGATTTGAAAACCTTAAAGCTTCATAGTTGGCTAAGCATCTAAGACGTTGGACAGCTGGAGGAGCATCAAAGGATAAACGATTTGCAAAAGGAGATATCCTAATAAACCTGTCCATCAATTCAGAAAAAAACATGCTTTCTCAGTTTAGCCATCAATCAAGAATAATAATCATCATAGCACGTGCTTCAAATGCATTTATGCAGACTCTATTATATTATTCAAAAATAAGCCTTTCCCTCTAGTAGATCAGGTCTAAGACTTGGATACATTGGAACATGATATGAAGCCATTAGCAACTTTATAATATGATAGAATTATACGAAAAAAATATTGTATTGCTAAGGCAACTTTATGAAAGAGATCAACTCATTTTAAGTCCATGGCTACAAATTTGGCAACTTGAATCCCCATTGTTTCATACATTAAAAAGAAAAACGAAATAGAATGGGATTCACGCCTAAGATTGGATCCAGACACTTCATTAAAATTGCATAGAGCCAGCAGTCCTCTATATCCAGGCAACTACTCTATGAGGAGCTTAGCTGATCCTTGTGCTCTGTACTATATATATATATAAGAAATTATTAAAAAAAAATGTCATCTCTGCTTTAAATCGTGCCATCAAATCAAAAGGCCAAATTGACTAAAACTAAAAGTAATACACGCCAGAGTTACATCTCATTAGTCAACTTCCATTCAGCAACTAGAGTCTTACGCAGGTAAATCATTCTTAGAACTATGTTTCAAGTAAATAAATCAAGATTTCCAAAAAAAGGAAAATCATATTTTGGGATTGAGGCTATGTTGTTGTTGTTTAGACTGAAGTTGTATACGAAAACATATTTTTATTGCAACTTCTAGTTACACAACAAAAACACAAAACTAAGCACCACTTCGTTGAAATTTGATGCTTCTGAAAATAACTGGTCATTTAAGGAAAGATCCTCAACTGTTTAAAGCTAATCACTTTCACTACAATAGTACATCTGAATGCTTAATTGAAAGGCATAAACGACCAAAATTCATCATTACTGATGAAGTAGGCAGCATAGATATAATTTGCTTTACAAAATAGTTCAAAAGTACCTCGGCAGTTGAATTATCATATCTCTTCATGCTAACTAACTTAGTGAAGGAAAATGGGGCTATAATGCATTCAGTAAAGACTATGCGTGCAAGTCATTGATTTGATATGGTAACAAACAGATGCAAGTACAGGTCGACATGACTGAGAAAACATGAAAAAGAGCTAAACAGCAAATATGTGCAGAAAAAGTGTCAAAATTAGAGCAGTAGTCATACAAGACCATCCCAAAGAAAGCTACTAAGGGGGACAAGCACATTTAATACCATGATAACAGAATCAACAAATAAATAAATAAAAACCTGAATTGACCTCCCCCAGAAAACAAAATAAAAAGCATATTTTTATCCACCTACTTGAAGCGAGCTCTTACATGACGGCTAAAAATGTACGAAGCTGGTAGAATAACAATGAATCGATTATAACCCGTAAAAATGTTGTCCGCCTGATGTACCATTTGATGTATATGGTTTCATGACTTTGTATGAAACAACCTCAGGAAGTATATCAGAGGGGTTATCTATGACTGCCTCTATTTTATTTTGTTTGACCACTAATAGAACTCTCAGAAGCTCAAGTGCCATAATTAGTAATTAACAACAGTACTGATAAAAAAATAAAAAAATAAAATCTCAACTCAATAAGAGAAAGATTAGAAAATAGTCCTTGGTGACAACTGAACCTCATCCAGGAAGTACATATAACTATTATCAGAGCAAGCCTGCAAATTGAGCAGTCTGTAACACTTCTATCTTCACTAAAAGCATGCAACAGAGCAACGAAAACGAGCATGGGAAAAGATAGCAGCTTACTTCTCTTCAAGCAGCTTTGGAAGTATTGTATCCTTGTAGAACTTGATGGGAGACCATGCCTTGACTTTGAAGTTATAAACATTGCTCATGTTATAGTCATATCTCTCCATTATGTAATTAGGTACCTTGGTAACCACGTGAACATCATTTTCAAAGTGTTGATGAAATACTCCTCGTCATATATGTTGTTGAATTTACTGTAAAAATAACAATTAGCAAACTATATAATATGAGACACTTCAGATTCTGCCAATATCATTAGATCAACAAATGTTGAACAGCGACATACTAATCATGGAAAAACAAAAAGAAAGTTGGCTATCACCAACTTGTGTAGTTCATTTGCTTGAAAAATTACAATATCAAAAATCGCATCCAAAGATATCTATCGTAAGTGCTTAACTATAGAGCATGAGAAACCAACAAATAGAAGGAAAAACAACAAGATGAGCAACTTGACTACAGACAAAAATGCAGCTTCTGATCATGGTTCATCAGATGTCAGAGGTTCATAATTATAATGACACAAAAAGAACATAATGATGCGGCAATTAGGATATCAAAACTTTTTTAGAAAAAGACATGCCAACAATGATGGGATCTTCCTTGTTTAACATCATTAAAACATGAAAGATGAGATAAAAGAAATTCGATTCAGCAACATATTTCTAAACTACACAAGGATTGAATGAGTTCTACTTTCTATCCAGCGCACCAGAACACTATCGTTACAATTATTAGGACAGAATGAACACCATGAATGTCAAGGACTGATCATTGAGAAAACAGAAGAAATGTGAGCATACCTGGGATCCCTCCAAATGCTATGATAATGGAAGTTGGGAATGACAAGTGTTGCATTAAGATAACCAGCAACAGCAACTGCATTGCATATCTACATTATTAGGCAAAAATAGACAGAAACATCAGCCAAACCAAGTCAATGATTAGTAAAAACTCATTCAAATAAAACTCGGAAATAGGATCTACCGAAGTTCTCTGCTGATTTAAGCCACCATTTGCCTCGACATATATGTAACCATTTGATTCAGGCAAACCTATAACATGCGATCCAAGGGACTTATATCAGTGTTAGAAAAATAGATGTAAAAAATGAAACTGTCACAAAAGAAAGACAGGTACAAGATGTTACACAAAGAAAGTTGATTCAAGCGGTAGAATCAAACGATTAAGTAAAAGTGTAGGACAGGGTTTATAAAGTTATAAAAAGGATTTTGGGGTCAAGGTTTTGAGAATCCACAGTTGCCAATGTAAGGGAATCACTAAAGCATAATCGAGAGAAAGGAAATCATCTAACATTACTGCATCATTATTGCCTAGGTATTGCCTTAGTACCTTGTCCTTGAATCAAAACCACTTGTATTAGTCTACTGTCATTCTAAAGGGCCGGGTTCAAAATATTGATTTTACTGCCATCTAACAAGTACAAGCTTAGACATTCTAGAACACAATTATACTTTTGTCGCCAAGATTGAAGAAAGTCAACTTTCAAACAAGTAAGCCTTATTTATGCATGAAATATGGTTATTGGACTAGAAATAGATGGTAAAGTTATCACAGATAAAATCACCAGTGCAGGTTAAAAAAGGTGTCAAACCATAAATCTTTGGAGGCTATTTTGTCCCCTCAACAAAATTCTTTATGATGCAGGAATGCATGTTTTTCTTCAAAATGGTTAATCAACAGGAGTGTGTTATCGCAACCATTTGAAAAGGCGGACTTTATGTGTCTATTTTTCAATATGGTTTTATAATCCTTAATAATCGGATCTCAATTGTGACAACATTAATTGTTGAAAATAATAAGTAATAACACTATGGATGGTACAGATGCTCAACAAGAGAGAAGAAATACCTCCATCACTTTTGTTTGTACAAGGTCTCCATTCACCACTTTTATAAGAACGTCTCCATATGTTTGCAAACTGCAAAACACTTCAAATGTTAACCACAGATGATGAAATCAATAATCGACAATCTAGCACCATGGACATCCCAGAGAAAAGAGGCCCAAAAATGGAACGTGGTCAGAAAATTCCGATGCATGATTTTGATACCCAGCTCATGCAAAGAAATAATCTGGACATAACAACAAATGACGAACTAAAATTAAATCATGTATGCCAATACAACAAAAGCAAGAGAACAAAACATATGCATCAATGATTAATGAACCAAAAATGGTTAATCGATATGACAATCTTTCAAAATAAAACAACCGCACCCATGTCACCAAATATCTAAAACCCTACTCTCATTGTCAAAGATTCCTAAAACCTCAATATATCATTAGTGTTCAGCCACATTAGTCCCGCCACTTATTTCATGATGAGTGTTGTGCCAACAGCCAACCTCCCAAACTGTCTTAAAACACGTATAACCTCCATCACCTTTCGAAATTAAAACCTTCTAGATTGAATAGGACCAAAGATAATTAAAAAATCAAATAACCAAGCATAGCAAATAACATGTCCAACATAACCAGACCTCTATACTTCAACAGACGCTGTTCAATGAATTCGACAGGGAATCTAGGATCATTTCAACATCTAAAGATTTAAATGTACCATCCATGTTCTTCAAGATCAACATCATTAAGCATCTAAAAGACGTCAAAACTACCCACATTGTCAAGACAAATTGAATCCCATCACCACCACATTAACAAGAATCCCTTCTGATCATCAATGCTGAGCACCAACCCAATGTCATTACTCTATCAAAAGAGAGACTTGTGCATGTTTTTTGTGTGTGCAGGATCAACAAAACACAAAACCCATCAAATTCACCAATGCATTCCAATCAAGACCCTAAAAACACACATAAATTAAAAAAAGATTGAATCTTTCAAATCTATCCAATCTCGTGATCCGATCAAATTAAAGATTGAATCTTTTCATCCCCTAAACGCCAATCAAAACCCTAAAGCCATCCAATCTCCACCAATTCATCATCGCCATCAACAAAACCCTAAAACCAAAACCAAAACCAAGAACCTACTCACTCACTCACCACATCACCGGTCGAATTATCGGCACTCATCTCCGGCCAGAGCTTCCGGTACAGCTGCGGCGACCTGTACACGGACCCCGGCGCAGGTCGGACCTTGATCTCCGGCACGACGGCGTCGAGCGAGACCGTTCCCATGTATAGTAGCATGCCGGAGATGTATATGAGAGGCGCGAAGAGGAACACGCCCTGCCGCCGCACCAGCACGGATAGGAAGAACCAGGAGATCCTCTGCGCCCACGTCCGCGGCTGAACCCTAGACCCGCCGCCTCCAACGCTCTTCCCGCGGCGGAACCTCGGCGACCGGAGCGGCGACGGCGGCGGCGACGGCGTGTTGTGGCCGCTGCTCGCGATTCGCGTGTACGCGTGCATCGCCGCGAACCCTAGCGAGCGAGCGAGCGAGAGAGAGAGAGAGAAAAAGATAGAATTCAAGCCGAAATCGAAGTCGGAATCGAAATGGGAATCGAAATCGCCACCATTAACAGACTCTCTCTCTAGAGAGAGAAAGTTAGAAATGAAGTTCTTGTTTTAGAGAGAGAGAGAGGGCATGTTCGCGATTTACACGTGGCGGGATCAGGTGTGCTCGATCTTGTCGAGGCACGCAATGAAAGGGATTCGAGAAGGATCGGTCGGGTTGATTGAATGTACGCCTTTTAAGAATCTATTAGATTACGTTTTCAAATTTCTTAAACTTGCTAAGAAAGTTATAATATTCCACAAATCATCAAAATGTCAATATTTATAGTGTAATAATACTCCCAAGTACGAAGTACTTAGCTAAGAAAGTTATATAAACATTGTGATTCATGAGAAATCAACGTATTTATATTTAGATGCGAGAATTTGATTTGGATTGATCGACCTATATATGTTTTATTTTTATTTTATTTTTTTTGATTGCTCCATATTTAGTCACGAGTTTGATTTTATGAGAAGTGATAGAATAACAACGACATATCGTCGCAAAGACACATTAGGTTATAAGAGTCGTGTTATTTATGCACATCTCGAGATATGTAATGTACATGAATTTCGATGCATAATGTCGCTGTAGTCAAAGTTGTATATATGATGACCAGATCATGTGAGCCAATGTGTCTCTTGTGACGTGATATTGTTGTTGTCATTCTAATATTTTCTTTGATTTATTTGGTTTTTTTGTATAAAAATATAAATTACTATTTTCATTACATGATAAGAATTTGCTACGATTTCATAAAAAAACTAAATAAGTTACATAATACATTACTACAAATATGTATAATACATTATTTTATTTTTTCTTTGCTTAACGTCATTACTATATAGCAATGAAAAAAAAAAAAAAGTAAATCAAAATCATTATCAGTAGTACTGTAGGGCAGCAAAAATACAAGTGAAGCTTTATCAAGTTGTGGAGGCACGCATGGGGAATGTGCATGCGTGCGGTCCAGGTGACCAGTAGAGGGGGACATGAGTAAGCACCACGAAAAGGATTATATATATTAGAGGGCATGAGCTGGTCGACTGGTTGGTTTGGTTGCATGGTTGGCTGGTTGGTCACATGAGCTATGGCCGAGAGTGTCCGAGCTAGGCCAGGTGAGGCTCTGCTGGATCCATAAGTCTTCCATGCACAGCTCACCAGTTGCACACAAGAGAGTGACTTGCGATTGTCATTATTAATTAATTAATGAATATAATAAGATTCATATCAAAGTGTATTATTATAAGATAAGTTGTATGCATGCATGCATGTATGTGTGTATATAGTATATAGGATATACATTTTGATTAATAATTGTGTATTGTAGAGAATTAATGGCCTGTTTGGTTCACATTTTAGTGAATCCTAACACATGGGATTAATTAGTGATGGGACTAACACATGGGTTTAGATAGTTTAGTCCCATTTGTGTATCTTGTTTGGTTGGGAGTATTAAGGTTGGGATTAAATGAGGTTGTACATGTACATTTACCAAAATACCCTTAGATAAATAACACCAAAAATCCCCCATTTCACACATTTCTCATCTCCTCCAATGAAGATCGTCGCTTGTCTCTCTCCCGATTGTCTCACACTCTCATCTCTCTCAATCATATCTCTCTTGTGTCTGTGGTCTATTGTCTCTCTCGCTCGTTTGGACCGGAGAACGAAAAGAGCAAACCGAGACTGTTAGTGGGTACATCGATCAAAGGTGAGCATCGAATTTCAATTTGATTTTGTATTAAAATGGTATGGGGATTGTGAAATCGAAAATAAGAGAGAGGGAGAGTTGATTAACAACACGAACAACAATCAAACAAGATTTAAAAAAAAAAATAGCAGCAGAGAGTTAAGCCTGCCGCCGACTCATTAATGGCGAGAGGAGGAAGGAGAAGAGAAAACAGAGATAAAAGAGGGAGGTGAGCGTTAGGTAGAAGAAAAACAAAATGAAGGGAGGCGAGGTAGGGGCAAGGAAGAAGATGAAGAGAGAAGAGATCAGGGAATTGTGATTTGGTGGTGTGTTAATGTGAGGGGTAAAGTGGTAATCTCCTCTTTCACTTACAATGGATTAGCTAATCCCACCAAAAATGGTGGTATTGTTTAATCCACTACCATGCCTCTTAACTAATCCGCTGGCCTAGTTAATCCTCCAGCAAACAATGGATTAACTAGTCCAGTGTAGCTAATCCAAGCTAATCCCACGAACCAAACATGCCATAAGGGTATTGCTTGTTTGTCGATTCATGCAGTCATGCCCACGTAGTAGTATCGTAACATATATGTTTGATGGTGAATTAAGGTGGGGTCGATCAGAGACTCGCAAGAGTTTATGTTGGTATTATTGATGTAACCTTTTTTATTTGGAAGGTTCTTAGCTTTATGTTGGTATTAATTATGTTTCAAATTGCATCATTATTTAATTATGATTCTTAAAATAAAAAATGCATTATATACATATCGTTTTGCATAAAAGGCGGGGTATTAATTTGAGCCGGGTGAGGACTCCTACTGGACCATTTTTATTTTTATTTTTTGTCAAATTTGTTGTGTTGATATTCCTAATACTTAAAAGGGTACCACAATTTATTATAATGAAGATAACATATATTACAATTCATAAGATGTTGTGTATTTTATTGTGTCATAGTGTTTTCGTTATAACATTTCCTTTACAAATTAGTTGATTTTTGTTGTTGTGTTGTCGAGTTTCCACATTCCACACAGGTGATCGAAGCACTAGACTGTTGTAATCACTACACTATGCTGCGTATTTGTGCTCTGGCTTTTTTCTTTTCTTTCTTTTTTTTTTTTTTTTTTTAAGGTGCTAGGGTAATTTTTTTGGAACACCGAAAAGGACATTCGATTGTTGGTCTCCATTCAATATACATCAATTTGTGTGCCTACATATATTGATGCAGAAATGAATGAACGCCAACAATTAGGTGTTTATTTTAGGTGTCCCCGATCAGATCATCTGAATATATATTTTTTTTTATCAAAGGGTACATAACTGTCTAATTTTTACATGAGTTACAAAGCACAAAGTCTCTCATATTTAACATCGAAAACATATTCAGTAGAATGGTTTGCAAATTAAGAAGTTGGTGCCCAATACAAAATCAAGGGCATGTTCATTAAGACTTTGGTGTCCAATACAAAATCAAAAGCATACTTTGTCATCCAGACTGCAACTATATTTCTATGCATGCTTCTTGTCATCCAGACTGCAACTATATTTCTATGCATGCTTCGACATGTGAATGTACACATATCTCGGTGCATAACATGTGTGTCGAGGCCGCATGTGTTGAGATATGTAGATCAGAATATAGTTCATTATTGATTAAGTGTGACTTGATAAAGACATACTTAATTAAGTGGTTATCTCTCTCCAAATAGTATCGAGGCTTTTTGGAATAAAAAACCTCGTACCCGTGACCAAAAGTTGGTTAAGTTGGGGACAATGTCAGTACTATTAAGATTCACAGACACGTGGATAAAGACGCGGCGAGACTCAACAAGTGGTATCAGAGCTGATAGTTCGGCGGGGACAATGCATGTCTGTCGATAGTAGCGGGTTCCTTGAGTTGTCTCTCATCGCTCATCTCGATGAGAGATCATGCAGTGAAGCATCTTGAAGGAACGTCGATGTGTAAGGTGGAGCGAAGGCACCTAAGATTTCGGTCCAAGATGTATATTGTTGGGATGTGCGGACAAAAATATAGTTCATCATCGGTTAAGTTTGACTTGATAAAGAAGTAGTTTAGTAGTTATCACTCCCCAAATAGTATCCAAGTGATTAAGTTAAGGACAATATCGATACTAGTTAAGGGTGGGCATTCACCACCAAACCGCGACAAGCAGGGGTTCACGGTTTGGTCATTTTACAAACCACCACCAAGCGTGAACCTTTAAAACCGCACCCAAACGGACCATGCAAACCGCGGTTTGGTCGGTTTGGTTCACGGTTTAAGGGTTTAAGGTATATTTTTAAAAAAATGGTGGCGGGAGGCGCGGTGGGAGGCGCGATTGGTGGGGAGGCGACCACTCGTGGTGGGACGCGGTAGGAGGAGGCCACGGTGGCGAGAGACAGCGGTGGGAGGCCAACTAGTGCGAGGAGCGATGGTGGGGGAGAGCGGGGTCGGTGGGAGGCTGCCATTGGCGGTGAAAGCGACAATTGAGAGGGCGGCGGCGGCGGTAGGAGGCACTGGCGAGAGGGGGCGGTGGGAGGCACAACCGAGAAGGGCGACTAGTGGGCGGCTGCGGTAGGAGGCGACGACGATTGGTGGGGGTGAGATGAGGCGGCGAAGATTGGTGGCGGTGGGAGAGAGCGGACATTGACATGTGGGAGGAGGAGGCAAACAGTGGTCTTGAGAGAGAGAGAGAGACGAACGGTTGAGAAGGTTTGGTGAACCACGGTTGAGAGGAGGCAAAGTGTGGAGTAACTTTTTATAACTTTATATTGTTAGGGTTTTAAGTAAATTGAGGAAAATTACTAAACTAACCGCGGTTTTCTCAAAATGAAAACCGCCACCAAACCGCGATACCGCGATTTTCAAGTTTTTCAAACCATCCCCAAACTACAAGTTTTAAAAATCGAGACCAGCACCGCACGGTTTGGGCGGTTTTGTGAGAGGCTGCGCCGTGGCCCACCCCTAACACTAGTGTAATCCACGGACCTCGAATAAAGTGAACTCATTTGACCGCGGATAAAGTGAACCAATATATCTTGCAACCACGAATTATGTTTTCCTAAAATTGTCGGGGATGTATTCAATTGAGATTTTAATAAACTTTTAGTTACTTTTAATGACTAAAAAAATTTAGGTGTATTCATTTAAAACTTTTAGAGAGTTTATAAAAGTAATGTGTATTCAATGTGGACTTTTAGGGTGTGTTTGATAGCAAAAAAATCTTCAATGAGAAAAAAACTTTTTTTTTAGCAAATCTTCTCGAGAGAATTTCATAAAAAAAAATTTATCATAGTTGTTTGATTGCACGAGAAAGAATTTTCTTTTATGGTTCAATCAGGTGTACGCATCTAAATCATCGTCGATGTCGGGCGGCTCGACGATGATGTTGGTGACGAAGCCGGAGACGAAGAGAGAAAGAAAGAGTGTGTATCCGCGAAAGAGTAGCTAGATGACAAGTTTGTTTGGGTGGAAGAAATGATCAGTTCGTGAGAGAGATGGATAAATTTTCAAATTTTCACGCTAAAAGATGAGAAAATAAATGAGGAAAATAGGGGAATGTGGTTTTTTTTCTCAGTCCAGTTACAAAGCTATCAAACAATGGAAAAAACGGTTACACAAAAAAAGTAAACAATTTTCTATGATTTTTTTCATTTTCTTTGCTATCAAACACACCCTTATAGACTTTTAAAAAGTCTACAAAAGTTTTGGGGTATTCAATTTAAACTTTTAGAGAGTTCATAAAAGTAAGGTGTATTTAATTTTTTTGTGACTTTTGTAGATTGGTTACAAATCTTGACTTTTGTTGACTTTTGTATAAAAATACACATAAAGAAGTCTTCAACTTCTCCTCACCTCAACTCAGAAACTTTTAGAGACTTCTAATTTTTGTTTTGTTACATTCTTCAATAAGGACTTTATTGTTCACAAGTGGTCTTTTTCTTATCAATTATTTTTAACAACTTCTTCAATCACTCCACAACTCTTGGATTTCATTGCTCACTCATTATACTCTAATATCTATGTTGATGAAAATGAATTGATGTCATTATTAACAAAATCTCATTCTTGCATCACTATACATTTTTGATAGTTTTTTTTTTTTTTTTGATAAAGAAGTTTCGTTTATTTAGTGTATTATTATAATTTCAAAAGGTGTAGTATTATTATTTTTGAAGAAAATAATTGTATAATTTTTTTTAAATGCAAGAAGTGCATTTTTTAGAATTTAAACTATCATTATTAAGGAAAAAATATAATTTTTTTTGCTTAAGTCAAACAAAAAAATAAAGTGCAAAACTTTTACACTAATATTTCCAATGATCTTTTCTCAAAAAAAAAAAATATTTCCAATGATCTTACTTGATTCTTTTCTACCACTAAAAGATGATTTATTTACTTATTTATTATGTTGATATTCATTTACTTATTTGTCATGCTACTACATTGAGAGTAATTCATTAATATGTCTATATGTTTTTTTTTACTAAAATATAAAAATACTTTTTACAAAATTAATAATAGTTCTTAAGAAAAAAATATAATTATTTATTTTTTATAACAAAGTGCAAAATATTTATTTCATTTTAAAAATCATGATAATCTATTAGTATCATCTATATCATGTTTAATAAGTTCACAAAAGTCACTAAAAATCTTAAATGTCGATAAAAGTCATCGTAATGAAATCTACATAAAAGTTTATTAAAGTCTTTAAAAGTCTACTAAAATTTAAAACTTCATAAAAGTCATTCCATTATAAAAATAACTAAAAGTTTATTAAAATTTCAAATTGAATAAACTGAGACTCACCGCAATTTCGGAAACAGAGACATTCAGAGATGGGATTGAGAGGAAGCATGAGTCCCGAGCAGCTCAAGCTCTTCGAATCACAAGGTGAGTTCGCTCAATTCCCAACCCAATTCGCTTAACCATCGAAAGGGGGTTCATGTGAGCGATCTTTGCAGGGTTTATCGTGATCAAGTCCTTCGCGGGGGCTGAAGAAATCGATGGTATGAGGCAGAGAATGGACGAGTTGTTGGAGGGTTCGATTGCTCCACTGCCTCGGTCTTCTCTTCCAAAAATCAGGTTTTTTGGGACGGAGGGGGAATTTTGATTTGGTGATATGGGTTTCGATCAAAATTCGATTTTGTTTATACCCTTTTGAGCTCTTGATTTGATTGGTATCGTTTGTTGGTGTAGAAGCAATTGACGGACAATCACTTCTACGAGAGTGCAGAGAAGATTTCCTTCTTCTTTGAAGGTATGTTTCGATTAGTGATCAGTTTAATGGAGAGGCAATGTTTGGTTGTTGTTTGAGTGACTGAAATTTGCGGTCTTGCCGCGCTACTATTATTGATATTTGATGTGGTTTTTGTCTCAATTGATGCGCAATTTAGTTTTCGCGTATTATAACTTGAAATTCTTACATTGCTTGAAGACTTTGATTGATTCTGTAAATTTTGGTTGTAACTTGTATGTAAGCTCGTGACTCTGCAAAATCAAGCTTGATTACATTTTTGTTTGGAAATAATTAAGCAATTGAAATTCTGCAAAGATTGCGTGATCGAGCTTCATATCTTCTCGATTTATGAAGAAGAGAGGAGGGAGGGAGTGTCGCGCCAAAGTTTTGAAAATTACTATCTTTTTTGAGATTCCATTGCTTGTTATATGATTGGTTTGGACACCACCAAAAACAACCTGGAAATGCCCCACTTAGAAAAGTCGACTCAATAAAAATTGAAGAAATTTCACGATGTAGGGCGAGATCTAATTAAGCAAACTTGGGACGCATTACTTAGGAAGGATTTAAAGGATTTGAAAAGCACGCCACTAATTGAACTAAATTGAGCTCCATGGAAGAATTTGATCTATGTAGCCGACTCCATCATTGGATTGAGGCTCTATTGTTGTTTTTGTTTTGCACCATATCTTATTTATTTTGGTCTGATGATGCTAGTTGTTTCCCATCAAAAAAATGATATTCAGTTGTTTGCATTCGGCAGAGAAAGCGCTTGATGACGATGGAAACTTGAAGCAGCCAAAACAGCTATCTATTAACAAAGTTGGGCATGGTATGCTCTAAAAACAGGATCTTTGTTTTAAAAATAAAATATCTTTCTGAACTTATTAAGTTTATTACGCCCAGTAAGCATTTTATTGCCAAGTGCTATTGATCTTGTTGGGTGGTTGAAGCTGTTATAAACACATGTGGTATCTATGCAGCTCTACATGAACATGACCCAGTATTTAAAAAATTTGCTCAGTCGGAGGCAATCTCAAGGTTGCTAGTTTCATTGCAGTACAAGAGACCGGTTATCATTCAGTCTATGTACATCTTTAAGGTATCTTTGAAGTTTAAGATTTGTAGCATTTCTTGAAATAGAAGTGTAGTTGGACATTACCTATATTCCAATTTCTTTAGCTTAAAATTGCTTTTAGGTCGAATTACTCTCTTCCTATATTTCTATTACATGCCTTGGTGCACTGCGCGTCATGGTTTGCTGATTTCAAATTGAGAACCAAAGCTTAAATCTCATCACTTGGACAGGCTCATATTTGGATAGAAATGTAGTAAACAAAACGAGATCGTAGTAATTCACTGATGGTTTATGTAATTGGCATATAGCGGGATCAAGCTTATGAATGGTGTAATGTTTTATGCGCATTGAAATTCCAAAACATTTTTTTTAGCTGCATATGTGCCCTTCGCATGAATTTCATTCATTACTGTGCTAGAATGACATGTATCCTAAGATGAATTATTTGAGACGAAAGTTGATGTTTGTATAGCTTATGATACAATAAAACTTCTTATATGCATACAATAAGACTTCTTATTTGTATGCTTAGGCTGTTTTCACAAACTATCTATCTTTCATGTATTATATGCTCATAGGGATATTAGCATGCATAGTTTGCAGGAGGAAAGGCATCAACTCATAGTAGCAGCAGGGAACGAATGACAAAGCATCATGTGCTTGATTAATGAGTGTGATTGTGAAAAACTTATCCAAACACTAATATGTTGATAAAGGAATGAGGGCCAAGACTAAGGAGTCTTCAATGCAGACGTAAAAGGTTACAAAAAAAAAGTCACAATCCCTTGCACATCCACCTTGTGATTGCTTTTGATAGCTTATTGAGAGAGTGGAGCTGTCTTGCAAGTCATTAGTGAATATTAACAAGATACTATAAGTTTAGATTCAAAATCAGTGCATTTCTTGCGTGGAAGATGTGCTTCTGCACATAGATGAAAATGCTGCGGGTCTTGTTATATCTGATCGTGTTGAACTAGGTATTACAGTTGAACATACGAAAAGAAGAGTTACCTTTGAAACGTTAATTGATAGAGGTGCTGTAGTGTTTGTTCATTTAATTGATCTTCAGATTGTTCTGGGATGAATTGGTTAGAAAGAAGTGGTTTTGGAAGAGGACAAGAGGCATAACTTCTTCGATAAGGGGAAGAAGAAGAAGAAGAAGAAAAAAACGTGGTGGTCCAATGACAACTTGATATGTAGAGGGCAATCTTGAAACTAAACTAGATGATTGTGAGTTGTGGCACCATTTGCAAGTAACTGGTAGTCACATAATGAACCAATAATTTTGAAGCCTGGCAAGCCTAGCTGCCATGTTTCTGCCAATTTGCTCCAAGTGTGAATTTGAAAACTAGATGAAATGGAGAAGTTAGATCAGGCACTGATCTAATATGATGTTACATCTGACAACTATCATCATGTCGAGCAGAGGGACGTAAACCTTATTTTGGGGCCACGCTTATGTGATTTTTATTAAGCGTTCTCTCCAACAAATGATTGAGTCTTATAAACTAAAAACTCGCAGAAGTTTCTCTTTCTAATTGTGTGCTTTAATCAATTTTTTTCAGTGTTTGAAGGAATTTCATCTAACATTATGAAAGACATTGACTGGCTAGGTTCTTGACCAACTGCACATACACTTGATTGCTTCTATCTGCAATCTACTATTTTTTTTTTTTTTTTTTTTTTTTTCTTGAGAGATTGATCGACATAAACGTGGCTGTATCTAGTTGGCTAATCTTGAATTTGTTAATTGTCTAATCTTCCTTCTAAATTTGAGCTCATTTCCAATATGCAGCAACCTGGTATAGGAGGAGAAGTTGTACCGCATCAAGATAATTCATTTCTTTATACAGAACCACCATCCTGCACTGGATTGTGGTTGGCTTTGGAAGATGCAAACATCACTAATGGCTGTCTTTGGGCTATTCCTGGTTCCCACAAGAGTATGCATTTCATTTCTATATTGGTGATGGACTTTCTTGCAGATTTGTGTTTAGCAGTGTTAGATTTTCTCTAATCTTCTTGCACTTTGAATTGTTTGCAGATGGCCTTGTGAGAAGGTTCATTAGAGATGACATTGGGGTCCATTTTGACAACCCCTCGCCATCCTATGATCGTGCTGATTTTGTGCCCGTTGAAGTGAAAGCTGGCTCATTAGTTGCCATCCATGGTGATCTTATACATCAGAGGTTGGTTTGAGATGCTAACTCTGACGACTGAGCATTGAGATTGGTGTTTCACATTCATATGTCATTTCTCCTTATTTTTTCGACGCTGTCTTGCAGCTTTGAGAATCAATCTCCAAAATCAAGGCATGCACTAAGCTTCCATGTCGTGGATACTGATGGCTATGTGTGGTCACCAGACAATTGGTAAGCCAATAGCATCTGTGGTTATGCCTCGGTTTAGGAGTTGTAGTCCAACAGTCAAATTTCCATGAATTCATAGGCATAACATTTTTAGTTATTTGATATTTTGACCCGAAGGATGCATATTGTAATCATCGACGGCTACATTAATCAAGGATTAAACTTTCATAGGATAATTACTACCGTTAGCCATATTACAAGTATCAGTATAAGGAGCACTTGCAAGGTAGTCGATAGATGCTACATAAACTCAGTCGCATTCTTGATTTCCATTTCCATTTGCGTATTCCTTGTTATTCCTCCAGTATAATCCAGTTTGCACGTAGCCCATTTGCATCGCTTTGATGAATAGTTAAACCTTTCTGCCGCAGTTTGAAAAACCTTATCAAGTAATTCTCTCGATGTTGATATTTTTTGTGCCTCATTTCTCAGGCTTAAAAGAAAAGTGGATCCTGAACCACTTTATGTTTCCTGATCAAAGCTCGGACGCCAAGTTAACCGCAACTTATCCTCAAAAGCTGATCACATATAGTTCTCGAGTACAAGACCAAGTAAGGAATTAAATCTATTAGTCCAGCTTATTGATCTTCAGTAGAATGTTTTTATGACTGTCTTGCAGTTGTAGGGAACAAGTAAAGTTGCTCAAAATCTACTATCTCTGTAATCTGAACACCACTTTAATGCCCATGTGATCTTTGCCCAACTTTAATAGAATTCATAGACCAAACTGATGGACTCACCCACTTCTGCCCTTCTTAATTAGACTTTTAGATAATTATATATACATAGTAACATAATATATATGCCTTTGTGACAAAAAATAAAAAATAGTATATAATTTCTTATTTCTTATGGAGAAGACCATAAACATGGAACAGGCAAAAGTAACGTACTTTGAGCATCGATCCGGTTGGATGCCGTGGATTTTGCCTCGAGATGAGCACACACATCTAAGTGCATGAGTATTGCATGACATCCAACTCGGTAGGTGCCCAAAGTGGGTCACTCTAGCAGCTCTCTATATATATAGTTCACGGGCATTGGTCCAAGGAAAATACTGGAATTACAACAACGATATCACACGACAAGACACATTGGCTAACAAGAGCCTTCAATGCGACCTCAACCCACATGTTATACATCGAGATCTATGTATGCCGCATCCGGATGCGCATATGGATGTCTCTTGTGAGCAAATGTGTTTCTAGCACTTCTCTTGGTCCAATTTCTTCTTTCTTTCTTTCTTTTTTTAACTGATCTGGGCTTCCAGACTTTGCTGAATCTGATGCAATTATATGCATTGGCATTATATGCTAGCTTGGTCTCTAGTGGCACTGCTTTACAAGTAGCTTGGATTCAAGTCACTTTTAGCAAAAAGTATGATAGAAGGTTTTGTGACCCTTGTTGGTCTTGGGCTCTTATGTGATTAACATAAAACAAAAATGAGATATTATCTTCGATGTGAAGTGAATGACCTTAAATTACATTTTACTTCTTTTGTGGAGTGGTAAAACCTCTCGTCTCATCAGTAATGGCTTAAATGGTATGTCGTTATATATTTTAGTTCCCATAAAATAGTGCTCATCTGTGTCAATTCTTGAAATATTAGGAAAGTCTACCCTGCATTTTCTTTTAGGGTTGTATAATCGTTGATTCTCTGTTTAAGCAAACATTAAGTTTTAAACAACACTGATCAGAAAAGTGTTGTAAAACTCGTAAAGATAAAATAAGATATACATAAATTCAAAAAAAATTGGAGTAGCCCCAATTGGCATTAAGTTTTAAAGATGACCTACAAATGCTCTCACTAGGAAACTCGACTCAACAGAAATTAAAGAAATTTGACGAGGTAGTGATAGATCAAAGCTAATTTAAGACACATCGATTATGAGGGATTTAAATGATTTGAATAGTTCACTATCAATTACCCTAAATCGAGCACAATTAATGGAAGAGTTTGATCCAACTAATTTGGGATTTAAGTTTTTTTTGTTGTTGTCGTCGCCTTCGTTGTTGTGGTCTCCTTCATTGTTGTTTCATATCCGAAGGTTTGGAGACTGTATATGTAGTTTCAAAGCCCATTATAGGTTTAACTCATTAAAAAGTTGTTACATGAAAAAAAAAAAAAGACCGTATTCTGCTACATGGTAGATGCATAAAAAAAGCTCTTAAAGACATTTTCAAATTTATCATAAATTGGACAGTGGTAAAAAGATTAATTTTTATGAAAGATATTGATCACTGCTAAGAAAGTGAACTTTGTAGAATTTTATTTCCAACTTTGATGGGATGGTGGTTCTACATCTGCCCCCATCATCCCTACAAAAAGCAAACCAGCTCTCAGACTCAGATCTCCATAGTAGGTGGTACATTAAAGTTTTTTTTCATCTTTTTTAAAGAAAAGATGAAATATAAATAAATGTTCCACTTTCTTTTCTGTTTTTGTTTCACCCCAAGTAATCCATATTTGAATTTAAGTAGTAAAAGAATACATGCTTAAGAACCAAAAGAAAACATAATCCATAGTTTAGATTTCAGTAACTCATACTATATAATATTATCTATACATACTTTTTGATTCAAAAGGCCATATATGGTAGAACATACATGCCCTGTTGAGGGCAGACTGGTTTGCCACCCTTGTTGATAACAACAATAAAATCAATGCAGAAGTGTAGGGGAAGAACATTGGAGGTAATAAAATAGCACAGAAAAGCACAAGCATTCATTGGGAGAGACAAAAGGGCTCTCCCATGATGACTTCATCATATAGGAACCCTTTTGGTTCCTGCCTCACCTATCTCAAGCTATTGTCAATTTTATATATGTTGACAGATGAAAAAGTGGTGCTCAGTGAGACAGTCTACTAGACACTCACATATAGAGAGAGAGAGAAAAAAAAAAGAGAGTAAATATGTTTGTGAGGCCAAAAACCCTAAATTCCATTGTCCTTGTTGTGGGCATGTGTCTATCCCATTTGTATCTTTTTCTTTCATTTATTGTATGTGGTTTTAATGAAGGCTTCAGTGAGAGCTGACTGATCAGTCCTCTGATGAGTTTCACAGCAAGGCCCTGCTCACTCCCACCCATTACTTTCCATTGGATCAACCACCCACTTGCCTGCTTTTGTAGTTTCTTGAATTTTGAATATATAGAATTAAAGTAGAAATACTTAATACCAACAATCAATTAATTGAGTGGTAAATGATCAAGTCCTGACTAATGGCCTTCAACTACTAAAAAGGACGTATCTAGTTTGAGACTCCACAAAACGCATAAATCATTGATGTAAGTGCTTTACCCTTTAGTGGACCAATCCATTTCAAATTCGGAGTAGTCGGTTAAGTCTAGAAATCGAGTGGTGTGGCAAAAAAAAAAAAAAATCAAGTCTCGGCTTAATTTGAGTATTAGGGACAAAGCAAAACTAAGTTGGGAGGGTCACCTTTGTTTGGAGCTTGACAATGCTCAACTAGTATGGACTAATCGACACGATTGGTGCCAGACCCGACCACCTTTGTTTGGAGTTTGACATTGTTCAATGAGTATGGACTACTCGGCACAGTTGGTGCCAAATATCCCTAGGAAACCAATAAATTAAAAAAGAAAAAACAAAAAAAGGTGTTGATATCTAACAAGGAATCCAAGCATGGAAATGTGTATATATATATATATGGTGCATTTAATTTGGCTGAGCTTGTATGTGTACACAAGTCTTGTGTTGAGTCATTGAGCAATGAGAATTCAGAACTGAAAAACTGGTCTGGATCTGGGTGTGGTCTTATTCATAGCTAGATCGATGGGTCCACCTATATTGTTGAGCAATTAGGATGAAAAGAGTTAAGCCTATACGTATGTTCCTGTCCAATTTAAGACCACCACGTCCTGTCCATGGATTGGTACAAGTATAACAGAACTGATCTCTAATCAGATGTCCCCTCAAAATGTAGAATAAAATTCTATGGCTATTATTGTGTTTTGGTATATACCATGCAAACTCTACATTCGTACTTAGGCCTAGATTGATTCGCTTTCGCCGTTTTATGGTCCGAGTGGAGTTAACTCGATCACACTGAAAAATCATATTTTTATATTTGATTCAACTTTAAACTAATATGAATGTTATAAATTTTTAAACAATAAAAAAAATTTCGTGCTCAAAAGTGAGTCAAAAAAGTATTATACAAAAACCTTTCTTACTCGCTCGATTTAGTGCAGATGTGCCTTCCAAATCTTTTAAATCCTTTTTCGACTTTCTTCATAATATATTAAATCGAGTTTTTTAATATTTTTGGAGGAGTCCAAACCACCATAATCACTCATCCCTAATCTTTGCATCAATTTGCATCTCTCTTAATTTATTTAAATTTTCTCATAATTATTTATTGTTATTTTTAAAAGTCTATTGTTATTATTATTATTTATTTGGAAATGCATTTATTTACTTTTGAAAAGAAAATAAACTTCCCAATCTTTGAAGGATACGTTTCCTGCGGCCGCATTAAATGCGTGTAGTACAAGATGTGGTGGGTCGGGTGGATCGACGAGCCCGTTTGTACAGACCCGTGACCCGACATACCCGACAAGACGCATCGCATTCACGCATTCCATGGACCATTCCATGCATGCACACGCACGCATGCATGCATGTAATCATACATTACCTTCATCATCCTCATCATACATGCATGCGCATGAGGAGTCATCATTTCAAAAATCTATTTTTGGAGGTTGTTTGGGAACCACGATGACAAATTTTTTTTTTTTTTTTTTTTTTTTTCTTTTCTTTTGTTTCTTTGAAATCAAGAAGAATCTAATTAAGTTTTTTTTTTATTATTACTTGGATGGGAATAGTAATGAAATATATTTTTTTTTGATGGGAATGAGACTTTATTTTATTTAAACCACAAATTATATACTGGCGAGAAATAATGTGTTTCCTTAAAACAAAGTTGAAAAAAACTCTACCAATGTATTATGAATAGTACTTGAAATATGATATCTTCACAAAGTGGTGAAATATTATTAATTATTAAATAAATATAATATTGTAATGTCAAACATCTGGTGTGTGATGGACAATACATCACTTGTCAAAAGACAAAGTTTTATGAAGGTTGTGGGTTCGACTCCCAAGTTAAAAGAAAAAATAAATAAATTATAAAAAAATATAAGATTTTTCAATTTGATTTAGTTCAGCTTATATTTGCTAATATATATAACCTTCATTTTTATTTTTTAACCTTTTCTTTATTTCCTTTTTATCTTCTATATATATTAGAGAGGGCTTGATATATAATTCCCTCCTAATTATCCAACGACTTCTTTAATGCATGAGAAGTGAATGCAATTTATGGGGGACAATTAGTTTGTTATTTGTGTATTTATAAGGACCACTACACGCTTATATTTAAAGAATCCGTATTGTCCTTTTATCTCTATTACGTGACTGATTTCAATAGTTAAAAGGAAATAAATCAATGCCTTTAAAAGGTACATATTAGGGTTATTAGATTGAATTATACTTATAGAACTTGGGTTGGATTGATAGAAAAAGCACATACAACAAATTAAATAAGGGCTTTATATGTTTCATTATTCGACAATTCATACTAAATAATGTGATCCTAAATATATTTATATAGTTTTAACTAGCAATGCACAAAAATTGTAGTTTCATTCCTTTTTTGACTTATGCATGAGAATCAAATAGAAAGTGCTTTTTTTTTTCTCTTTTTTTTTGTCGATATGAAAGAAATCACAACCTGCTTTTATCAAGCTTCGAGCACCCAACCAATCACTTAATAAATGACACCATACCAAATCAGTGACCTACCAATTTCCCACTTGATTGGTAATAAAAAAAAATGTATTTCAAATACTAAAAAATGAGTACGAAGGGTATTAATCCTTGATAGTTGAAGTGCAAAGGAATCGAAAATCATTTTTATATATTGGTATAAATATATATACATGAAAAAGTGCTCATATATAAAATATTTAGAATATGCGACCATGCACGTTATCTTTTTTATTTCAAACAATGTGGCCATGTTATCTTATTTATAAGTGAAATAAAGCTATCATAGATTCATTAGTACGGACTCATAGAGGTTTTTCAATAATTGTTATAATCCAAGGATTAACTACTAATAAGGGTGGTGCCACATTTATGTAGTACAACTATAATTAATAATTGTTGTTCTGAAATTGTCTTTTCAGTGGCCTTCAAAAAAAAAAAAAAGTCTTTTCGGTCACATTAATTAGACTTGAGAGAGTTTAGGGATCAACCACTAATATTAAAAGTTTTGATTTCATAGTAGAATCCATGTAGACTCCATGTAGCACCACCCTTATAACTATAAGTGGAATTCGTCTAAAAATCAAACATTTCTAAATAGGCACAAAGACAATAATATGTCTATTCCCCCTCACACATCAAATGTCTTAACTTATCATCATATCACATCATCGATTTGTCACTCACTACATGGAATTCCCATTCACATGCATTTCCACTCTCGATGGTTGATAGATACCTCTAAGTCTCCATCACATCACCATCACAGTCACCATCTCCTCATCTTACTTACTTGCATCCTTAAGTATGTAAATACTCAAAACACAAAGTCTCTCTTAATCCGATCGATCTTCTTTTCTATACAACATTATCTCATCATGCATTGGTTTTGCCAACATGTGGTCAGACATGCATGCGTTATAATTAAGGCAAGACAAACAACAGAAACTTGTACACAAATTTGCACCATAACACATGAAATGTAACACCAACACTGAAATCATCTCAGTTTCTAATTAATAACAACAAAAACTAACTAACTAGACTTATGAGATAACTTATCTTAATAATTACTAGCTAGATACACACATTAAAATTAACAAAGACATATATAGTACTGTTTGATAAATTCCCATCTTTATATATGAGAGTAGTACTAATAGTAATAGTAATATATTATACATTAATTTTCAAAGGAACTCAATAAATTGATAAGGAGCACTGCTGTTTGCATCCATTACTGATATGGGCAGTCCTTCATTTTCCTTCACATGTTGATGAGCTACACTATCATTATCATGAACTGCAGTACTCCTAAGAGGGAAGAGCTGAAGTGTGTGAGACTGATCATCATGCCGGCGGTCGCGGTTGCGATGATCATTGAGTACTCCGATCGGAAAACGGGTCGTCGGCGGGTAGTCATGATTTTGATGATTGTTTGTCATCATGAAGAGCTTTGATGATGATGAGTTCAATATTCTCATTGTCTCTGCTGCTGTTGTAGTAGTAGTAGTAGTAGTGTTAGTATTAGTACTAGTAGTAGTAGGAGAAGAAGAAGAAGAACAACAAAGCTGCATAGGCTGCCACGTTTGTTGCTTTTCTATGGACTTTTGTAATTCTAGATCTTCAAATCGCATCCATCCATTTGTCTTACTTTCTGAAACCACTGGTCTCCACATCATCTCCTGAGAGAACACAAAAACAAAAGTAATATAAAGAACAAATTATATGTACATTATACATAGATAGTACACGAGACCCAACATCAGCTCTATGTTTCAAAAAATTCTACTATACCGACAAAAAGGAAGGAATGCAGCATTTAAACACTTTTGGTTTCCCAACACACATAAAAAAAGCTCTCTTTCTCTATCTAAACATATGATGTAGTAGTAGTAGTACTACTATAGTAGAATCTATTCTTTATATCTAACTTTCATGATCATAATTTTTTGATTAGCAACTACTAGTACTTTTTATTTATTTATTTATTTTTTTTATTCAGACAAGCCTCACTATTTCCACTAGGCTCTGGTGGCTCTGGTGTAATCGACCTGAGCATACCTCAATAGCTCATACTTTATATATTCTATATATCCAACTTTCATGAACAACTAGTTCTGTTATATGTATAAGTGTTGATTAATTAGGTTTTTAATTAATTTGGAGACATTATTAGGAGAGGACAATTATAAGGAATTTATGCATGTGCAGTGTAAGGATTGATGAGTAGTACCTCTGATGAGAAGGTAGTGAAGTTGTGTGCAGGGAGAGTAGCCCAACATGTCTTATTGGTCTCGGCTTCAACTTCAAAGTCTGTTGTCCTACTAGGACCTGTAGACAAAAAGAAAAACAAAGAGCAGACAGAGTTCACATCTCAAACAACAAATAACAAGACAAGCAAAAAAATTGCACAAACACCTTTATTTCTTTCATCTCTTTAGTCCCTTTTGTCTGTTTTACATGTTGGAATGATTGATTATTAATAATATGTACAAGTGATCATCATCATCATATTAATATATATATATATATATATATAATGTAATACATACCTGAATATTCTTTGTTATCTAGGGTTTCATTTCGATTATTATCGCGTTCTTCGCATTCTAATCGACGGCGCCGCTTCTGCCTCTCCCTTGCCTTGTGATTTTGAAACCAGTAGAACACATTCTTCCCTTCGATCTTACCGAACCTACGGAGCTGCGCGGTGATTTGTTGGATTTGTTCGGCGGTGGGGGTTCGAGTCCCATGCCGATACAATTCTTCTAGGGTTCGTAATTGTTCTGGCGTAGGGTTCCATCTTGAGCTCACCACAGTTGGTGCTCCAAAATCTTTCTTGCTGCTAATTTGCTCATGAGACACATGAGTTGTTGCTGCATGTTCAAAATTAAACACAAAATCAAATTGATAGTCAAATAATTAGGGTTTATACATATATTATATATAGATGTTTTTTTTTTTTTTTTTTTTGATATCCGTGGGTGTCAAAGAGCTTGACACTATTCTCACGAGACCTCAGTGCAATTGGCCTGAGCGTGCGCTTAACTCACATAACCCCGCCTTCGCCCTTACCGTTGTGGCAACCCAACCGGGTTATACATATATAGATGTAAATATATATAACAAGCAAACAAAAAGATAGAAAAATGTTGAGAGAAACTAAACAAAACTAAACAAAACTAAAAGGAATTCTCTACCAACCCATGAGATGGTGATTGAAGACAAAATGATTATCATGACTGCCATGAATACGACTAGTAAAGCAAGGAACATTAGTACCACCACTAATACCAACACCAACACCAACACCAACACCACCGTTAGCAGTAGCAGTTGCAGTAGTAGTACTAGAAGAAGAAGAAGAAGTGACAGTTGTAGTAGTAGTTGAAGAAGAAGAAGAAGAAGAAGAAGCTGAAGAAGGTCTTGGAATGAGAGGGCGTAGTCGGCGCCCGTTGAGGGAGTCGGCGATGTTGAACCCTCCTCCATCACTACACCCCATCATCCACATTTTCATGATCTCTTGGAGCTAGCTAGCTAGCTAGCTAGCTAGGGTTTTTATATTGTTGAGAATGTGTTTCAAATTAAGCTGATGCCCTAGCTAGCAAGAAGATATATATGGAGTTGGAGTCTTGGCGAGATGTGTGTGTAGTGTGTGGTGTGTGAGTTGACTAGGTAGCTTGTTAGTTTGTTTATATGGGAATGAAGAGGTGTGTGTTTAATTGTGTTTGTGTGTGTGTAGAGAGAGAGAGAGAGAGTTGCAGATGAGATGGTGATAGAACAAGGCAGAAGGGTATAGAAAGAGAGACAGATCTATCTATAGAGAGAGAGAGAGAGAGGGAGAGGTTGACTGGCAATTGTGTGTATGTGTAGAGAGAGAGAGAGAGAGAGGGGCGTGGAATTCTGGGAGTTATTGGGATGTGGGAATGGAAAACAACTTGACGATGATGAGTGGCATCATATACACACACACATACATATATCATCTCATTAATTGTTTGCCTCCTGACCCGTGCCTTTCACACTTATTCTCAATACCAACTGTTCTCTCTCTCTCTCTAGATCTCTAAACTACTGCTACTGCTACAACTATACTACACTACTCTCTCATTGTATGCCCTACATCACATCAATGCCACACTTTTTCTCTCTCTCTCTAATTAGCTGCACGAATTCCCTCAAAATTCCCCATCATGCCTCTCTCTCTCTTTCTCTCTCTAGATCTAACTTGTATATGTATGTGTTCATATGAACTCTTCATTATCTAATCAATACTCTCTGCTATATATGCAGATCAGTACTGATGACAACTACTATATATAATTATATATGTTACATTTATTTGTGTTACATGTTTTTATCCAAGAGTTCATCTATGTGCATTGGTTGTCATGTGAGTGAGTTTTGAGGGTAAAATGATTAAATAGTATAATATATCCTATATAATGTTTAATATTTTTACAAATTTATCATCACGTTTTGAAATGGTGTAAATTATATTTTATGATTAAATTTGGATTGATTTGGGACTACTTTTAACTCGTTGTTATTGCAATAAATGAAAAGAATTTCTCTCAATATTTTATCATGTTGTGAGCTACAATTTGTAAGGTCGCATTTGAAAATGAGAAAATTTTAGGATAAATTTATTAAAAAAACTAATTAAAATATTATGATGTATTTGTAAAAATTGAAACGCTACGATAAATTTGTAAGTAACCTAAAACGTTAAGATGTATTTGTAAAAACTGAAACGTTAAGATAAATTTGTAGAAAACTTAAAACACTGGGATATATATATGTTATGCTATTTAATTAAAGAAAATACTATATAGAATGACAATATGTATAATATTTCACACCGAAAGATAAATATATACATCGACCCACAGGAGTTGCTCATGCAACCTCGACCCATATATATATATATATATCATGCATCCGAATTTGCATATGCACGCATCTCGAGGTGTCTATGAAATATGAACGACTCAAAAGCCCGATCTATGTGACTTCTAGCTAGTATGACACACATACCCCGATGCCATTCCACCACTTCTCATTAATTAATGGCTAGTGGTCACTAAAAGATATATACCCATGTCATGGGTACTACATATCTTACCATTGGATTACTATGGAATTTCAATTTAATGTTGATTGATGTAGTGCATTTAATGCAAAACACATTAAATACGCAATAAATGCTATGTAATTGAATTTCATGGTAGAAGCACCCATATATATATATATATATATATATATATATATATATATATATATATATATATATATATATACTAGTTTCAGGACGTGCTACGCACGATTGACCCGCTCGCTTCGCTCGCGGGAATTAATTTGTAGTTAATCAACAAAAATTGAAAAGAACTGCTACAATTAATAGAAAACACATGAAAAACAATAAGTAGAAGGCGACTAACACTTGAAACTAATTGAACAACATGATCTTCTAAATCTTCCTTATTTTGTAAACTGCGGAAAAAACTTGCATATAGCCAAAATTGTCTCTTTCATTCTATCAGAGCAATGCATTCGATTTTGCACTTATGGTCAGTATCATAAAAGTTCTGTTGCAAAAAAGAAGGATGCTCATTGTCAGGAAGTAAATTATTTATAAAATGATGAATTTGGCCCTGCACTATATACACCCATATTACTTTTGGCATACTCTCTCTCGCACTTTACACCAAAAGATGTAAAACCAAAATTGGTGTTATAAGTACGAATGTACATCAAAAACTCACGTGTCTCTTCAGTGTTTGAAGTGAATAGGTCGAACATTTCTTCGGGGATAACATTAGGAACGAGAGTTACTTAACCGTTTGAACAACAAAAATTATTAAATTCATGAAAAACCTCTTCGCACTACAATTTCGACAAGAGTTTACAAATGGTAACACATCTGCTGAACTTGCAACGTGCTCAAAATCCATAGCGACATAACGTGGTTTTGCATTCCGGGGACCTAAACATAAAAAAGAAATAAAGGCAACTTAATTTCTAAATTATTAATTAAAATCATTCATTTTGCTTCATAGCATTTACTTTACTCAATATTTCATAGAATATTTTGTGAAGTTTCAAGTCGATATTGTGATCATTCAACTCTTTCTTTTCACTCCTTAGTTGTCTTTGACGAGCCCACTTCATTTCTTTTTCTTCCTCCATTGCAAATTTACGTTTCAAACTATCCAGCTCCTTACGATTAGTATTTATTACTTTTCTTATAGCGTATTCACTTTTCTTATAGCGTATTCACTATTGTTGATAACTCCTAAGTTTTTAACCATGGTAACTCGCTAATGCAAGGTAAAATGGTTATACTTAATGAATTTTTAGATGAGATTGTTAAACTACAATCCAATGAAACAAACATTAGAGTAGTAATTAAAAAAATAAATAATATTAATTTAATATGCAACTAAATATAAAATCTAAATTTAAATAATATGTATGAGTTTGAACAAATTATGTAATATAAAATCCAAACGTACATAATTTGAATACGTAATAAGTAAAAATGCAATTCAAGAAGCATCATTTAGCAAAGAAAAAAAATAGAAAGAAAAAAAAGGATCCATAGGAACGAAATATCAAAGCAAAAGACGTGACAAAATTGACTTCACATTTGTGGACACATATACTATAAACATTGTTAAACATTACATGAAATATACTGACGACATGAACCGCTCATCTAAATATTATCTTTTTTTGAAAAAAAAAAATAGAACTATACATCACTATTTAGCTATGAGGTTAATGATTTTTGGCTGTTAGTCCTCCCTAGTCTTCCAATATATTAGCACACAGCTCGCAAATATCTTCTTTTGAAAAAAAAAACTATACAATAGACTTTTGATCAACTCGCAAATATGTCTTGCTAATTTTTATAGTGTTTAATTATTTGTTCTAGAAAATAAAAAAGAAACAATAGCCTAAAATTTGAAAGATGACCAACTTTACAAATTGGACTTGTTTGATGAATAAAGTGGAAAGCAATAAGGAAAGATTAGAGAGTTATGTCAAAGCATATCTAATTAGATGAATTAATATTGAGGCAGGTGTCAAAGGAAAGGTTGTGGGTTGACTCATTTTGGAGTCAAGTATGCTGTATCTAATTAAGTTGGCTTCTTGTCAAAACAAAAGATTATGGAGTTATTGTTTACGAGTTAACTCAGTCTAGAAGAAACTCTTTCAATTTTCCGATGTTAAGTTATAACTACGCCACCAAACGCAAGTAGTTTAAGCCACCCATTGGAGGATTGAACTTCTTATGTGTAACTTTACCTTAATTAGACCTTTAAAACTTAAATACATTAAATACATTAAAACTTAATTAGATCTTTAAAACTTTACCAAATGGAAGTAGGTTTATATAAAGAGCAAATTACAAGTTCAAGTTCATATTACCTATTAAAAAGGATTTATCACGAGTTTTTCAAGTCGGATTACTAAGAAGAATTGCTTACGAACACATTTTCAAAATATAAATCGGGTGGAAAGATGGATGAGAACTCCAGGAATGGAAAAGCTTTAAAACTCTTGCAAATTATTGTAGTCCTACATTCCTCGAGTCCAAAATTGGCCGGGGCAAATCCCAGGATACCTCGAGTATAATCTAGAAAAAATGGAAAGAGGGATGACAACTGCCTTAATGAGGGGCTCTCTCATTATACTTCAATTGATGTTACATATTATTTTTATTTTATTATTCCTTTATTCGTTTTATTGTCAATACCTACTTTGAGGAAATTAACTGAAACAAAAAACCACAGAAGAACGTGTCAGTCATAATTGTAAAATTAAGATGGTAGACAAGCATAATTGTAAAACTAAGATGGTCCATCATTTCATCTTAACTATGAATTAAGATGATATTTCTACACATATGGAAATTAACTGATCGGTTGAAAACTGCAATCAAATAGTGTATGCATACGAGAGTGTCGAACATACATCATAATGTTTCATAATCGAGCAAATGCAATAGGCTTTGCTCCTCGATATCAAATTATAATATGATAAAACACAAATATTGAAAATATAATTTGGAGATATTTGTGTTTTTAATTCAACTTCAATTCCAAGTTATAATAGGATTAGCATGTATTGTGGTTGTGACATCTCAAAAGAATTCTGCACCATGAATTATGTATCACAAAGATTACTTCGAAGAGCTTGTTCAACAAGACATAAAAGACATAATTTAGCAGAAAAATTAAAAAATATCGACCGCAAGTTCGATATAGATAAAAAGACACAAGAATTTCATTGCATACTTTCCATCTCCTACATGCTTTTATTGGAGGCTTTCATTTATCTCAAATGTGCACAAGAACTTTACATTCATTTGTGTAGGAATTAATGAACCAAGATATTAGTTCGTCACCAACAACACAACAAGTTCAACAAACAAAGATTCAAATTACTTCATGTCCTTTTTTTTCAAGTATGCTAATATAAAAGATGCAATTTTTTAATTCAAACTTGTAAAAAGACAGACAAATCAAACATCTATATATTTCTTATATAAAGGAAGAAGATGGAGATTATTTTGGCATTTCAACAAACACCTAGTATTCAAGATCTTAAAGCCCAATTCAGTTTCGGCTTATCATCTTCAAGAAATCACTCACTACAAATAGTCAAACATATATGTATCCCATGAATTCTAATAACCATACAATGAAAGAGGGGTTGATCATATTAGCTTCCAAGGTATTGTTTCAAAAACCATGAATCAAATTGAACCATATAGACCAGATGAAAGAGGGCTTTTGTGTTAAATTCAACATTGAATTAAGGGTGGATTATACCCAAATTTCTTTCAAAAATCATGAATCAAATTGAACCATATAGACCAGATGATTAACTCACCTTTGAATTGAACCTCTCCGGAAAAAAAAAAAAAAAACAATTGGAGCAGAAAGGTGGATTAACTCACATTTGAATCGAAGAGCAAAGGAAAGCAACGAATGAGTCGATGAAGGAAAGCGAGTGAATGAATGATTTGAAGAGGAAGGAGAGTTGTTGATCAGTTGAGTTGTTGATCGATTTGAAGAGATATGAGAGTCGTTGAGTTGTTGATCGATTTGAAGAGGTAGTGAAAAGGTATATAACGTATATAGATAGATATATATGATAGATATATAATTGCTTTTATATATATGATAGATTTATATATGGGGAAAGAAGTAAATATAATAGATATATATGGACAAAGAAGTAAATTTCATTACCACTCAAAAATTTGTTATTCGTGTTTTTATATATATGATATGTAAGGTTTTATTTATATATGGGGAAAGAAGTAAATATAATAATGTTGTATCAAAACTTTGTTTTGGTCATATCTAGAATGGTTTCACGAAATGCCTTTTGTGTGAATATATAAGGTTTTATTTGGATATTTTGGGATCATTATCTTAATTTTTTACATATCTGCCTAGCTATTTTCTTTTTAATTAATGACTAATAAGTAGACCCGATCATGAGCTCAGGCCTGCTTAGCCCTCCCAAAATATGTAATAAGTTTTTTTTTTGATAAAAAGAAGTTAATTTATTAATTCAAAATATGTAATAATTTTTTTTTTAAACCAAAATTTGTAATAAGTTACTGTATCAAATAATGAGGTTTTTTTTGTTCTAAACTACCCGGTATCCGGACTATCCGACTACTTCGATCAGGTTTTCTTTTAATCGTAAAATAATAAAATTTTGAGAAGTGTTAATTGTAAATTTATATTTTAACAGTATACGTATGATCATCATAAACACATACTTATAACTAATGTATTAATTAAGGGTTAATTGGTTAAAATATCTTAACTAAGCTTTCACAACCTTTGTTGTTATATATATCATACCCTTTAGCTAGATTGTTGAATTTGTATCATATTTAACTTTTTAATTAAAAACTTGATGAGGTAACACCTAAATAATAAATTTTAAAAACCACCTTGTCATCACACATAATTATAAAAAAAAATATTAAATTTATTATTTAGATGTCATATATCATCAAATTTGGAGCTCCAAATCAAAAGCGATCTAAGATACAAATTATATAATTTATAAAAGTTAGGATATTTTAACTGATTTAGTCATTAATTAAAAGCCAAATTTTTAGTTTATGGAGTACCAAATACGCAAACATATATATATTTAAAAATAAAATTAAACTTGTGGTTTTGACTGAACGAACTTCTAATAATTTTCAATCTCCCGATCTCATTGCTTTGGTGGTAGGCTGGTAGCAACAAAATTAGTATTTGGTTCGTTTGGCATAAAATTCACAAAACTTGAAATTAAAAATAGATGCCAAAAAATAGATCATTTAAAGCTAACTGTCGCTTAATCTATAATGTCAAAGAAAAGGTTAACAAATATCTAATACGATCCATTTTTAAACATTGCCATCGCAAATTAATTAGTTGGGTTGACCATGCAATGGACGTTGTGCTTTCCAAATCGGTTAACTCCTTCCTAATTAACGCATCTCAAATTCTATTCTACGTATCCCTAATTTCTTCAATTTCTAGATATATATGCTTGGAAATATATGTTGGTTTGGTGTGGGCCCAAAACACCATAAGTCCAGCCCAATTAAGAATTCTAATTGGATTAGAATTGGTGACCAAAATTAAGGAAGAGAGAGAAAAACGAAAATTGCATTGTTTGCAATTTCGGGAAAGTCGACTTGTAGTTCGGCTTGAAGACTAAGAAAAATAGGATTTACCTATTTTTTTCTAGTTGAAACCGAATAGGGTTTTTCTAGTGCAAGCATTGTGAGTTCGACTTGGTGACCGATTGATGTGCACACCCGAGTTGAAGTGTGCAATATGTCTAGTTTTCTTCTCTCTATATTGAAGGCATATCAAGATCTTGAACCCGAAGACCCGCGGAGAGGCTTTGGTGATTTATTGGTGTTCAAGAAAAGAGGTGCAAGGCTTTGATACAATTGGGGTAGTTTTTCTTCGTTCTTAGTGTGATCATCTAAGTTCTTGGAAGATGTATTTTTGTATTACTCCATTGTTAGTGAATCTCAAGTAACTGAGATATCTTGTACTTTTTATTCACATAGTGGATTGTTTGGAGTTTGACCCGTGGTTTTTACTTCTGATTTGGAGGATTTTTCACGTTAAATCTTGCGTGTTTGGTGGTGTATTTATTTTCGTGCATTGATCGTGGTTTGGTAGGATTTTTTATTCATTCGTTTCATTGATCAAAGGGGTTGAGTAACCCCAACAAATATATGTGCACTTTCCCATCATATATAAACAAATATCAATAATGTAATATTATATAAAGAGATTGTTAAGGCTGATGTTTGAAACTGAAGTAACAACCAAAAATAGAATCAAAGCACCAGAAGAACTGAAAGCTCACCCTGCAAGATTTTGAGATCCCTTCATTAAAATACACAAAAACCGACCTAACATTATGTTTATCACTAAACCATTACATAATCTCAAACCCAAATTTCCGTTATTGCCCTCACAACATCACTGAAGAGAACAAGGGCTTCCACGCATGTCTCACAAGTAATTATTTCTTATAAGCGTGGGCATTTTGGTCTCGAGACTTAACTCTATGAGCCGGCCAGGTGAGGTTGACCTCATTACCTACAAATGGCAGAAAATCACACACGCTACCACCCACCTAATACTAGACAAGACAAACACCACATTAGCCGGGCGTCTCTCAGCCGTCGATCGACCAATCTAGGCTCAATCATCACCGTTGATGCCGTCATGATAAAAAATCATGGAGGGCAGTTTAGTAAATTCAAATAATCATCAATAGAATTAGGCCTATCCCTATATATAATAATCTTCTCTACATTGCAAGTCTCAAAACTCTTCAGTAGAGTTGGTAGTTAGTTCAGTTATATAATTTTATTTTCCCAAATTACCCTCCACGGTTAACAAGTCAGCAACACAAAATGCGCGAAATTCTTCATGTTCAAGGAGGGCAATGTGGGAATCAAATTGGGTCCAAATTCTGGGAAGTAGTATGTGATGAGCATGGGATTGACACAACCGGACGTTATGTTGGAGCCTCTGATCTTCAGCTTGAGAGAGTGAATGTTTACTACAATGAGGCGAGCGGCGGCCGGTATGTTCCGCGAGCCGTCCTCATGGATCTCGAGCCAGGCACGATGGACAGCATTCGAACCGGCCCTTACGGGCAGATTTTCCGGCCTGATAACTTCGTTTTCGGGCAGTCCGGGGCGGGTAACAACTGGGCTAAGGGACACTACACTGAAGGTGCAGAGCTCATTGATTCAGTTCTTGATGTTGTGAGGAAGGAAGCTGAGAACTGTGATTGCTTGCAAGGTTTGTTCATTGATATATTCTGTTGTTCCCTGCACTATATAACACAAGATCAATCAAAGAAATGCTATGATTTTAATGGGTTTTTAATGAAATATATCATTATATATATATTTTATTTTTTTGAGTAACCATATATTGGGTATTTGGACCTGGGATTGCAGAAAGAATCCACCAGTGGCCCGACGTTTGGCTGTCGTGGGGAAAATATATCATTATATATTGAAATGCATGTATTGGATTTGGTTTCTATGCAGGTTTTCAAGTGTGCCATTCACTTGGTGGTGGAACTGGATCAGGGATGGGGACTCTGCTAATATCAAAGATTAGAGAAGAGTACCCAGATAGGATGATGCTCACCTTCTCAGTCTTCCCATCTCCTAAGGTCTCTGACACCGTCGTAGAGCCATACAACGCCACGCTTTCGGTTCATCAGCTCGTGGAGAACGCCGACGAGTGCATGGTCCTTGACAATGAAGCACTGTATGATATCTGCTTCAGGACTCTAAAGCTCACCACACCAAGTTGTAAGTATCAGTGATTGTATTCACGAGAATCATAAATATATATAAAACTTTGAATTGACAAGAGAGTTTTAAAATCATGTACCTGGTATATATGTTGTTTGTTTTGATCCAGTTGGGGACTTGAATCATCTGATCTCGGCGACGATGAGTGGAGTCACATGTTGCTTGAGGTTCCCTGGGCAGCTGAATTCAGACCTGAGAAAGCTTGCAGTGAATCTAATTCCATTTCCTAGACTACATTTCTTCATGGTGGGATTTGCGCCTCTAACATCGAGGGGGTCGCAGCAGTACAGGGCGTTAACTGTTCCGGAGCTGACCCAGCAGATGTGGGATGCGAAGAACATGATGTGCGCCGCAGACCCTCGACATGGCCGATACCTCACTGCATCAGCCATGTTCAGGGGGAAGATGAGCACTAAAGAAGTAGATGAACAGATGATCCATGTGCAGAACAAAAACTCATCTTACTTTGTTGAGTGGATTCCAAACAATGTCAAGTCCAGCGTCTGCGACATACCTCCGGAGGGACTGTCAATGGCGTCGACATTCATAGGTAATTCTACGTCGATACAGGAGATGTTCAGGAGGGTTAGTGAGCAGTTCACAGCCATGTTTAGGAGGAAGGCTTTCTTGCACTGGTACACTGGGGAAGGAATGGATGAAATGGAGTTCACTGAGGCAGAAAGCAACATGAATGATCTGGTTGCCGAGTATCAGCAATACCAGGATGCGACTGCTGACGACGATAACTACGAAGATGAAGATGAAGATGGAGTGGAAAAATGAAGGTGTTCAAGCAGTCTACTGTCACGAATATTTCGCGCTTTGGTGCTTGGTTGATTTGATTTCACAAGAATTTAACAGTGTCTATTATTCCTAAAGAGTCTTCAATGGTGTGTTTTGTTGGCTCATTATACGAACTCGATTTCTCGGTTTTCGGTTTTGTTTTATAAGGAAAGTTTGAATCCACATGAGTGTATCAGATTTTGAACTGTAACTTATTGAATCTACAATGAATTCATGAAATGCGTGTCTATTAATGGTCACACTAAAGAGCAATGCTTTTACTGACTAGTTCTCTTAAAAAAAAAAAAATCTAACTTTCTCAACCATCAACAAAAGCAATAAAGCAATGAAACAACCAAGATCTCCACTTGGAAAAAAAGACCAAAAAAAATTAAGCCATCTTCAATAAATAAAAGCAAAGCCAACTTAAGTTGGCATCAGTACATATATTTAGTAGCAAGTTCAATATTACATCATGATAAGCATTACAACAATGGACACAATATAACCTAACCTAACTACAATTTCGGCTAGAGAAGGGCAAATGGCGAAGACAAGAAGACCACTCGGTTGAGTTCGACATCCAGACAAGGATGCAGATGAAATGTTGGTCCAAAGGATAAATTACATGGATGCAGTGGGTCCTCCCATCCAAACTATAGTAACGTTCACCCAAACGAAGATGGATCATAAATTGTAAAACAGGAATCTTGATGATGTCCGAGAAAATCAGAATGCTCAGCAAGAAAAAATAAGATACTGAAACAGTATATACGACTGAAAATTCGACGAATGAGGTGGCCTGGCAATAGATAGTAATCGAAATCATTCAAGAAGCTTGTTACATGTACCAACACCAACTGCTGCAGCGAGATGCCATGCAGCATGAAGATAAGGTGTTTCGGGGAACACATCATCTGCAATAAAAAGTGCACCTCCCAACAGAGACGACATCTTGTGTATGTTGTGAGCCATTCTCAGTTCGGGTTCGTTCAATGCTCTCTTAGCAAATGATACCTGGTGGGAACATGATAACAGATTGGGTTGGGTTAAGAATACAAGAAACCTGGCAGACGGAAAACTTACAAAGCTATGGCCTAAGTTATTTCCTAGGAAGTTAGTAATTTGCAGAGAGATTATTGCTTCAGTAGGAAAGTAGAGGATTAATGGCCATCCAAGTCATCAATGATGGTAGACACAGACACCGGACCTAACTCAAGCTTTGGTGCGTAGCAGAGTGGCATTTAAAAGATAATCCATGAATATGTTGAAGTAAACGTTATGAATGCGTTCCATCGGTTTCAGACAAACGAGAATTCGCCCAAAGAAAACACGAAAGGCATGCCATGGTTGTTGGTGGCTTGGTGCCGCAAAACTGACCAAAGAATGAAGGACAGGCAAAGTAGTCTAGGAAGATCCTACATTAAATCAACTTCTGATGAATGAAGAAGGGGAATGGAGAATTTCAAGCTATGCTAAAGATTAAAAGAAGATGCAGCAGAAAAACACAAGGCTTCACCAGCATAAATGCAAATGAATAAATCAACCGCTTAAGTAGATGTGAATAGCATGCAATCATAACCATCAGAAAACCATAAAAAAAATAACAAGAAAATTCCAGCAAAAATTAGTCTGACATGCCTCGAGACCACTTAAGCGAAATGCCGTCATAAACCACAAACCTAAAGCATTGACCTTTACGAAGAAGCATATGCAATAAGGTCTGTAGTAAAATTGAAAGGTTTCATAGGCAGTTTCTCAAGTTCAATTTATAAGGAACATCACATTCTATTGTGAGAATAACCAAAATCAATCAATACACAAAATAACTCAACAGAAGCCTGGCAAGCATTAGATAATTATGTGTAGGTACTAGGTAGGGACTACTCTTTCTATCAGTCTCAAGCAAATAAGTTTCAATGTGAAGAACAATAATTACCTCCATTAGGCCAGTGTGAACAGCTGAAACCATTAATGGTTGGATAGGAAGAACTAATGCTGATGCTGCCATTAAATACCTTGGATTCTGATTGCTGAGGGCTCTTGAAAGGCACTGCAAACAATCCTTACCCTCTTAAGTCATCCAAAAGAAAACGAAGAGCAGGAAAGGAACTGAAAAAACCTAGCTTGCGCGAAGCTTATTGGATTCATCTGCAACTATTCTATAATATGATGCACCGGCAATCACCCTAAGATATATAAAACACACCACAACAGACTTTAAATCAGGAACTATATCAGTTCAGATTATTACTTTTGGTATGCCATGATTTCATGGATGCCATAGCATCAACTTCAGCAAGGATTTATGCCTTCCTGCAAGACCATTTTTGATATCAAAACAAGAAATAACAGATGGTACGGAAATGCCAAATATCGTATCTGGACAATAACTTCCGGATTAGGACTAGGTTTCTCTGCCAAAGGACAGCCTTGAAATGTCCTTGCAAGTAAGCATGTGAATGACAAAGGTGGCATTTCGGTCGTGATTGAGAAAGGATAAATAAACAGAAGATACAATGTCGGAGAAACAAATCCCCAAGGAGTATAGCAGTAAATAAAATTATATCCCTTAATCGTGGGGACTGTTCTTCTAGGTCTAGCAAATTTTAGAGATTTAAACCAGAGAGGAAGCACTGCTTGTGAACTGAAAGACACTCGTCAGTTGACTGATCTTTCCTTCTTGACGAGAAGAGTAGAACTTACTACAGATGAAGGGTTCCATCAAGAGAACATATTCACCAGAATCACCACTTAGATCATTGTGTTATAGTTTTTTACTAATTCGTTCTCACTTTCTAAAAATAACTGAAATAATCAATTTGTATTTCTAAGTGACACATAAAAAAAGGACTAGATGCAAGATACACAACAAATTAGCTATAGGTGTGCGGTGTGTGCCGCTAGGCATAATTGTATCGAAAAGGAAGTATAGTTCTTATTCATCAGTTCTTGTTATTAATACGCAGCACAAACGATTCATTTGAACACTTCAACTTTAATTTTGAACTTACAACTGTTGCTGTAGCTATCATTGCATAGTCAGCCCATCTCAAATACTTCCTTATTTTTCCTCTTGAAGAATGATATAAACTCGAGGCCACGCCAACTCCAATTAGTGAATTGGCATACAATTTAGTACTCAAGTTCTTCCTGCATCTCAATAAGATCTGCAATGAGCTTCTTGTTTTCCATCATTCGGGCGTTGACTAAGAAAGTAATGAGTGGCAATGACAACATCAATTACAAAGTCGAAGAAAGCAAACTTGCCTTGGGGCCTGGAGGCCAAGGACAATAAATGGAAGTGACGTCAACACATTCGCAAATGTTTCAACGTAATTCCTATCACCTAATTTAAGGAAGAAAAGAGACAAAGAAAATGTTATCTTAAGATACCAGTACAAAATACATAAACACACATTACCAAGCTTTTACATCGACCATAGCCTCAGTCCCAAATTAATTGGGGTTGGCTACATGAATCAAACTCTTCCATTGTGCTCGATTTAGCTTTTATATTGACCATAAATTTAGCAATTAGTATTACAGAGATATGCACCCCATTAGAAAATAGTACTTGGGAACAGATAATATACTTCATAAGTACCTTGAAGACAACATTTGATTGGTCTTAGGCATGCTGGTCTTTGTTGCCACAACCGCCTGCCGAAGTATCACAAAATAATAGTTAATAAAAAGTTATAGAACAATATGGTAATGTTGATTTCTTTTTGTGATAAAGCACATTGATGATTAGTTTCTTGTTGATACTCGGCAAGTACAATAACCAGATACAAGTTCTCTAAAGACTCACTGCATTAGTAGTCTGCGATGATTAGCTCCCGCAGCATCATAGCCCGAGCAACGATAATCCCCACATTGATCGCCTTCTTCCACATGAAAAGGCGAATGGGGCGCCAAATGTACGCCATGAATCCCTTCAAGCGCTCCACTGGAGCTCACCGTGCCCTGAGGACTCATATCCACTCAATTGGGAACGAGCAATTACAAATCTCGGTCCCCAATTGAGAAACGCCCACCCCGCCGAATCACATCAACTGCTCATACTACTCCACAACACACAATTAACAACTTGTCTTAGAACAATCATACAAAACCTAAATGCTTGCAACATTCACATGTAACCCCTTATTAGAGATTCAACAACCACAGTCGATTGATTGCTCATAAAAAAGAAAACTTTTTCGAAGTTTTCGCCAAATTCATTGGAACAAATCTACACTGTTCATTAAACCAAATAAAGCTTTAAAATCTTCAATTCAAGCCTACTACTGATTGGAATTGTGGCACAAACTAGCTTAATTTCAGAACTAATATGCACTTGATTAAACCCTAATTCTTGCTAATCACTAAACCCTAGCTTAAGCTAAAGCATAGCACACCAACACCACATGAAAAAAGTGGATAATCACTAGAAATCAGAGAGCGAGAGAGAGAGAGAGAGAGAGAGAGAGAGAGAGAGAGAGAGAGAGAGAGAGAGAGATTACTGGATTGAGAGACGAATCATCATCATCAGTGGAAGGTTGGTTGGTTGGTTGGTTGGTCGTTAAATAGGGAGAAGAAGTTGAGTTGATTTTGAGTCCAAACAAATCTCAAGAAGGAGAGATGCGAATTCCCCACGAATGTTCTCTATAAGTCTCAGCATATTCGAATGCATGTGCTCCACCATGCTTTTCAAGTGTTCTTTTTATTTTTCCGATTCGCTCTTAGTCACGCGTTGTATACGTGGGAGAGCTCTCAAGCTTAATGTTTTCATTCTTGAGACTCGAACTTGAATCATTAGTTAAGAGACAAGAACTAGGCGAACTTGCTTTTAGTTGTGCCAACTAATTTGGTTTATGCTTTTTTTTTTTTTTTTTCTTAAGTATTTAGCGTCTAACAGTGGGGAACTATTTTGAGAGGTAATCTTTAAACTAGGAGTCTGCTAGAGTAACTCACTTTAGATATCGAAATTGAGCACAGACCCACTCGATGCACGTGTGATACATATCGAGATGTACGTGTTGTTAAGATCAAATGAAAAAAAATTGATTGCTTAATTATATGAAAGGAAGAGTTGATTGATGATTTGATGGATTGATTGATTGATTGAAGATTATATAATGTGAGCCTATGGATCTCTATAACTATAGAGTGTTGCAATTCGAGAAGTATGAATGAAAATGTTGTGCTTATTTTTATTTTGTTTTTGTTTTTCTTAAATTTTACATGCGTGTGTCTTGAGGTGTATCGCACCAGCATTGAGCAGGTCGGTGCCCAAAGTGGGTTACTCAACTTTTTTTGTTTTTTGAGCAATTGATTGGCTTGAGTGAGGTGGATGGCTTTTCACTTCAAATGGGTCCGACTCTGTTGCAAATGTTGGTCCTACAACTATGTCTCGAGATGCATCATTGTCACGAACATCGAGACCTCGAGAAACTTTTTTTCTTGACTATACCTTTTTAGTAAGTGACGTCTCTTCCATCTCACTAGAGATGTTTTGGCCACTAATCTTATGGTTGTAATAATATAGCCACTCAACTCTTCATCTCCCTACCACATATATTTTGAACTTACAACTCAAGCCTACCACTTTTAAAGTCAATGGACAAAGATTGGCTAGCCTAGTTTTAGCACATACATCTTAAGCAACAAAAGTTAGTTAAATAAAGTAGTTGCTTATTATGAATACATTCTTTCTTTGCATTCCATTTGTTGGTTTTTACTTCATTAATGTTATTAATAATCACCAAAAATCCTTGCAAGAACAAACACCATCTTTAAAATGGTGGAACCTATTCTTATCTCTCATTATGATCTCTCTATGTTTTATTTTTGAAACAAATTTGCAAAAATTATGACAATCCTCACAAACTCTCAAATTCTTAATCACCCTAATAGGAAACTCATGGCTCACACTAATGAGACCAAATGCAATTGCAAGCTTCTCACTATGAGTTCTAAGAGCAGACTCTTTTTCTTCAACATCTACATCATGAAGCACAGCACTTGTTCTCGGCACATAACCGATGTTCCTCATCTCCTTAACCAACTCTTCCAACACTTCATATATGGTTGAAGACATTGCATGTAATCTATCTCCGCCGTGGAAAATGTGAATGTCGCCGTTCCATTCAACGGAGCTGTATCCGGCAACTTTCTTCAAGCCTACCCTTTTCATTCTTTGCCTCACTTTCTTGACATTGTCCCACCTATTAGCCGCGGCGTAAATATTCGATAACAACACATAATATGAAGCACTAGTGTTAGAATCTAAGTTGAAGAGAGCATCTGCAACATGTTGGCCTAATTCAATATTTTGATACACACTGCAAGCACCTAAAAGAGCTCCCCATATTCCAGCATCTGGCTCGATGGGCATTTTTTGGATGAAATTATAGGCCTCGTCGAGATGCCCTGATCGGCCTAGGAGATCAACCATACAAGCATAGTGTTCTAATCTTGGTTGAACATCATAACTACGCGACGAGATCATGGAATTGAAGTAATCCTTCCCTTGGCTTACCAATCCAGCATGACTGCAAGCAGTGAGGACTGCGAGATAAGTGACGTAATTCGGATGCACTGCGCCGTCATTTTGCATTTGGACAAAGAGATCCAATGCATTCTTACTATCACCATTGATTGCATACCCTCCTATTACAGTGCTCCATGAAACAACATTTCTTTCGGGCATTTCATTAAACAAATTTCTACACAGCCCCATGTTCCCGCACTTCGCGTACATGTCCAAACGCGCATTGTTAACAACCGCATTGCTCTCAATCTCTTCTTCGACAACAACCCGATCAATCTCCTTCCCAATCTCCGCACACCCCAATTGAGCACAAGCCGATAGAGCACTAACAACCGACACCGAATCAGGCCTAATTCCCACAACACCCATTTCATGGTACAACGCAAGAGCTCTATCGGCGTAGCCATTTTGCGCATACGCAGACATCAAAGCATTCCAAGCCACCAAGTCCCTCTCAAACATACTCTTAAACAAGTACTCCGCATTACCCAATTCCCCAAACTTGACATACATGATCATCAACTCAGTCCTCACTATAGCATCAAATTCAATCCCAAACTTCACAACATGGGCATGAACTTCCCCTCCACACAAGACATCAAGTAGTTCAACACACCCTTTAAGCGCGAACGGGAATGTGAACTTATCGGGGCGGACACCGAGCCTATGCATTTGCCCATATAGTGCTATGGCATCACTGAATTGCCCATTCTTCACATACCCTTTAATGAGGGTGTTCCATAGGAAAGATCTTGGTTTGCGCATTTCATCAAACACTTGGCGTGCATAGGCGATGTCGCCTAATTCGACGTGATAAGCTAGGATTTGAGTGATGAGGCTGTTTTTGATTGAAAGCCCAGTTGTTAGAAGAAGTGCATGGATCTTTTTGAGTTGATTTGGGTGGGAAGAGCAGCTATGGAGAAGAGATTTGAAGGCTTGTTTTTGAAAGATGAACATTGTGTGTGTGCGTGTAGATATGGACTAGAAATGTAAATGAATAAGTGTAGAGGGTCATTTCTGTCATTAAAAATATATTATTTTTTGTGGAGATGGTCAATTGTTCATATAAATTTGTTGACTGTTGACTCCCACTTTTTTTTTTTTTTTTTTTTAAAGGAAAGAAGACAGTATTCTCGGGATTTTATTAATGGAAAATGCTATAATGACACATTAAGTGACACATCTATGACGTGGGTACCAAGTAAAAATGAGTGTGCGCAAAAATAGTTCCTGATGCATAACACGCGTGAAGTGTATCTCGACGACTCCCATGGATGCGCTTCAAATCATGTGATTTTATATGATTCGAGGCGAATCTAACGACCCTGAAGTAACCTATGTGTGGTTGATGTCATGGTATTGGATAGGTCATAAGAAGATATGTGCATGTGTAGGAGACAACGATGGCCCCAGTCCTATTGATATTGAAAATAAAAATTTTGAATCCGTAGACAACGGCTATTAATACTCAACAATCCCCACTTCTCTCGCTTAGCCCTCCTTTGATAACACAAAAATAAAATTTAAGAGGTTCGGAGTTCGAAGCCTCATCACATTTAGACAAAAAATAAGGAATTGTTGAATTGAAAGTTATACATTAGAAGGTTCTTGTGTTCAGAGAAGAATCAAATCTCTCTCTTTCTCTCTCTCTCTCTCACTTCATGCATGTGGAGAGTCCATGAGACACGGGCATGATGAGTCAATAGAGAGACTCAACAACATCAAAGAAGAGAAGTCTATAGCTAGCTCATTATGTTTATAATGTTCACTTCTTTATTAGTGTTTCATCACACATGCACTAGTATATGTACATTAAATTGATTTGTTCTTAGAAGGCTCAATAGAGTTAGGACTATGTCGTATTCGTCGATTGATGTTAGGAGAGGTAAGACATTGGTTTTCTGCTTCTGGGTCGCCTTGATTTTCACTCATCTATGCCCGTGTTGCGCCGTCCGTGATGAGGAACGGTGGTGGAGTAGTAGTAGTAGTACTACTTTGCCTCGGAGAGTACTACTTCGGTTTCTAGACTTGTCGTCGACCGTGGCCTCTAATTCGGTGGTGGTTTCGAGTGAGGCAACGTCGAAGAAGAATAGTGGTGGAGATGGTAAAGATGAGGGAGTGTTGTTTGAAGATGAAAAGAGAAAAATTCACACTGGTCCAAACCCTCTCCACAACTAATATAGTAGATGAGTATATGTTGCAGCTCTAGCTTGCTAGCTAACTTGATTGAGGAATCACACTGTAAGTCATATTTGTGTTTTCTTGAGTACGTCCTGATTGAAACTAGCTAAGCTTTTTTTTTTTTTTTTTTGGTACTAGTCATGGTTGTTTGATTTGTGTTTCAAGATGAGTGAGTCTTGAGAGAGGAAGAACAATCAGGGCAACTATGTAATCAATCAAAATGATGCCTTCTTGCCCTGCACTAGTGTTCTTCTGCACCTTCTCTATATACATGAACATTGTTTGTTTTGTTTGAATTAATGATTTTTTTTGTTTGAATTAATGAATTTTGAGTGTACCCTCTTTGATATTTTGAACCATATATAAATGTACGTAGTTTATTGAAGTTAAATATTTTAAAGTCTGGATCAACAATGTTGGACTACTCTAGCTAGTATTATATTGCACCACCATGGACTGCCATGAAAAACTTGATAATTAAGTATGAGCAGTAAATTAAATTGTTCTTGAGTTTCTGCAGAAATCCCTGACTATATGCACAAAAATGTATTTTGAATATGAAGTCTCTCCAGAGATGTGGCTCATGTGTAATTTTATTTTTGGCATGATTTTACAATCTTTTAATTGTATATACACCCTTAAGAGGAAAACTTGATCAAATGAAACAAATGTTAGGGTTCCTATATATGTTTTGCAATTTAAAATGTCCATGTGGTTCTGTCTTGCATTGTAGTTAGGGACACATTTAAAGTCATTTATAGCTCATGGGATGATTAGGGTTTGTTTTTGATGAAGATGAGTCCCCCTACATGGTGTATAGTGATGATTCTCTTGGGTCTCTGACCAATTAAAGCCTGCTACATAGGCTCATTCAATGCCAACGACCAAGTAGTAATAGGGCAAGGATTGAAAGGTCGACATGTAATGAGAGTGTACGCGTATAGTACTATAGTATTTGACATCCAACACTCGCAACACTGATCGATCTGTAATTAAATTAAACTGTGCGATACACATTAAAATATGTGCGCGCAAACACATCTTAAAACATGTTACACGATTATTAAACGTGTGTGATCACCATAGTCAGGGACACTAATCCAAGTCATACATCTTAAGTCTATTATTCAAGTGTCATATATAGTTCAATGAATAAGCTCCATAGCTTGCTAATTCTTCTCATGCCATCAATAAATTCACCACAAGACAAGCTAGACATGAATATGAATTTGTACATATTTTAATGTATATGAAGTTATAGATATTGGTGGTTGTAAGTAATTATAAAAATTTAATGATCTTTTCCCAGGCTGTGAATTGAAGTACTGTTGAAGCTTTAAATAAAGGCTGGTTGTGCTGTTTGCTTATTCCTAGAAGTCTATCTGTTTGACTTAAATGCAAAGCCTTCCATCTTTTTAATCAAAGAGGATGCTTCTCCTGCGGAGCCTGCACGCTTTCTCATATCTTGGGCTCATGGAGATTTATTATGTAGGAGGAGCTGCAAAAAATATAATACTCCTAAGTGCTTTAATTTCATATATAATATAATACTCTTTTCGGTCAATTATATAAGTGTAAAGACATAAGAATTAAGACAGCTTTAATTACGAGTGTAATTTATATATGTGATTTGACATTAAATGAGTTGAAGAATTGGAGAAACATAAATGTTTGAATTGTATAAAGGTAAAGTGGGTAAAATGTAATAAATAAATTTTTAAATTTTGAAAACGACTTATAATTTTTTTAAAAAAATTTTTGTAAGAACTACTTATATAAATGAAATGAGGAAATAGGAGTTTTGTGTTAAATTAATAATACTTGTTTAATTGTTTTGTTCTCATGTATAAAGTAAGTTTTGTTATATACCTACTCATATATAAAAAGTAAGTTTAGTCTATTCTTTTTAAGTTATTACTATAATATAAAATCTATGTGGGACAAGCTAGTTTTTAACAAAGCCCTAAAAGTTGGAGTCAAAGTGTATGATCAGTCTTTCCTTCTATAAATTAATTAACAAATTCAATGCAAATATATATAGTCTAAGGTGTTGCTTACTTATTGTACTATATATCTTCCTATTTGCGATCATAAAATATGTTGTCACAATCAAAGCAAAAAAATATGATGACATCCTTTTGCTACAACTTTCGCTGTATGGTTGTTTGAGTTCCCTTAGACATATATGAAAAGACGCGCGCGTGTATACATTTTGATGCAACTATGCAAGATTGACAACTTTTGTAAAAGGATTCGCCAAAATATTTTCCAATTAATTTAGCTCGATGGGCACCAGTAAGTAGGGGTAGGCAAACCTCGGTTTGGTGGTGAAAATCACCAAACCGCGACCAAACCGAGGGTTTACGGTTTGATCATTTTGCAAATCACCACCAAACCGCGAACCACCAAAACCGCAACCAAACCGAACCGCAGTTTGCGCGGTTTGGTCAGTTTAGTTTCGCGATTTTTTCTTGTTACATGTTTTCCAAAAAAAAAAAAAAAATGGTGGGAGGCAGCAGTGAGAGATCACTGGTAGGAGATGGCGACTGGTGGGAAACGGCAGTGACGACGACTAGTGGAAGGCAGCAACGGATGGCCTCAACTGGTGGAGGCGAATATGTTTAGGATCTTGAAATGGAGATGAAAAAATGAAACGTCTGTTGTATATATTGGTTAATGTTAAATTGTTTATATTGGTTAAAGTTTTAAAATGTGAATTAAATAAATTTACTAAATTACTCTCGGTTTGGTTTGGTGAACCGCGGTTTTTCATAATTGAAAACCACAACCAAACCGCGATTTTGCGGTTTTCAAGTTTTTCAAACCGCCCCCAAACCGCGAGTTTTAAAAACCAAACCAAATCATACAGTTTGGACGGTTTAGACAGTTTTAGATAAACCGATGTTCACCCCTACCTGTAAGGCTTGATTTGCACCTAGGGGGAATAGAATGTGAGTCACGCACCGTCAATCAACAAGGGGGAGCTTGATGGGCCTTTGGACCCAGTTGTGTATGAAATCAACGATCTTGTGGATCCTACTTTGTCCCCGCGTGAATAAATAGATCACCCCACTCAATGTCCATGTGATTCACCTCAACTTCAAGACGCGCGCTCGTCTCGGTGTATATTGTACGAGCACTGAGCGGGTCAGTTTCTAATCTAAGTACCCAAAGTGAGTTACTATAGCAGTTTCTTAACTTTTGATCTCTGTTGATAGGGGCGACTCTATAAAGTTGCATAAGGTCACTTTTACTAGTTTTACAGGTATTACATCTCCACAAATGTAATTTTTTTTTTAAAAAAAAATCACAAACTTTAATAAAAATCTCTTAAATTTGTCGAAAAAAAAATTACTACATTAGAATCAAGTTATCTTAAATATTCGAGTGGCAAACGATTTAGTATTCATTAAGCAAGATTTAAATTTAGAGTATCTCGAATGATAAATGTTAATGTGAAAAAAATTCGGCTTCAAAAACATTGAAGTTCAAAATTGCTCTTTAATGCATAATGTGAATTGAACCTTTTAATTTTGAAATTTAATTATTTTTTTATATATTTTGAAGAGAATAAATAAAAACTTAATATGATTTATGGATTGCATAGTCTACAAGTAGACATTAAGAATGAATATTATCTATTTTTCGTAGTACATTAGCTGCACATTATGAATTCATAATTCATTGCATATGACACGCATTCTCCTTCAATCAATTGCATAGATTAGTGGATGGGATTGGCCCTAAAAAACCAATAGGCCAATTAATCCCCAGGTCTTACAGCCACGCGTCTTCTAAACCAAACGAGAATACCAAATCTTCCTGCACCTGCTAACACAACAAAATCACATAGATTTTTATTTTCCATAACATTTTTCTTGTGTTGCTTCATTAGGGAAAATAATAGAATAACAGCCCGTGATATTCTTATGATGTGGCGCGGATCTGAATTAATGAGAGTCGTCCTGCGCACTTTGAGATACACACCACATGTATTATACATTAAAAATTATTTAATGTACACTCATTTTTATGTGAGACATCTACACCAAGTTATAAGGTGTCACTTGAAGTATTATTTACGGTGTCATTCGAGCATTTTTCATCAAAAAGAATGTTAGAGTAATCCACTCCAAGCATCCACCCAATTAAATATCGTATAATATACACCAAAATTTACACTTGCATATTACGAGGTAAAATAAACGGCATCCAATTGAATCAGTGTTCCATTTTCCTTTATCAAAACCTCCTTAAAAAAAAAAAAAAAAAAAAAAAAAAAAAAAACATTTTCTTTGGAAGAGCAGAGAAAGCTCTAACTCCACAACCATGGCATCTCCTTCAACATGGAGATGGTCATGGAGATCATCAATAACAACTTTAACAACAACAACAGACTCTTCTTCAATCACACTCTCCATCTCCCCAACCCCTTCAATCCTCTCTTTCTCCACCACAAAACGCCCCAAAAGAACACCAGCAACACCTTACATAGCTAACTTATCGATTGAGCACAACAGCTCATCTTCCAATGCGAATAAGAGTGATTTGAAGAGCAATCCGCCGACCCAGATCGGGAAATCGGTCGGTGAGGGTGAATTGGTTGTGGGTTTGCCCAATTTGGGCAGGAGAAGATCGGATTGGAGGCGTGAACTGTTTGGGAAAAGGCCTCTGTGGAGTCGGATCTTCTTTGCTTCAAAGAAGGTCAGGAGCATCATATTGCTCAACATCATCACTGTTGTCTATGGTGGGTACCCATTTCTTCGTTTCCCCTTTTTTGATGAAATGCTGTTTGATTGTGTTGAGATTTGAGATCTTTATTAGATTTAGACTTGGATTTTGCGAGATTCTTGAATGAATTTGACCAATTAAGTTGAGATATCAGTTGTGTAATGTTGGGTAAGGTCACTATTTGTAGACTTGAAGATTTCAATTGGTGCTCGACTTGTGAATTCAGCTAGCCCTGCTTGTATTATTCTGGTCAATGAATCCATAAGAGGCAACCTAGAAAGGTAATCACTTAGGAATTACTTAATGAGCATATATAGATCCTGATGCATACTACGTGGGTCGAGGTCGCATGGAAGGATCTTATGAGCCAATGTGTTTTGTGGTGTGATATTCTTGTTGTCATTCTAGTATTTTCCTTACTTAATTGAACGCACAATGTTATAGATATGATTGATGAGGAAGCATATATTCTTCCTATATTTAGTTTTTGATAAAAACTCGTGAAGATAGAATAAGAAATACAAAGATTCAAAGAAAAGGAGTAGCACCAATTGACACGGAGAGTAGGGAAGGGCGGTTGGGTGGTTTGGACACCTCCAACGGCGGCCTACAAATGCCTCCACAAGAAAATCGATGAGGTAGGGGTAGACTGAAGCTAACTTGGGATACATTGATCAAAAGAGATTTTAATGATTTGGAAAGCACACCATCAATTGCACTTAATCGAGCGTATGGAAGAGTTTGATCCATGTAACTGACCCAAATTAATTTGGGATTGAGCATTTTTTTGTGATTTTCAACTTTTTGAGAAGGTTGGGAGTCTCGAGCTATGTTTGGCAAGCACCATCTTACAAGCAATTTTGAAAAAATAACAATAAAAAATTGTTTGGTTAACTAGTTTATATATTTTAAAAATAATCTAGTGTGACCCTATAATTTTTGATGCTTCATGAGATAGTGTTCAATTTCTAGATTACAAGTTACTATCTTTTCAGCTTTCCGGTGTCAGCTAGATTTATCAGTTAGTTTTGCCAAACATTGTTTGCTTTTGTAAGCTTTTATAGAACTTCTTATAAAACTAGCTGGAGTCCTATAACCAATAAACTAAGTTGTACAAATGGTGTTTGCTCTTCGAAGTGGTAGAAAATAACTTGATAATTATATATTGTCCTTGTTTTTGTGATAAAGAAACCAACTCAAACCCTCTAACTTGCTCGCGGGGAGACTTGAACCCACAACCTCAAGCATAGGTGACCATATACCAAACCGCTGAAGCTAGTATTTGGCTGGTACCTTGATGTATTGTCTTGAGGATGCTGATATTTGTGATTAGATTCAGTTTTCATTTAGGATCACCAATTTAGAAGATTATGTTCCAGTGGCTTGACATTTTAGCTAGCATCTAAGAAGAAATTGCGAAATGCTTTACACTGACTACTTAGTTCTAATAAGATATCCCAATTATTATATTTAACTACGATTTCCCAACAAATTCGATATGAGGAGAATGTTTGAATTGATCAGCATTTCTAAGAACCAATGTCTGTCATCTGCAGCTAGTGACATTCCAGTTGTCAAAGAGGTTGAAGCTGTTATGGATCCTTCAGCCTTCACAGTTGTGCGTTTCGCGCTGTCAGCTATCCCATTTTTGCCATTTGTATTTCAGGCTCGCAATGATGTAAAGACCCGTAATGCTGGAGTAGAGTTGGGCTTCTGGGTCAGTTTAGGCTATCTTATGCAGGCTCTCGGACTGCTTACATCCGATGCCGGACGTGCTTCATTTCTTTCTCTGTTTACTGTAAGCCTCTTAATGTGCTGCTCCTTTGAGACTTACATGTTCAGGAATCAATAGATGAGAACATTTTTTGTTCAGACCTTTATAAGAGCAGCGAGCTTGAAAAGTTTCTGGTGACTTGAGCAGGTAATATTGGTACCCTTATTGGATGGGATGTTAGGGGCGACTATCCCTACCCGCACATGGTTTGGAGCTCTCATGTCTGTTATCGGGGTTACTATGCTGGAATCCAGCGGATCTCCTCCAAGTGTAAGCTTTGTTACTAGTTGTCACGGTCTTTTCATACTGTAATATTAGTGGCACAATAGAAGATGGAAGAAATACACATGGCGCGTCACTCGTAGGACGAAGGAGTTTCACATTGAAGGTTGGTAGCACCATAGCAGGTATACTTTTCACAAGTTGACCTCTCAAAGTAATTTATTTCAGGTGGGCGATCTTTTGAATTTCTTGAGTGCTGTATTTTTTGGTGTCCACATGCTTAGAACTGAACATATCTCAAGAAGTACTAAGAAAGAAAATTTTCTGGCGCTTCTTGGTTATGAGGTTAGTTTGTAACTAAAATGTTATTTAGCATTTCTTTCTTTCAAGTTCATTTCGCATTTCAAAATGTAACTAAACATCTTAGTTTGTTATTGACGAATGAAAGCATTCACGCAGGTTACTGTCGTTGCAATAATGTCGGCAACCTGGTATTTCATCGAAGGCTGGGTTGTCGGAACGCATGGATGGGACACAGGATCCTGGACATGGAAAATGGTGTGGGATTGGATGATTGAATTTCCTTGGATTCCTGCACTCTATACGGGTGTGTTTTCAACTGGGTTTTGCTTGTGGGTAGAGGTATGTGCCTCACTTTTAATCTGATTCGAAAGAGTCTTTAAATGTGTGTTCCTTCTTTCAAAAGATTGTGGCACATGAAAACAGCTGTGCTCTATTTTCCCGGTTTCTAATGGTGGTTGGGTTAATCTGAATAGATGTCAGCAATGTTAGACATATCGGCGACAGAAACAGCTATAATTTACGGGTTGGAACCAGTTTGGGGCGCTAGTTTTGCGTGGTTCCTATTAGGTGAAAGGTGGGGTCTTACTGGGTGGATTGGGGCTGCCCTTGTGTTGGGTAAGAAATTCTTTTTCTTGAACTTCAGTTCATTCATACATTTTCATCAAAATCTATATTTTCCATATGGCCTATGAAAACTTCACTGCTAGTATGTGTAGATTTCTCAAGGACTTGAGTAGAAGGTCACTCTGTCCGTGTCATTTGGGAAGCTGTATTTTGGAAGTTAGGAGCCTCTATAATTCCCTTTTGATGGAGAAAGAAGAAACTATTGTATCCGCGAGAGCGTACAGTCTATCTAGTTGTGGAATTCATTAATACTGAATAATGTTGGAATTAATAAAATAGAAGAACCTTATTATGAAGGACAAATGGTTTATAAACCATAGAAATTGAGCTCATTTCAGTGCACTTGAAAATTTTTCCTCTTCATATCTTCAATGGATCTTGATTTCATTTGTCATTCTATAATTAGCATGCTTTCCCTTCCTTCTACAGGAGGCAGCTTGACAGTTCAAATTTTTGGATCATCACCGACGGACAACACAAAAGAAGAGAGCACACGGAAAGTTGATCAACTATTGGTTTCCGATAAACGTAAAGGTTTGTCCGCCTCACCAGTACCCGTTCACTCCGGAAAAAATGTTACAGATATCATAGGAAAGAAATAAGCCCTTGTTCTCTATATCAGTCAGCTCAATTAGTCCTTGTAAATCATAATTACCCTCATGTTCCTTTCTCTCCTAAAGCCTTCTTTAGTGCAGAATCTGTTGTTTAAGCTGATTATTGGAGGATTCCTGACCTTACCTTCACATACATGTACATGAATGATGAATGAGAGTGCAGTGCACATTCATTTGTGCTTCCTTGAAACAGTTTTGTAATCTGTTTCTATAAATGAATGATTATAATATAAAGACCCTCTTGTGTTTGCATTTAATTAGCTTATACTTCTATAAAAATGGTTCATTTGTGACTATGAATTGCCTTCAATAACACTTTGAAGGTTGTGAAGAAGTCTAGTTTCATCCCAACAAGTCCAATTGGTTTCCATGAAAACAAGCAAGCAAAATAAAGTGTTTGTAGTCACTTTGATTTCAATTTTCCATTTTACTTGACTTTGAATAAGCACAAATTTTCTGTTTTCTCAGTTCTTCTCTTTACTAACTTGAAAAATAGATGAAGTAAAGGACTCGTAAACAAGCAAAATGAAGTGTTCGTCGCCTACATAAACTCAAATGCTTCAACAATAACAACAACAAAACCTCAATCTCAAATATAGTCAGAGTCAGCTGTATACAACAAAACCTCAATCTCAAATTAGACTATATAAATTCAAAGTTTCAACTTCACTAAATTTACAAGGATGAGCAAATTTCGATAAATGGTGCTCTATTGTACTTCTACAACTTAATCTCATATTTACAACATTAAATTGAAGTTAGTTTCATAATCTTCCAACCTAGAAAAAAAACAAACACCATATGAAAAATAATCACTGCAGAACCACACAGGCTTCTGCATAATGTGGAGTTGTTGGAGGGCTGAAAACCAACTCTTTGTCTTCAACATTGTCATTGTACTCCTCTTGTAATCCACATGCTTTAAAGACACAAGCCTTCACCTCCTCGAACCTCTTCTCCGAAAGGGACACCTCCGCGAGGAGCCTCCGCGCATAATCTTCCGACGCGCCCTCGAAGTCTTCCTTCCTCTTCAACACTATGTGTCCACTGATCTCCCACACTGCTGGGTTCACTTGTGTGTCCAACAACTCTTGCTTCACTTCTCCCAGTGCTTGTTTCTCTGCATAGCACTGTTGTTCAACACACAACAGTTAAAATTTTTTACTGCTACAAACATTGCTTATAAAACATGAATTCTTAGAGCTTGATCACAAATTCAAATCAATGATGTACCTGAGGAAACACAAAGATGCGATTTCCGCAATCCGATATGAGGACATTGTAGGGGACATTATCGCTTTGGAGACGAATACAACAGCGCGCAACAACATCGGCTAAATCTCGCAATGTATTACCGCCCTCGAAAACAAGACCTCTAACAGGGTAATCCAGCAATTGAGAGATCATCACTCCATTAACACTCATTGTAATTCTTCGAATCGGGGCTTTTTCGACCGGGAATGGCTTCGCCAAGTAGTAAGCCTAAAGATCACCAAACACTAGTGTTAATACTATCATGCAAAACACTCAAACAATAAGCAATCTTGTAGTAAAATTTTCATACCTGAAAATGGAGGTGGTTGATTGTAGCAAAGGCACCCAAGCTGTTGTATCCTAATCGAAAGAACGGGCTCGCCGCCTCCGCGGCCATGTGAAGAGCAAGCAATAAGCTCTCATTGTCAATCCTTTGAGGGAAGCAGTCTAGAACTCTAGGAATCAACAAAACATGCCCATACTCAATAGGGCTCACCTGAAAACATAGCAATTTTTTTTCAAAAAAAACAATTCTTGTGAACACCAAATCACAAACACACATAACAAAACTTGAACAAACAACATTGAATCAAATTGGACTTACATTGATGGCTACTACATTGGTAGATAAGTCACCAAATTCGCCATTGGAGATCTCGAAAACCCGGGTTTCCGAGGTTGTGACATCTTTTCCATTGAATCTAGTACTTGGTTGGAACCTAAACAACACCTCTTCTTGTCCAACTTTGGTGAAATTGAACTTGTTTGGATCGAAGGGTTGAAGAACCTGATCGACGCGAAACTCCGTCGGCCTTTTCTTGAGATGCCGGCCTTCGTTTAGCTGCGCAATGAACCCGCATTGGCCCGAAAGAACCTTGGTTTCGCAAGCCGAGACGTCGTAGCGAAACAGACCTCTATTCATCCTCTCCCTCCATTGCTCCAACAATAAATTGTTCAAGAACGAAAACCCAGATCGATTTCGACGTCGATTATCCCTACTAACCCTGTCCTGATTGAATTCATATAATGGGAGGCTCGAATCTGAAAACCCCAGAAAAGAAATCACACCAATTTGAGCAAGAACCAAATTAAAACTAACAAATTCAAACATAACAAACAGAGGAAACAGAGGAAATAGAGTAGGTGATTTCTTACTGGGCAAGCAACAATTTCCAAGGCAATTGCGCCCACAACCGGTTGATTCGGATGACTCTTCTTGATAGTTGGAGACAACCGTGGGGACCCTTTTGATTGTCAACATGTTTCTTTGATTCTTGATAGATTTTTTTGATAGATTGGACACCAAAATAGGAGGAAAACAGAGATTCTTGGGAGAAAAAACAGGGGAAGGTGTGAAATTGTTTGTTAAAAGAGAAGGGCAGAGGATTGTTAAGGAAGGACCGCCAATGAAATTAGAAGTTATTGTAGTTCGTTTGTGAGTCGGTTTGTTAGTTGGTGGCGGTTATATATAATAGTGTCTAAACCTCAAATCACTCACTTTCGCAATTAATTTTACTATTACTAATTTACCTTCACTTTTATACATTTACCATTTTCACGCCTCGAGATACGTGCATACACGATTTTTGATACTTAGCACTCAGGGTGCATATCCCGAGACGTATATGGACGGCTTCCAAAATCGATGTACGTTTGGAGTGTGTGTTCGATAATGTCAAAAAATCATTCATTTTGTTAGTGAGGGATAAATTAGTAGTGAAAAAGTTAATACGTTCTCCCTTTTTATTCTCTCTATCAGATGAATATATGACGTGTTATTATCGATAATTTAAATTTTACAAATTGCAATTATACAGAAGTCGCTTTCTCTTATAAGACTTGAAAAAAAAAACTTGAAAAATGTTTTGACACCAAAAAAAAAAGGAAAAATAAAAGTTTTCGTGCCTCACTATAGACATACACTTGTTAGTGTCCATTGATTTTCACGTTGAGATGTGCACGTACACATCTGATGTGTATTATTGAGACAACAACAAGTGTGTGTTGTTCGTGTTTATGATGGGGGGCATATTAGGAGGATCCTTAACAAAAAGGTGTAGAACATATATTGATGAAAATAAAAAACATAAAAAATCACCAACATTAATAAAATCACCTAAACATATTACAATCTTAATAGGTTTGGGGTCTATTAAATTAAATCATTTATGGAGATTTATAGACGCTCATCTCGATGTGTGTCCTAAGTCCTAACTTGCTCTTTCATATTTTAGTTTATAAATCCTATAGTATATAATTGGGCCAAAGCCCAGTCTAAATTAGAGCCCAATTTGGGTATACCATTGTCTACAAGTCCTACAGGTCCATTTAATTTTGCTGATCTATAAATCGGGCCATGTGGGCTATTAGGGCCCAATTGGCAAACAAAATACATTAACAAACTTTTCATGTTTGTCTACTTATGCACCAGTGTTGTTTTTTTTTTTTTTTTTTTTCACTCATGACGCGAATATGGATAGATGTCATACATTACTCTTGCTTGGCTAGTGAGCCCCAAATATTGGTTAAAAGTGATTGAATTAAATAAAAAAGTCACATATATACTGACTAGCTATTTATGTGCATTAATTGTGGGTCGCTTGTAATTAGCTAAAAAAATATCATTCAAGCTTTACACCAATAAATAAATAAATAAATCAAGCTATAGTTCTCTTTCTTAGCTTAATTTACATGCGACTAAAATAATAATATTTTTATGCAGGATAAAAAACTATAAAAAGAAAAAGCAAAGACAAGCTGCTAGCTAGCTATTGATAATATTAACAATTAGAAATATATTAATATAATTTGTTACTTTGCACTAAAATCAATAAATAAATAAAAGTTATTGCACTGGTTAATCGCTTATTGAATGTGAGTTAATTATTGACATATATTTTAATAGGACGAACCCCAAAGTCCAACATCTTCATCTCTTGATTATTGTGAACTTCAATAATACAACTACCACCATAATAGACCATATTCTATTATGTTTAGATTTTTTTTTCAATAAATCTATCTGGACTCAAGAGTTCGGACTAATATATAGGGAGTTTTCAAAATATTTTCAAATATATAAAGGAAATCAAATGAATTAATTTTACAAGTTGTTATGTTTGATTTATTTATGTCTTGAAGGTAAATTTGAAAAAAAAAATTAAAAAAAAATATTTGAGTCCAGACTCATGAATTCAAATAGCGCTACCTGTTTTTTTAATAGAAATGAGCCTTTATACTATATTGGATTATATCCAAGAATAGTACATATCAACGAAAAATAATGTGTTTCCTCCAATAAAATCAAAAAAGAAAATCATTATTAGTGTAGTAGGGAAAAAACGTCATCCCTATACAAATATTTACACCTCTCCACTTAGAGACGGAATCAACAAGGTTGAACCCTATTCAATTTTTAATAGGAAGAGACCCCAGTCCATCATCAACTTGTTTTACTAGCCAATATTAACCTTTTATGTAGTCATGTTAAACTCTCTATTTTTGTTGGATGTCTACAAAGCCTTTGGGTCTTATAATCATGGGCTTTGATATTTTATTCGGGCACATTCAAGGGCAGAAGAGTGTGATGACTAGTTTACTTAAGTATGAGCTTAAATGTGAACCAGGGTTCACTCTAAAATATCAAAGGCAAATGAAGTGTCCATTATTCCACACATATAAGCGTTTTATGTTATTGTATTCTAACTTATAGATGTTGGACTATCCTAATATCTGTAACTTGTCCCCTTGCGGCACCACATGCACACCGAATCGGCTAGGTAGACCCCTTGTAGGTGTGGGAGGAATTAGACTAACTTCAACCGACGTCAAATTCGCGTGGTGCCACGCCATTTTTGTGTGGCATTATTCACCAGATCTTTCACTATATACTCATTACTTTTTTTTATTTGTTTGTTTTTATGTTTTTTAAAATTTATTATTTTTGCACTAAAAGTTAAATTGAATGAAATAATGATAAAAAGTAAAATAATGTAAAAGATAGTGTTGATAGGATGGAGACATGAAAATTGTAACGGCCTAAATTAATTAAACTAGGATAAGAGTTAATCTCGGAGATTAACGGTCGTAATTTGGGTGTTACATAGACAACTTGGTTGACTCGGAAACGAGAACCGGAGAAATATGTTATGTTTGGATGGTGGTTGTGTATATGTGGTGTTTAAAATATTATTATATTGCACCGCATGTGTGTACGTTGCTATCGGGCGAGTTAGCGTGACGGGTGTTCGCATCGAAAGACGTGCCAACGCGAGTAGTGAGTAGGCGAACTCTAGGTGCGCTGGGAAATTAGAGTAATCCATGTCAAGATGAATAATCAATCAATTAAAATGGGTAATGTGACCATAGGCTAAGTAATTCAAATTAAAACAATAGGTTATGGTGTAACGACCTGAATTTGATTCGTCGTTAATAATGACGTGTTTGCAGACGTGGATGACAACTCAGATGCTAGTGGGACCCGCAGTTCAGCTTGTGCGCGCATGGACCTAGGTAAATAGTAATTTTTGTGTGTTGAATTACTAATTTGCGATGTTGATATCAAAATAGTGTAAATGGCATCGCAATGTGTGTTAGTATATTACATTTGACGTGCGAGATCGTGTGTTAAGCAATCGCCTCGATATGCGTGTCGACGCGGGTACCGGGTAGTCTAACCAGCTGAACACTAGGCCGGGGGAAATAATACACACAAAATGAATAAAATTGGGGAAATAATTAATATGGAATGTTTATTTGGTGGATAGGGACAAGGTAGTACGCGTATGTCGCGATTCGGGATGCGAAACCGGGCGTCGAAAAATCCGAAAATGGACTTTTTGTACTAAGAACAAGAGCAAGTGTCCTAGCGGAGTCACAATCCGAGTCACTAGTGGTTGGAAAGGGAGCAAATAGAGGCCACTTGATAGCCTAGTGATGTACAAGTGAGTTGAGATGACAAATCCACTATATAAGTCAAATTTTTGACTTGAAACCACCACCTTTTCTCTCTCCTCATCCTCTATCCGAATTTGGAAGTGAAGAAACAAAAGTTTGGACTCACAAACTTGATGATTTGTGGAGCTTAGAGTGGGAAAACATCAAATCCAATGTGAGAATCACAAACATCACACTTTTCTCTATCTTTTGATCATAATTTTGTAGATGTTGGTGATGTTTTGGAGGTTGGTGAGTTGTTTTTATGATGAGTTGCTAGTACTTGGAAGTTGTATTGTTGGTGTTGTGGTTGTTGTTGGGTTGGTGGGGTTGTGAAAAACCCAAAAAGTTTAAGCAGTTTTCCTGTTTACAGCACGATTAGCGCGCTTGGCCAGAAAATTAGCGCGCTAATGTTCTTCTGGGTAACGAACGTATAACTATCTGGGCATCTAACGCGTTAATGCCAAGACCTAGCGCGCTAATAGACCCCTGTTTTGACATATTTTGTGTAAAATGATTGAAAACACATACAAATGACTTAATATCACTTATACATGGAAATAGGTCAGTACGGGCTATAATTTGGGATATCCGAGACTAGGCAGAGCCGGACCGGAGGGTTAGTGACGGGACACGGAGTGCGGTGTGAGGTTTGTAGTATCCCAACTAAAATTACTTAAGCAGTATTTACTTTTGCATTTGAATTCATATTCAGTCTTTCAATACTCTATTCCTGGTATGGTTATAATGGACGGACGTTGAAGTTCTCCCTTCATGCCATTTCTGTGCGTACGTCCACTAGGCCATAGCACCTGTGCCATCTCGGTGAATAAGGCTACCCGAGATAGTGACGGGCACGTGTGGGTGCGTCGTAGGTTCCACGCCGACCACCTAGCGGATCTAGATACTGGCCTTGCTTGAGTGCTACTCGCCGACAGTAGTCAGTTGGGAGTCCGAAATATGGCGCTAGTCTGACCCTAGGGGCTAGGAACAGACACTTTGAGCTTTCATTATTACATATGCATGCGATGAGCACAATTGCCTGTTTTTATTTCTGCATGTTTATTTAATAGTTTTGTTTAAATTCCAATATTTAATTCTTGTATTGCTCACTTAATTTCCTTGAGAATACTCACTCTGGACTAGTCATCTGTCTTTTCGTGATGGCTTGAGTGCAGATCCTAGTACGAGCAGGGGCAAGGGCAAGCTACCGGAATACATAGATATTTAGCTAGGCTTGTACGTTTGTATATAAATATTTAATTTTATTTTGGGATTTTGGATTGAGTGATACACTAGGACTCTATACTGTTGATATTTTTAATATGATGCTCCATTAATGATATATGGGTTTTCCACACTAGGTATCAGAGTTAGTTAATTGCATGACTTTAATGTTTTAGATATTGATTGTCATGTTATAAAACTTCCACTGTAATTTATTCAGGATTTAAAATTATCTTATAGGCAGATGATTTGAGTTCCTTAACAATTTAAACAGTAAATTGATGTAATATGAGGTTAATAATGAATAAATGGTGGATGAGTTGACATGTGGGACACAGCTGGTGCTGGTAGGCTAGTTTGTGGGCCCGCATCGGCCCCCGCGGCGGTCCATTTGAAAAATGGGTCGTTACATATGGCGTGCTTCGAAATGCGTGTCGAGACGCAGGGCACTTGGTAGCGGGTAGTTGAAGGTTAGTGGGACCATAAATTGGTTATTCTTGATAAATAAAACACTAACCATATTTAGTAGAATGGGCCTTAGTGTGGTCAAATTAAAATAAATAAAGACCTATAGTTTAGTCAATTAAATGGAAAGCATAGGATTTGCTTGGAGATACACATTAGCATATCTAGAGACCAAGGGAGTAACAATGTGGTGTCACTCTATTTGAGTTAGTGGAGCGTAAATGGAAAATGTGGCAAGAGAATGACCCTTAGATGATTATCGAGATACGTAAATACATGAGGATCAAGGGTTAGAAACACACCTCACATTGATATATATATGAAAGACTGATCAAACCATGCAACCAAAACATGTTAAACTGAATTTGCTGGGAAATCACAGAGATGAGAAAGTGAACTGGAAATTGGAGCCGGAGATCATTAAATTGGAGGATCGAACCTAGGTAGTCATCTTCTTCATCATCTCCTCTATCTAATGAACCCATTTTTGATAAATGTTGATCAAATTAGTGTAAAATTAAGTTCTGAGGTTGTGTTATATGTTGTTTTAGTGTTAATTGCATATAGAGAATGTGTAAAACTAGTTTATGTAGTCAAATTGGAGGGGAAATACATAATTCTTGACTTGAGAATTATGTCCTGAGGCCATATATCGCACTACTTGGAACGGTTAGCGCGTTAATCATTCAGGGTTTCCTACTGTTCCTCAGGATGAAGAACAATAGCGCACTACAACCTATCCCTATAGCGCGCTACGCTATTTACATAACACGCTAACAACAGACAAGAACTGAACATAAAGGGTTGTTTTGGGATTTTTGACTAAATACATATCTCAAACACATATAAAACATACTAAACATGTAAAATTAGACTTCTGGGACTTAAGGGACCGTAGCTCGTGTATCGGGGTGCTAGTCGAGTCGGATACGAGAGTCTGGAGAAGTCGGAGCGCGAATCGAGGTGCGTAAAACCCCTCGAGAACGCTTAACAGAATTCATGATTTGGATTCATCGATATCGTATTTCATGTGTGACTGCTGGTGGGCACACATAGGTTTTCACTCCTATTCGGTTTGCGTATATATTGGTTATGGGATATCCGTTGTTTACTGCTCACGAAAACATCCGACCTACTTGCATGAGTTACTTGTGTTTAGTGCTCGTGTCGACGACAGTAAGATATACTTACAGTTGTCGAGAGGGAATTAGGGTGTTCTCTTGACTTGAATTGGCGTCTGGAGGTGATCATCTGGTGACTGAAGTTGAGGGTTCCTATATATTTGATTTACATATTACTAGCTGGTGTAGGTTAGGGCTTTCTCGTGAGCTGATTAAGGCTTTATTTCGATTTGGTTTATTGGTAAATCTTGTTATTTATTTCATGCTACTGCTTTTGCTTGTTGTATTTTACCTACATTCATGAGAATATGACGTATTATTGTCAGGAGTTATATTCACATGCCTCGTGATTTATCAGTTTTATTTCATGAATATTGTGTGGATTTCTCTTAGGATTTTACTCACTGGACTCGTCACTGTATTTGTTGGGTGACTGAGTGCAGATCCTTCGACGAGCAAGAGCAAGGAGGTACTGGGCGACTACCTTTGAGATTGTGGAGCCAGCTCGTGTGTGATATCAGTATGTTTTTATTTTACTTTTGATGGGTTTTGGGAACCATAGAACACTGATTACATGTATATGGAACTTTTGTTATACTTATCTCGCCTTAATATATGCATGGTAAACATTGCATAAGTTACTCATTAAAAGACTTCGGCTGTAATTATAATAAAATTTGATAAATTGAGTAACTGGCTAACTAAATCATTAATATTTGTATAAAAATAGTTAGCATAACTAGGGTTAGCTGGAAGAGTGTAAGCAACTTGTTAGGTCGCGAGGCGTCAAGGACAAGCGGGCCATGACATGGCAAGGCTAGATGGCGTGGAATCAACTTGGCGAGTAGCAAGGCGACTTAGAATTGGAGTCGCCACAAATAGTGTTAGTGTTACTATTTACATTAAAATAAATGTGAATCGTGTTAGTGTTACGCTATTTAAAAGTAGTTGGGTTGGAGATGCCCTTACAAAAGCGCCAAAAGAAAAGTACATAGTGTTGTCTACCCTACCCACATAACCAACATTTTGCTTGTCAAAATTGTCATACTTATGTGCCATGGAGAATCCTTGCCTATTCGCCACATATATGTTATGTTTAGAATTAGTACTACTAATTACTCCTACTGATTATATGCTATAGACTATAGTACTTGAGACATTTTTCCCTAATTAAAAGCACCTTAGATAAACATGTGTTTTATTTCTATTAGGGGTGGTGCACAATGGTCTCTGCAAAACCACTCAAATCGTCCAAACCACATGGTCTAGTCCAAATCGCATGGTCTCTGCAAAATCGTCTAAACTGTCCTAACCGTATTGAAAACCACAGTTTCACGGTTTGGTGGTGGTTTTCAATTATAGAAAATCGCGGTTCAACAAACCGCAAAACTACCTCTAAACTTCAAATGAAATGGAATAGAATTGAAACATTTTCATGTTGTTTTAACTTTTGAAATAAATTTAGACTCATAATTTTGATTGAGTTCATATGTTTTATTGTGTTTTTAGTAGATGGTCATGTATGTACATATGTTTTGTTGATGGATATATATGGACTTGTATGGAATGTCCATGTGATTTTTTTTATTGAAAATATGTCGCAGGAAAACCGCAAAATCAAACTGACTAAACCGTGAACCTCCAATTTGGTGATGACTTGACGATTTTCACCGTCAAACTGCAGCATACCCACCCTTAATTTCCATACTACCCCAAGAAAGAAAGCATCAACAGTTCCTATATATATATAATTGTATTTCTGACCTACTACTTAATTAATTGGGTATTTAGTATTACATTTTTGTATTTCTGACTTCTGATCACTCCAGTCGGACCTGTACCATTCTCACCGACCCCTCTGGCCGCATTGCTTCTTAATAGTATTAGTTAATTAATTATCCAAATAAAGAAACTAACCCAAATGATTAGCTCAATTAATCAAACAATGGTACTCATTTTTATTTCTTAATGTCAAAGGAGACATTTGGGCCCGCCCAAGCATTTTTACAGGGCATCGTGAAGACTTCAATTAATTAATTGTGCCACAAACCATCTACTAATAAGTAGTATTATACTTATTAATTAATCCTTTATCAAAAGAAAATTAAACTGATAATCTAACTGAGATATGCATCCTTTTCACAATCATAAATACATAAAAATAAAAAAAATATCAGGTGATTTGCCAGCTATCGATCCCAATTAAACTAATTAATTTAGACCTGGCCGGACATCATTCCGGAATGCTATTGTGACGGCACCAATTCCACAATCTTAAACCGGGCCCCGACCGGCTTAGACTTACGTGGGCCCCCCGAGTCTATCTCGCTGAGTCACGCAAGCCTAGTCATCTTTCCTTTATAATTTACCATTTATCAAGCAATTAAAGTTGAGTTAATCAATTAGTGAGTTATCATAGTTATAACGGAAGCAATTAAACCTCAAACTAACTGAAAAACCTCAAAGACACAAGTTAAGACAACCTAGAGTGTGAAAACCCTGAATATGTATATCATCATCAATGAACATTCAGATGAGAGTAAACACAAGATATACGTGCCCAAAATCTCTCAAAAACCCAACTCCCAGTGTTTTAAAACAAGTATATAGAATAATACAAAAGAATCACCTATGTCAGACAAGTGGTAGGAACTGCTACGGTATCCTCAAATAATATCTCCTAGTTATGAAGCCTTCCCCTTGTTGAATTGTGGATCTGCACTCCGTCAAACACAAGAATGACGAGCCCATGTAAGTAACACCAAACATGACATATATACAGCATTTCGAAATAAATAAATCAGTTTAATTCATGCAGATAGAAAGAAAGGAACAAGGAACACATGAATATAAAAGACTGCAAATAAATCAATCGATAAGTGAGGGTTCGGAATACGAAAGCCGAATAGCAAGGAGTCCCGATCAAAAGGTCGTTGAGTCGCGGCAAAAGCCCAGCTGACTCGGGTTCAGGACGAGACACAGTCTACCAGCCCTAACCCTTGCGACTATGAGATATCCACATACCCGAATAAGTGCCCCCAAAGTATACTCAATTGGGAGATATCAACGGCGCCAGATAAGAGCTCATATCACAGATAAATAATAATCATGACTCACTTGCTAATGGACCACTCAACCAATGAAAATCTCAAAAGAAATGATGAACAGAGCAATAACAACAAATTAAAGCTCAAGAAATAACTGTAAAATTCTCTAGCTGGTTTACTTACCTCGATCCACACACTTATTTCTAACCTATTCGGCCTCCCAATACTCCAAAACGAGTTCTCGAACCTCTGTATCTCTTCCTTAGATTTCCTGATATCATTTAGTATCAATTCAAGTCCAATATCCTTGGTTTAGAACTCTTAAACTAAACAAATATTACGACCAAAGTACGTTCAAGAGTTATTTCTAAAAATAATACTTTATAATAACTTCAAAGTATTATCAACTAGCCCACTAGAGTTACGATTTTAACTCTGAAAACCTCATAATTTATCATGACAACCAAAAAGGCGCTTGTAGTACTCATGACGTACTTTCCATAGACTCCAAGAATGCTCAAATCGGATCATAAACGGAAAAGTTACGAATTTTCTAATATAGCATGTCAACTTGACAAACTTTATTTATTCTCAACTAGAAAATGTCTCCAAATCAATATGTTCGAGATTACATCCGCAAAACTCCATAGTAAATGCCACGAAATCACTCGATACCAACACCAAAATATTTCCACGGCTTGTGGAGTGAAGTTGTATTTGAATTTAAATATGGTTTACGACCCCACCATGCCTTCAATGAAGTCATCAACTAAAATTCCCCTTTTGAGATTTCATGTCTAGCAAAGGATCTCTCTTTGTTTTCCTTTCCGCGAACAACGTCGTCGTCGCGTCACGCCATCCGCGCGCCGCTGCTGGAGCCGCGTCGCCGTCCAGCCATCCACGCCGAAGCTCAGGCCCCTCGCCGGCTGCTGCTGGCCGTACCACCGCCGCCGTGTCTCCGCGTCTTCGTCGTCCTCCCCGACAACCTCGCCACCTCCTGGTCCGCCGCTACGACTGGTCGTCCGCGGCGGAGGCTCCCCGGAGTCGCTATTATCCGCCGACGTCTCGTCCTGCTGATCGCCGCGGCGCCGCTGCACAGTGTCCCGTCGCCACCGCGTCGTCGCGTCTTGGAGGCTCGCCCGACCTCATCGTCCTTCTTGGTCCGCCGCCGCACCGCGCCTTCGCTCCATCCGCGCCGTCCGCGTCCTCCCTGGAGCCGCTGCTCCTCGCCACCGTCTCCGCCATCTCTTTTTCTTCTCCTTCTCCTTCTTGGCGGCTCTTCTCTCTCTCTCTCTCTCTCTCTCTCTCTCTCTCTCTCTCTCTTAGCGGCTCCCCTCTCTCTTTTTCTCTACGTGTGTGTTGAAGATGAAGAAATAGGGTTTAAACCCCTTTTTTCTATTTGTTTTTTTTTGTGAGATAGAATCTCATCTCTCCATCCTTTCCTCGATAGAAACAACACTAATGATCCAATGTCACCACAACTCACTTGGAAGTATATCTAAAGGTCCTCCTTCGTCCCGATCACTTTGTGACCCCAAAATCTACACATTTAGCCTACACAACCTTTGTCTTTGTGATAATCAACGACTTAAAAATACGAGTCGTTACAGCTATGAATATATATACAAATATATATATTATAAATAAAAGTTGTTTAAAAATAAAAAATATATAAAATATTAATTTTATATGAAAAATGATGTAGTTGTAATCCTCATAATTAATAACTAAAAACAGTAAGCATTAATTAAAAATATGAAAGACGAAAATCATATACACTAAATTACCATGAATCTATATTAATTTATTTATAAATAAAAGTTGTTTAAAAAATAAAATATGTAAAATATATGAAGAATGATGTAATTATAATTCTCATACTAACTAAAAATTGTAATCTTTGATTAAAAATATGAAAGATAAAAAATATCGACACCAAATTATATATAGCTATTGTATTTTATTTTTACAAAAAAACTTAAAAAGTTGTTATTGTGTAAAAAATCTAAAAAAAAAGAAAAACAAAAAAATGAAAATAATTATTTAGGCTATTAATTAGGATATTGATATTAATTGGCCGACGAACTAATGACGAAAGTACCTATTAATTAGGCAAACTAACTAAGAGCATCTCCAATGGGACCATGGATTATGATGAAAATGGATCTGCCTAGGATACAATCCACATCTAACTCAAAAAATGTTCTCCAAAGAGACCATGGATTCATAATGTCCATTCTATGTGACATAGAATCAAAGAGGAGACCCTGGTGGGTGTCTACCACAATGTCTACTTCTAGACATTGTAGTAGACTGTCACATCAGCGTTATTAATCTTTTTAAAGTTTTTTTTTTTCAAGCCTTTATTAATATTATGAAAATTAAAAATGAAAGTGTCAACTCATCAATCTACGGTTTAAACCCACATTACCATTGGAGATCATTTTAGGAGGTAAATGTCTATCTAGTGCCACATAGGATAGACATCATCTCCACATCCATGATGTGACACCAATCCATGGTCTAAATTCACATTACCATTAGAAAATGCTCTAACCCCTCTACTAATTACTACTCCCTCCGGTTATTTATATAAGTCGTTTAAGGTAATGACGCAAGAATTAAGGCAGCTTTAATTAAGAATGTAATTTACATATGTCCTTTGATATTAAATGAATTGAAGAATTGAAGTATCATAAATATTTGAATTGTATAATGGTAAAATGGATAAAAATGCAATAAATACACTATTGAATTTCGAAAACAACTTACAATTTTGAATAAGAAGTCTTTGCTAGAACGACTTATATAAATGACGGGAATGAGTATTATTTACATCCATCTAGCCTGGTAGTTGGCTTGGATAATTAATTAATCAAGTTTATCTCATTTAATTAAGATTAAATACGAAATATTGGTTTGATATGCAAGTCTACTAATTTATTTACTTCATCCGGTCATTTATATAAGTTGTTTAAGATAAGAACACAAGAATTAAGACAACTTTAATTACAAGTGTAATTTGCATATATGTCATTTGACATTAAATGAATTGAAAAATTGAACAATTAAATGTTTTGATTTATAAGAGTAAAATGGGTAGTAAAATGTAATAAATATACTCTTGAATTTCGAAAATGACTTACAATTTTGAAAAATAAGTTTTTGCTATAACGACTTATATAAATGACTAGAGGGAGTACTACAAATTTTGATAGTACATATAATTATCTTTGGTTTAGTATTAATATTTTTTTCTGCTATAAAGGTTTAATATTGATAATAATGCATATCCAAATTAAAGTCGGTTACCTCTCTAATTGGCTCTATGATTTTTGAAATTCTAATATTTGGATGGGTTGTTCTGATAGATTAGCAGATCTGATGACGTACTGCAACGTTTTATGTTTTTAATTTAATGTCACGATCGGTAGCAGACATACGTTTTATGTTTTTAATTTAATGTCACGATCAGTAGCAGACATGGTAGTTGAACCAATCAATACGTGCACCCTTCTTATATGTGGATCATAGCTACTTATTTAGGGTGAATTAATGGTCTCTCTTTAGAATTAATAATGGCTGCACACATTTTAATATAGGTGTTCGTAAATTCTAGAAACTAGGGTGATTTTTTTTTTAATAAATAGTACTCCCTTCGGTCGCAAATGTAAATACAATAAATTTACTTGGACTCATGAGTCCAAACTTATATGAAAGTTTTTAAATTTTTCGTAAATATTTAAGGGTTATTAAAGAAATTTTACAAGTGATTATGATTACTTCATTAATTGCTCGATGATGTATTTGAAATAAAAAAATGTTTTGAGTAATGACTCATGAGTCTAAATAGCGCTACTCATGTAAATAATAATTAGTATAGGGGTTAGTTAGTTTGCCTAATTAATACTCTCTCTGTTTATATTTAAGTGTCATTTTAAGGTTGTTCACATCTTTTAAAAAAATCATTTAATTATCTTGAATGAGGAGAAAGTGACAGTTAAATAACTAAATCACCATTTCCCTAACCCCACCACTTCTACATGCACTACTTATTAATGTGTAATTAATAGACTTTCTTTTTCTTTGAAGGGTATAAAAGTCAATTGAGTAATTAATGTGTATTAAAACTATCAAATGACAGATATTGGCTCTGTTTTGCAACATTAGCTGATAATCTAGTTAAAAGTTGATAATATAACTAATAGTTGAAAAATTAGTAGCTAATAGCTGAAAACTGATAATGTAGTTGATTGATTAAGATCGTTTGGATAAGCTAGCTAGTAGGATAACTGATAAATGTAAAATGACATAAAAGTACATTCTTATTTATTTAAATTAAACCCAATAAATATATAAACATAATTTTTTTATTACTTACTATATATATAAGAAAATAATATGTTTATAACTATTTCATTTTTAATAAATGTAATACATATAAAACTACGCTCTTATTATTGGATATATGTATAGAACAATACATGTTTATTGTTTTAATTTTTTGAAGCCATCTACGTTTTGAATTGATAGCTGTATATTTGAAAAAAATAATTATTTTGTACATGATGGTTCGAGTGTTAGAGCGAACAACCGTGTTCACTTTTTAATATTATAATCATGAGGATAAAAATGAGGGCAAAATTGAGAAAAAAAATTCAACTGACGTTTCAAAACATAAACGCTAGCTATTGTAGCGGTTGAGATGATAGCGTCTACACTTGATTATTTTTGTAATAAGCTAATTAATCAAACGCAACTTATCAGTAGTTTATAAGCTATTTGATTAACTAATTTGCTTATTTGGTCAAACATAGTCATTGTAAAAAAAATTTAAAATGGCCAAAAAAACACTTATAAAGAAAGAAAGGGAGTACTTAATTAGAGTGAATTAATAGTCACTGTTTAGGATTGATAATGGTTGCACACATTTTAATATTGGTATTCGTAAATTCTAGAAACAAGGGTGATGAGGTTTTGTTTTTGTTTTTTTGTTTTTAAATAAATAGTACTCCATCCGATTAGTAAATGTAGGTCGTTAATTTAAAGTAAAAACACAAAAATTAAGGAATCATTTAATTGTAATTAATGTAATTTTATTATATTACCTTTGTCTTTATTAATGCCTTATTAATTTGAGTGGCTTCTCTTCAATTTATTTATTTTATTTTTATTAATGAGAGCAGAATAAGTAAAATATGCTTGAGAATTGGTGGACAACTTACATTTTTTTTTATAACCCTGGTTGTCCGGGCCTTTTCCCGACTAATTTAAGGTGCCCCGAAAACTGACTAGTTTGAAACTCTAGTGGCCCAAACGCAGTTTGATACAAGCGGGGAATCGAACTCTGGACCGTGCGCTTAACCCACACAATCTCGAATGTGCCATTAATTATCGCTAGACCAACCCGTCCGGATTGTGAACGACTTACATTTTTTAACAAAGAGAGTAATCTAAAACGACCTACACCTGTGACTGGAGGGAGTACTTAGTATAAAGTAGTAATGGTACTTATTATTTGATGAGGTTACTCAGAAGTAAACCCCGATGGATTGATTTAGCTAGTGGTAAGAGCAAAGGCGGGATTGTGCAGATTAGACGCATGATCTCGAGTTTGATTTTCCACAACAACCAAATATCGGGCTATTAATAGTTTCTTTTCGCAATCTCAAGATCTATGAGACTAGTAAGACAAGCGTCTGAATACCCATATTTATTAAAAAAAGAGTTATTTGAAAGTATTATTAAGACTATCTCCAATCACAAAACTTCATTTTCTCATTTATTTTGCAGTTCTGTCACATCAAACTTTATTTATTCTTCAATCACAAACTCTATTTTTCCTCTAAAAAAGAATATTCCCTCGCCACGACTCTTTACATATTAATTGCAACTTCCCACTTTCTTTTTTTATGTACCACTCCTGACTACAAAAAAAATGCACATTAAGTTCGTCACCAAAAAATGCATATATTAAAACTCGTTGGAAAAATCCTAAAAAAATGCACATAAAAAATCGGATAAGATTTCTCAAAAAAAAAATTGATTCTCATTAAAAGCAAAAAAATTGATGAAGATAGATTATATAAACTTGGTATTGTACACTTTGGATAAGTCAAGGGCATCTCTATAATATTTTATTTGCAGATATACCTTTCCTCGAAAATAGAGGAGATAAATAGTAGAACGTGAAATTTGGTGTTTAAGTTTTAGAGGATATGGTGTTCGATTAGAGATGCCCTAAGTGACAAAAAAAAAATAGTTTATCAAGTCTCATGCGGACCATGGCGCGGGCAGGTGTCACGTACGTGTCTTTTCATTTAATATACTCCGTACTATAGCATGCGACATAGCCGTGTAAACAAGAAAAAATTACAAAAGTATAACATATTTTAGTTTAAATGAGAAAAATAAGTGTGATTTTTTTATTCAAAAAATATAGTATATCACCTTTTGAAAATGTGCTATTAGTTGGAAAAAATTTTTGTCGCTGACGTGAACATCTCACGTGGACTGTTTTTACACGAATAGCGCATTTTTTAAAAAATTAAATATACAAAAAAAGAAAAAGTACTCGTATTAACTACGTAACCTCATCAGGACAAAGTCACAAAGTCCCATACAGTAGCTGTCAAAAAAACAAAAAAAAAAGGTTCCCATGCTCCATACGGACGTTATGAGTTGAAGGCGTGATTTTGAAGTGACTTCGTTACTCCCTTTCGGCAAAAAGAAAAAAAGAAAAGAAAAAGGGGGGTTGCCACAAGGCATTACATTACAAAATTGCATGATGTTATATCTATCAATCACTAGATAAGATAGGTAGTTTTTTTTTTTGTTTTTTCTTCAATATGCATTCTGGAGCGCGCAGTTCAATAACCACCACATCTAATAATTGTCGGCCCACATCTGTTGGTCTTGATTTGGATATGGCTAACTTCAACTCCGGTGAGATTTAATTTACTCCAAAAAGTATAAGTACTACAACTGGAGGGAGATCCACTTGATACATGTTAGACTATCTTCTCAGTTTATACATCTTTGACAATCTACATAATCACCAATCAATTGAGTGGCTCAATAATTTTGTATGAAAATTAAAAGTAATTAAAAAGTTATGGGTTCAAATCTATATCGGTGAAAAAAATTATTTCTTTCTTATAAAAAATACAATCTCCACTCCATCCAAAGTGACAACATCGCATGATTTTATCATTGTTATCATCTTTAAGGGGAAAAATATCCAAACCACATCATACATACCTTGCCCCAACTGAACCTATTCACAAGCCTTAATTTAGATCTTAGTTTGCTTCAGTCAAATCTATCTGTGGGCTTTTAGACCACGACTAGTACCAATATATTATCTCTAACCTAACCACCTTCAATTCACTCAGAGGCATGCCTAAGATGGGGTAAGAAGGGCGACCGCCCCATGCTATCACCCAAAAGAAGACCCTGCATGCCCATAAATTAACTAACGTGGGTACAAAAAACATAGGTTTCAACCTAAAAAAAAAAATCTAGTTTATTTAGGAAATCGTGGGATAACTTTCCACTTTTATAAAATGTAATCACTTAAACTCTTTTTTTTTTTTTTTTTTTTTTTTTTTTTTTTTTTTTTTTCTTTTTGATGAAAATGTTACTCTTGACTTCTACAATTTTGCAAGTAGTCTCGGCTTCCTCTAATTTCTTGTCTCTCACCCCTCACGTACTCCATATTTCCTCTACCTCTTTTTAACTCCATCAGTTAAAAGAAGATTCTTATATTTTTTATTATCGGTCTCAAGTTCAGAGGAAGAATGATGGAACATGTCTTAAAATATTTTTAAAGGATAATACACTACAAAAATCGATCAGAAGAGCAACAGAATTTCTCATTCGCTATTTTGGTATGATCCGTCGCTATAATGGAATAGCTAAAGGAATAGCGAAGGGGAAGCCCGTCGCTAAGTACTTTGTCTCTATTTCGAAATAGCGACAGGGGTCAGAACTCGTTGCTATTTTCTGACCGATTGACAAAAAAAATTGTTTTTAAAATCAGCATTGTTTTTAAAATCAGTATTGTTTTTAAAATAAAAATAGTATTAATTTTGAAATAAAAATAATAATTTTTCAAAAAAAAACAACAACAAATCCTACAAAATATACCAAAAACAACGGCAAATCTAACAAATAAATCAAATTTATTTAACAATGACAACTAAAACAAAGAAAAATAAAAGAATAGAAACACAAAAAAATAAAAATAAATATGAAATTTACAAAAAAAAAATAAATCCAATATCTAGCTTCGCTGTCGACCAGAGGTGGTGGGTTGGAGAGGCGGAACCGGCGAGAAGATTGGTGAGACTGGAGAGGGCGGCTGGAGAGGAGGTGTGGCTGGAGAGGAGGCGCGGTTGGAGATGGAGGCGCAACTGGAGAGGAGGCGCGGCTAGAGATGGAGGCGCGGCTGGAGAGACGGTAGCTGGAGGGAGGGGCCGGTGGAGAGAGATGGCGGGAGGGGCCGGTGGAGAGGGGGTGGGGGAGAGAGAGGTTGGAGAGAGGCGGAGGAGAGGGGGGGGAGAGGAGGTGAGAGTGGTTTATAAGTGGGACCTGGGGATTAGGGTTTGTTTTTAAGTGTGAGCGAGTGTGTGTGTGGGCCCCACCTGTCACGTGGGCATAAATTTTTTTTTTTTTTTTTTTTTTTTTTTTTTTTTTTTACCATTGGGCGAGATTTTTTACGCCCAGAAAATAGCGACGAGGGCTGTTGCTATCCCCGTTGCTATTTTGGTCAAAGGGGTCAACGACAACCCCGTCGCTATCCCCTCGTTATTTAGGAATAGCGCGTCGCTATTCCTATCATTGTTGACATCAATTTTTTGTGGTGATAGGGTATAAAGTGAAAAATAAAGTAATTTTATTGAAGACCCATTTTATACAAAAAACTCACCCACTCTGAAACTAAAACCTAACTATATCATATCCAATTAGTCATCTATCTACTCTCTCAATATATACTTAAACTGGACATATGACATTTCACATATAAAACTTTATACATTAGCAACACCATATATATATATATTTTAAGAAAAGATCATCTTTTTTTTTTTTTTTTTATCGATAAGAATGGGATTTTATTTTACTATAGCCAACATCATCTTTTCTTTTGTATATATGAAAAGCAAAAACCTGGCTAATCTCATGTATATAGATTAAAAGATAATATAGATTAGATATAAAATATATTATAAATCGAAAAATAAATAAAAAAGATAATTAAAAATTAATTAAACCTCAATTTGACCAGCTAGCATATATGCCATGCAACCAGACAAGCATCTGTGCAACATATGCCATAATTATGCATGCATAATATAAGGTGATATCAATAATTCCTCCGAGGCTCCAAAAAACGTTAATTAAAGCGTCTATTTTTTGCCCTTTTTTTTTCTTGAACTAATCTTCCTGAGGACGGGAATCACGTGGGCCGGAGAGCATGTACAGGATCACAGTGAGAACTAATTAGGAAAAGAGAAGACTTAGTTAGAATGACAACATCATGACACACCTGAAGAGATATTGGTTCACAAGGAAAATATTAGAATGATAACAATAATATTACACCACAAGACACATTGACACCCAAGAGCATTTTATATGATCTTGGATTGGTCAATGCATATGCGTCGGGATCTCGTATATGCTCACATCTCGAGGCACATATGAATGACTCTTGTTCAAAATTGTAAGTCGTTTTCGAAATTCAAGAGTGTATTTATTGTATTTTTACCTATTTTACCCTCATGCAATTCAAACATTTATGATTTTTTAATTCTTCAATTCATTTAATGTCAAATGATATGTATGTAAATTATACTCATAATTAAGACTACCTTACCTTAAACGACTTATATAAACAATCGGAGGGAGTAATTAAGAAAAGAGTGGTCATAGTATGACAACAATAATGTCACACCACAAGACGTATTGGCTAACAAGAGTATTTTATATGACCTCGACTGCGTATTTTGTGTCGGGATCTATATATGCTCACATCTCGAGCGCGTATGGATGACTATGGTTAATTAGCCAATGTGTCTTGCGGTAATACTTGAGATATTGTTGTCATTCTAGCACTAGCTACTATTGAACAAATTATTGCTATATAAGGAGCAGCTATGGCATCAACTCTTGTACATCGACCGATCTCCTTAATTTGCTTTGATCATTAAGTACTATAGTGCTTAGCAAACACATGGCTCAATCAACACCTACTCATGTGATTGATGTTGAGAGCGAGATCAGTTGCCCAGCAGACAAGATGTATGATCTGCTCAAGAACCAACTCACTCAGCTTCCCGTTATCTTCCCTGAAATATACAAGAACGCTCAAGTACTTGAAGGAGATGGGAAGAGCTTGGGCAGTGTCCGACGTTGGACATATGTTATTCGTATGTCAACTTACTTTTAATTAATTATGATCACTACATCGATCTACATATACACATGTGTGTGTGTGTGTGTGTGTGTGGAGTAGTTTCATCATTTTTTTTGAATGATTTTTGATAGTACTAGCTAGAAGTAAGTAATGAATCAATTTTAATTAATTACTAAGAGAGGCTTAATTAGTTCAGTTGTAGACCTTGGCCACTGAATTAATTTGTGTTTAATTATGATCACACAACTTTTCAAAGAAGTGGATAGATCGATATTATTATTATTTTTTTTTTAAAAGATAGGTTTTGTAGAAATATAAGAGGATATACTAAATCCTGATCAAATCGCTCGCCTAGGATCTTTGGATTAGTAATTAAAAATTTGATTAAATTAATTAAGGAGGTGGTGCTACTATAATTAAAATTAGGTTTTTGTAGCGGGCCTTAACTAATTTGAGACGAAAACTTCTTGTTTGATATATTGTGGTTACATGCCGTATAATTTTTTATTTTTGGACTAATTAATCATCTTCTTTAATTGGCTCTCTAGATCATACTTCCGATGAGATTTTGGAGGTGGATGAGAAGCTGACAGAAGTAGACGATGAGAAAAGAGCACTGACTCTAAGTGTAGTGGGAGGAGATCTGCTGAAGACCCACAAACGCTTTGATGTGAGGGTGGTTGTGAACCAAAAGGGCACAGGGAGCGTGGTGAAGTGGCATATCATATTTGAGAAGGTAGACGAGAACGACCCTCACCCGGACCCTTACCTTGAAATCTTTGACAACATTCATAAGAAGTTCGAGCAACATTTTCACAAGTGATCGATCGATCGATGAATATTAGTAATGGAATCCCTCTTGCATGTGTGTTTGTGTGTGCAAATAAATGGTGATGAAGTTTGGAGCTAGTATTCTATACTTAATTATAATTTCGGGTGTTTCATCAAAAAAAAAAAAAATGTATAATTCGGGGTGTGAGAGCTATGCACATTAATGGAAGGTTTGCTATCCACCTTCAATAAATGATCTATCAACTTATGAATGTGTACGTGTATACAGCTCTCTGTTGTTGATCGTGACTTGTGAAACTGTGAGCATTAAGTCATGTATCTCGGAGGTTTTTCATGACCTCCCCTTTGTTATCTTATGTATATATATGATCAATAAATCATAATTATCTCTCATATTAATAAAATCGATCTATATATAGTTGTGGTACCATATATGGGGTACGTATTAGTATATTAGTACTCTATATATAGTTATTATTTGAGTGTGTTTGTGTGTGTAAATAAATGGTGATGAAGTTTGGAGTATTCTATACTTTTGTTTTTTTTTTGAGTAATAGGAGGCGATACTCCTTGTATTTGTGTATATATATATATATATATGAAAATGTGAAAATGTACAAGTGCTACAAAAAAGGGTGACCTACACTACACAAAAAACAACCAAAATTATACAAAAAATCCCTGGAGCAAAACATCAGACTTGAGACCACCAATTGTTCACGCACAGAACCTGAGATGCAACTGTACTCCACCATCCTTGTTCACACACAAGGCAATCATACTTTATGCATATTGATCCAATCATCAAGACAAATAAAAATCCTGTTGCATAAAGACCTCTTCCAAAGCATCATGCAATCATACTTTATGCATATTGACCCAATCATCATGTAACTTTTGTTTTTTCTAGAGTATTCTATACTTGATTATAATTTCAGGTGTGAGAGCTATGCACATTAATGGAAGGTTTGCTATCTACCTTCAATAAATGATCTATGAACGTATGAATGTGTACGTGTATACAGCTCTCTGTTGTTGGTTGTGACTCATGAAATTGTGAGCATTAAGTCATGTATCTTGGAGGTTTTTCATGACCTCCCCTTTGTTGTCTTATGTATATATATGATCAATAAATCATAATTATCTCTCATATTAATAAAACCGATCTATATATAGTTGTGGTACTATACATGGGGTGCGTATTAGTATATTAGTACTCATATCCGTCACATTTTTGAATTTTTTTTTTGTTCCATTAAGAAATCAAGGAAGCTTAAATGTTTCATTTTCAATTATAACTTCATTTGATCTAATTAGTTAATGACATCATTAATTATTTTTTTACGCCCTTTGTTCCAATATATATATATATATATATATATATATATTAGGTTTCTATACCTACAAGTATGGCTTGAATCCGGACATTGTTTCAGAATACTATAAATTTATATTTTTTTTAAATATATAAAATATGTGAAGAATGATATAATTGTAATTCTTAATTAAAAATATGAAAAATGAAAAATACCTACACAAAAATTATATATATAGCTATTATATTTTATTTTTAGAAAAATAAAAAGCTGTGATAATGTAAAAAAAGAAAAACAAAAAATTGAAAACAATGTATTTATGCTATTAATTAGGATACTCATATAGTCATATTAATTGGGCTAATGAAAGTACTTAGGTTATTAATTAGACAAAATAATAAATACACCAAAACATTTCAAATCTATGTACAGTTGACATGTGTCAACGCAGTGTACATAGCTTTTATATATATATATATATATATATGAAATTCTACAACAGAGCCCAAATGTATACCCATGCCATGAGAACCCCTTAAAATATGTTGTGCATTAAATATTTTATGCATTTATAATGTGTCGATTAATGTGTTGGATTATATTCCAATGGTCAGTAAATAGTGTACCCATAACATGGGTATATATTTGACTCCCAATATAGTAGTACAATTTAACACTTGCTCTTTTTTTATTAGATGAAATAAAGAGTTAAATGTAGTAAACGACGTACATAATTAAAGCACTTGCTCTTTTAAGTGTTGATTGCAAGAATATATATAATTTGATCTTTTAATTAAGCAATCAATTTGTGTGTTTTGTGTAAAACTTCTTATATTTTTTTATTGGAGGCGGGATATAATACCCATAATAAATAAAATCATTTATGAGAGGGTAATTTAATCTTGTTATATAATCATATTGGAATCATGACCTTATGAATCATTACCTTAATCCTTGCGTGCAAGCAAACTATATGGCGGATACCGTAGAACGAGGGAGTAGTATGTTAAGAGTATTCAATTATTATGTATATTACTTTTGGTAGTAGTCAAGCATACAACTAATTAACTAATTAGTCTCGAATATTTACCTGCTTCCCCATGTCGCATTAGCGGATCACATATATACATATCGTAATGACTCAAATTAATTAAACTAGGATTAGTGTTAATTTCGGGGATTAACGGTCGTAATTCGGGCGTTACGTGGATAACTTGGTGGCTTCGGACACGAGAACCGAGAGAATATGTTATTTATGGATGATGGTTGTATATATGTGGTGTTTAAAATCATTATCATTATATCGCTACAAGCATGTGAGTATGTTATTACAAGGCGAGTTAGTGTGACGGAGAGTTACCTCAAAATGCTTATCGAGATGCGAGGCATCAGTGCTTTAGTTGAGGGTTAGTGGGATCACAAAATTTTCAATTTTGGTGAATAAAAGCACTAGCCATATGTATTATAATGAGCTTGAGCTAAGTTAATTAAATCAAAGAAATAAGGCCTAAAGTTTGGTTGATTAAATAGAAACTATGAAATTGTCCTAGAGATATGAATTGGCACATTTAGGAACCAAGTGAGTTACAAATTGGTGTTATTTGAGTGTGTTTTGTGCATTTATAATGTGTCGATCGATTAATGTGTTGGATTATCTTAATTATTTCAATGGTTGTAAATAGTGTACCAATAACCTGAGTATATATTTGACTCCCATGGTAGTACAATTTAACACTTGCTCTTTAAGTAAGAAAAAAATAATAAATCTAATTGGACTCATGAGTCCAGGACTCATAGGGATGTTTTTAAAATTTTTGTAAATATTTAAGAGGTATGAAAGGAATTTTACAAGTGATTATGGTTGCTTCGTCAATTTTTGGCGAAAATGAGGTATTTTTCGGGGTTTAATTCGGACACAAAATCGAGGAGATAATTAGGAAAAAATTGCATTTAAACGAATAATAAGAGAGGAGAAATGAAAGAGAGAAAAAGAGAAAAAGAAGGGAGAGGAGATAGAGAAGAGGGAGAGAGAGAAAGTTAGAGAGAGATCGGATAAAAGAGAGAAAGAGAGAGAAAGGGAGAGAGAGAGAGAAGCCACCGGGAAGGAGAAGAAGAAGAGACGACGGAGAGTCGACGACGGGTGTGGACGAGTCCGGCGAGACGTAGCCGCGGCCAGCCAGAATCGTCGACCGATGTCGACGGTGCGAGTAGCGAGGACGAGCAGCGCGGCTCCAGCAGCGGCGGACCAGTGGCGCAGACGGCGGCTCGCGGGCGACGCGGAGGCCGCGGACGGCGATTCCAGCGCCAGGAGGTGGCGCGACTGTCACGGAGGACGCCGGCGAGGAGCAGGGAAGGGACGCCGACGAGGAGAAACGGTGTCTCGAAGCAGCGGCGGCAGCGGCGCCGCGACGACGACGACATCAAGACGGTAGCGGCAACGCTAGCGGCGGCGACGCGACAAGCAGCGGCGTGGGGTAACGGCGCGGTGGCGCGTTGCCGGATTGATCGATCCCCGACGAGAGAACTACAGTGGACAATGAGGCGTGACTTCGACGAAGCTCGACGACGTTATCGATGGATTGCTCGCGGAGAATGTAAGTAAACCAGTAGGAGCATTATCAGTAGTTCTTTCCTATTTCTTGAATTAGTTTCTTGAATTATGCATATTTGTGAAATTCCATTCCTACTTAGAGTGTCCGAGGGCTAAGTGAGTCAGGAAGGTAATCTTCTGGGTATGGCGACCGATTCGCAACCGGAACCATACCTCAGGTTACTGGATTTGTCGTGGACGGAAGGTGAGGTATTTGGGGTGCCGTTGATACCCCTGCGTCATGACAATTTTGAATCTGTTGGCATTGTTGCGATTTTGGGAAGTCGAGCTTGTGGCAGTATAGTCGCAACTCGATGGATTTGTGACCACTTGGCTTCTCTCTTTTGTTTCCACTTGAAGAATAATTAGATTTATTTGTAAAATAAAGAAAAATATATTAATTTATATACTTCATTAGTAAGAATTGATAAGTAATCACTACAAGAAAAATGATATTTAGAAACGGAATTAGCAACGCAATTAAGTTCCGTTGCTAAGAAAAAGTGGTTAGAGAAGGAATTGAGACGGACTAATTCAGAGACGGAATAGAGAGAGATCAGAGACGGAAATAGAGACGGAATTTAATTCCGTCTCTAAATAATGGCGCCAACATTCCCACCAAAACTTTTTTTTTTTTTTTATAACCGTTCATCAAATCTCGAGATTCGTGCATCCTTCGATCTCGATGATTCAAAAATAAAATAACAACCACACAACGCTCCCTCTCTCTCTCCCGATTCTCACCATCAACCCTCTCTGTCTCTCCGAAAACCCTATCTCCCAAAAAATCCCTCTCTCTCGACGGCAGATATCTCTCTCTCTCTCTCTCTCGTGTCACTGCTCTCTCTCACGACCGTCCACCGCTCTCTCTCTCTCTCACCGCTCTCTCTCACCGGAATCTCACTCACCGTCAACTCTCTCTCTCTCACCGAGATCTGCCGTCGCTGCGATTGAGGCTGCGACGAGGCCGTCGGGTCTGCCGTCGCCGTCTGCCGGAGATTGGAGCCTCCGAAGCCCTCCCCGTGTGCCCTCGCCGCACCCTAAGCCGTCGCCGCTGTTCGCCGCCGTTCGTCGCTGTACCTCGCCATCTCCGAAGCCCTCGCCGGACCCTAAGCCTTCGACTTTGAAGAAGGAATGACATATTAGGCATTGGGTTTGAAGAAGGAAGGATAGAGAGGGCGTTGGATTTGAGTAGAGGTACGCTTCGGGTGTTGGGGTTTTGGGGTTTCATTGAGATTTTAGAGACGACATTGGTGTGATTTGTGGGATCAACCCTCTTCAAATTGTGTAGTCAAATTTTGCGAGCAAGATCTTTACCGTATTTTCATGTTTGGCTTCCTATTTTACTTGATTTGTGTCGGATGTTTTTTCTTCTGGATGTTATATCCAAAAGATGAATATGCACGCCTAAAAGAGTTTTCCGGGGGAGCTTAATATTTGAGTTGAGTTCTGCAATCCCTTCTTTACATTTGTTAGCAAAATATTCTCATTTTCGTGCATATTGCCTCTTAGCAGTCAGCAAAGTTAGCAAAGGAACCAAAAAAAGAAGTGCTTAACCAGTATATGCTCTGTGGACTTGTTTCCTAGGTCACAATCAGATTGGTAGAGGTAAGTGCTACGAGTTTTCTTAAATTGTTTGTATTCCATATTTCTTGCAAATGCCCATGTGACATGAATATTTCTTTTTATAGTTTTACTAACGCAAAATTTCAAACATAGTTGCGTCTTTATTAATCTATGTTTCAAGGGGCATGTTAGAAATAAAATTTAGTAGTTAGTCCGATTGCTCACTTAGTTCATCACTAATATAAGACATGAGGTTGTTAGATCAAGAACACGGGTGTTACAAATTTGTTGTATGTACATAAAGATATGCCATAAAAACCGAATGAGAAAAGCTAGTTCGATCTTAATTCTTTCTTCTCAATTTCTAATATTGGCTACGTTAAACCCAATAGATGAAATATAAATGAGTCGAGAGTACACAATCGTTGCACTACTTGTTCTTCCGACAATGGCCTAATTAGCTTGGTGGGTCTTTCTTTCTTTCTTTGTTATTTTTCTCTCAACTTCGTTTTATATCTGTTCTAAATGTTGAGATTTATTTTTAGTTTTGAACCGAAGTTGATATGTTGTTTTCACTTTGTACAAAGAGATTTCACAAGATAGAAAGTGGTCGTTCATTTCCTTATTTTCCGGGAAATTTGGATCTATTTGTTATTTATACTTCTTGATATTGTTGCTCCACTTGCGAAAAATGACTCTAAGGGTAGATTTTTCATTTCCACTTTACTACATCGGTGTATTTGAGCTCTTTCAATGCTAGATTTTCTTATATGCCGTCATAGATAATGAAACAGATCGAGAGAAATTGTTTGAAAGTGCAAGTGTCGATACAAGGCCAGGATCAAGAACAATCGAAGAAATCTTAAAGATTTGGAGGGACTTGATGGACAAGACCAAGTGAAGAATGATGGGAGTGAGTGTGTTGTGCACTCGTGCAACAAAGACAACTATAAGGATTTGGAGATGGAGTATGAGGCCTCTAAGGTCGCTTCGATCTGCATTCACCACTGGTACCTTAAGCCACAGTGTAAGCTCTAAATATATATGTTTCTCTTTCTTTCATTGTCTTAATTAATATTCTGTGACAAAGTTAAGGTGTATAATTTCTGAAATGGTATGTAAAGTTATGAAGTTGAATCTGGTGCTTATGAATTAATGTCATATATATGGCTGGTTCCTGGTGCTTATGAATTAATGGTATGTATGGAGTCTTTTTTTTCAAGTTTTCCATTAATGGCGAAAGTAAGAATTTCCAACATGTGGTCGGTTTATTTTTGTTAGTTTTGTTTGTACTTAATTTTCCTTTCCTTTCCTTTCTTCTTTATTTTGTTTTATGAATCTGGTGCTTATGAATTAATGTCATATATATGGTCGTTCTCCTCCACCATGATGGTGAAACCGAATATGACATTGTTCCATCTTTCTAGCTATGGTCTGAAAGCTAGAGATACTCGAAATTATTTTCTCTTTGATATATTTTCTAGTTAATGTTTGCTATTGCTAGTGTTGATGTGTAGACTAAAGCTAAGATTCGCTTTTTAGGCTCCTTCCAAAATTATAGTAAACGTTTATTGTCGCTCATAGACTGCCTAGACCATCTTGGATTTAGTTTTTGATTAGCAACTTCATTGATCTTTAAGCACCCTAAGCCGTCGCCGCTGTTCCCTCTCGATCTCTCTGTTGCGTTCATTAAACCCGATTTCAGGTTTGTTGAAACAACAAGTAGCCATGGCCATGCTTTTTTTTTCTAGTTTTTGTTTCGATTGATTCAGCTTTGAAGTTTTTGTGGAGCTAATTTAGACTAAAATTAAAGAGGGGTTGGATTAGGTGGATCATAATTTGGACTAATTAGGTGCTATAGAGATGAAAATTTCACTTGTTGGAATTGTTATTGAACCTTTATCTTAATAAATGAAAGATGGATCATAATTCTATAACCCTAACTGAGAACCATATTGAATTTCGTTTCTCTCTTGTTGTTTGATTGGTCTTCTCCAACGCATTTGCTCTCTCGCTTTCTCTTTGTTTTCTTGTACACATGTTCTTATTATTTTGCGAGAATTGTAATTTTGCACTAAATTGAGCGCAATGGAAGAGTTTGATCCATGTAGCCAGCCGACCACAACTAATTTGGGATTTGCTTTTAGTCCAGTCCTTGTGCTTAAGTTTATGGTGCTGTATTAATTTCGTATTGGTGGTACTAGGTACATTGATTTTTGCCGAAAGCGTGAAGTGCTTCCAAATGATGCAATTGTGTCAAGCTTTTCTAAGGTTTGTTGTGATAATTAGAACCTCGAATCTGCTCCGACAAGTCTAGAAAGTTAGAAGGGAACCCGACTCGTTTTTCGTTTAATTAAATGCGGATCTTAATCGATAATTGAATTCGACTAATTTTTTGTTCTCATTTAATCACCCTGTGCCAAGCTTCAAAAATCTTGCTTTGAGCGATCTATACTACAGTTCTCTTGGACCTTTTGATGGATGTAGATGTTCCTCCATTAATTGAGACCTTCTCATTGATGGGGTCTTATGAAATTGATGCAATTGACATAATCAATGAATCTCCATGTGTTTTGAAGCGAGAAAATGTTATGTCATTGATGCGTATAGCCTAATCGAAACTTCGAGTTGTGGATATAAACGACTCTTATTTTGGGAAAGATTTTTTACGGTATGTATTAACTTTCTAGAGTATCCTTATTTCAAAGCAGAACCAATATTGGAAGACTAATGATATAAGAACACAATCTGTTGAAAACAAAATTGGTGCAAGGAAACATCTTTTTTTGTTACATAGAAACAGTTCTTTATACATATCATGCACTGATCAATGACGATTATAGTTTTGATCAAATATGTGTTAGAAGAAACACCTACGATAACTGACAGAAATACTAATAGTAAAGAAATCCATGTGCATAATTCTTGAAAAGGTATTGCTGGTATGCCCTTAATCAATCATTATTCTTAATTTCTTAGATGCCTTTTTGATCGCACCGGAGAATAAATGAGACCAATCAGTGAAGAGATAGAGGTATAGACAGGCTAATGACTCTCGGCCTTGTGCATAATTCTTCCTCATGTCCTTGCATTGTTTACTAGTCGAGCTCACTCTTTTCCGTTTCTTTCTTTTGTTTTTCATTTTACTTTCTTGCAAATGGTGAATGCCGTAATACAATGACTAATCTATGACAAAAAGCATATCATTTTATGAACAAAAAATTATAGCCTTGTCTTTTTCACTTGTAGGGATTTATCCTATAATGGGCTTATGTGCCAAGTATTAAACTTGAGGTCTTCTCATATATGAAAGTTAAACTTGGTTGGGAACTTTATGCAGTTACATACACTTAATCTGGATTTTAGTATCTCGCTCACTAGCTTTCGGGAGGATTGCTTCTCTTGCATGCTAGGGACCTAGGGTGTAGCTTCAGAAGTTTGTTGAGTTGGTAAATATATGATTTACTCTATTGAAGGTCTTGAAAATGGAGAAGAGATATGGATTATGGTTTGTCATTTGTTTATGATTTGGTTATCATTATTTTTACCGCAAGCCCAAATCCTCAAGTATTCTAAATACTCCATTATTGTAAATCAACGTTGTAATATTCTATGATGACTATGATTATCATTATAATTGTAGCCTAGTTTTTTATATTAGCTGTCTTTCTACGGTGATTCTCGATGGTATGTGTTGGTTAGAAATATCCGTTGGTGTATCTCACTATTTCTCTGAATTCATTGTTTTTCAGGTTTATTGAGATACAAAACAATGTTGTGGATGCAGGTATTTGGACCAAGCGATGTTGTTGATTTTGTCCAGCAACATCTGAAGGTTCGTTCTAATTTATTTTAATGCAGTTCAAGGAGAAAGCCACTTCTTGTTTCTAGTTTTACTTCCAATATTGCCTCCTTTTTCATACTTGTGGGTTTAGGATTTCAGTGGCTTTGATGTTTCTGAAATTGCAAATTTAGGATATGGAGTGCGACTTTTTTTTTTTGGTATTATGGAGTGTAACTTTAGTGTTTTAGGGGTACATGACTTACTTAGGGTTGAGATTTCAATGTCTTGGATTTAGGCTTCTAGAACTTTTAAGAGTTTAAATCAAATGTTTTTGGGAATTATGGCAATTGTTTAGGATTTTTAGGTTTGGAGTTAAAAATTTCGTGATACATTGTGTAGGTTAGCCAACTCCAACTAATTTGGGATTGAGGCTTTGTTTAAAATTATGTGGTATGGTATGCGCAGGTTTTAGAGATTAAGAATTTTTTTATTTTTTTTAAAGCATGAGATCCAATCTTGACGAATCATTTTGTGTTTGAATATGAGATTCATTACAGTTGGGTATTGCGTAATTATTCAACTTAATTGATAAATGTAAGATTTGCCTTCTCAACTTTATTTTTTTTACTTATCTCTTCATTTTCTTTGCATTCTCAACTTAATGCTACTATTATATTGTTAACAAAATATTGTTGATCCATGCGTGCTAAGCTCCAAAGGAGACGTCGAGTCGACCCAGACTACACGGACCAAATTCCGGTGGATGATGAGGCGGTGTACTACAAGGTGGCGGGTGACTGTTCCAAAGGATGTGTCTACAGTCTCAGGTCGTTATGGAGAAAGAAGAGAAAATACGTAGATCCTGATGCTAGCACATCCCAGATGCTAGCACAACAAGGGATAAGCAACTTTATGATACTTAGGTATTTTTATGGTTGTTGTAGAACAATGAGAATTGTAGTTTTTTTATGGATACTTAGGTATCTTAAACATTTGTTATACTTGACTACGTTTCGTGAATATATAAATCTTTTTTAATATCAAATTTTATGTTTTTTCCCATTTGAATCTTTGTTGATATATATTGTTGATTTGTGTATGTATGTCAAATTCTACTTTTTTGGGGGATGTTAGCACCCCCAAAGAGTTGTTGGAGGGGGTGCAGGCGATGGAGTAGGTCCTATGGTTGTATTTTCAGGTTTAGAGGTTATGGAGAACCAATTGGATTAAGCTTAGGTTTGAAAACTAAAAAAAGCGGAATTGAGACGGATTAGCAACGGAATTCAGAGATTCCGTTGCTATTCCGTTTCTAATTTTCGAGGAATAGATGCATAAATCAGCAACGGATCAGAGACGGAATTATTGTATTCCGTCTCGATCCGTTGCTAATCGAGACGGAAATCCAATAATCCGTCTCTCGATCCGTTGCTAATCGAGAGAGGATCGAGAGATGGAATTTTGCATTCGTCTCGATTAGCAACGGATCGAGAGACGAATGCAATGGCAATTGTACCCTTTAGAATAATTTCCATTTTTGTTCCGTCTCTATTCCGTTTCTAAATTCGTCTCTAACTGTCTCTAATCGCAACGGAAACACTTTTCCGTTCTTTGATTGAATCAGCGACAACGATTTTAGAGACGGAATAGATTCCGTCTCTGTTCCATTGCGAATTGAATTAGAGACGAAATTTATGCAAATCGAGACGAAAATTTCCGTTTCGATCTCTGCTTTTTTTGTAGTGAATGTCGAGAGTATATGGAGATTATGGAAAAATAACTTGGGCAAATCATTATGTTGAGGAATAAAATTTTATAATGTTTGTACATAGCATGCATTTTTGTAGGGAAAACACAAGATTCTGAATCGAAGAAAGTTAATCGTATTTCCCTTTAAGCTTTAATTTAAATTATATATTGTTTATTAATTGTGATGATTGTCATTTACTTGATACTTACTATAGGTACGTATCTATATTAGAAATCTCAACATTATATATAATCCAATTTATGAATATTAATTTGGATTATTTTCGAATATGTAGTTAATTTTTAGGATTTATATATATTATTATTTTTAAGAGTTGATAAGATTTTTCCAATTATCGGTGAAAAAAACTTAGGATCGAGATGTCTACAAATCGAGAATGGATGTATAGTCGTATTGAAAATGGCTTTACTCGACGAGAGTTCATAAACGGCGTGAACGAGTTCATCACATACGCGAAGACGCACTTTGCAGACATTCGCCATTGATTTAAAAAATTCGGTGTCCATGCAACCATACGAAGTGTCGTTATCATTCATACTATGATGTTGACACCGTAGAACTTCATATTATTCGTCGGGGCTTTGTTCCGGGATATCAATGTTGGTCGGAACACGGGAAGAAGATTATATGTACACTCAAAATGTGCCGATTTAACCTAGCAATACGATGAGAATTGATGACCACGAAGGGACACAGACGGATAATTATTGTACATCGTATCATGAGATGGTGCACGACTTGGCTGGTCTGAGTTTTAATTGGTGCCATGCGGAACAACGGCCAACTCCTGGAGCGGAAAATTTGTATGATATGTTGGACGCAGCAAGTTAGCCGCTATGGCAGGGGTGCGAGAACATGACGAAATTGTCGGCAGTCGCGAGACTCCTAAAAATCAAAGCAGAACATCATATTTCTGAAAAGGCGTTTGATGAAATTGTTCAATTTTGTAAAGATGCATTGCCGAGTGACAATTGTTTAGTCGATAGCTTTTACGACACGAAACGACTAATGCAAGGGATGTGGCTACCAGTCCAGCAAATTGATTGTTGCAAGTCCATGTGCATGATTTACTGGGCGAGGATTCAGAGTTGACGACGTGTAAGTTTTGCGATGAATCAAGTTATGAACAAACTAGAAGTGAAGGACGAAGTGGCGTCGCGGCTCGGAAAAAAATGTATTACTTTCCCCTAGCACCTCGATTGCAGCATTTATTCGCGTCTGAAGCGACTCCGAGGCATATGCGTTGGCATGGGGAACACGTTTCAGATGGCATCGTCATGCAACATTGTCCCGATTCTATTGCATGGAAACATTTCAATGATGTGAACATCGAATTCAGTGCCGAAATTCGTAATGTTCGTTTCTGTTTATGTACGGATGATTTCCAACCATTTGGCCAATCCGGAAAACAATACTCATCGTGGCATTTAATTCTCACTCCTTACAACCTACCCCCCTCAATGTGCATGAAGAAGGAGTTCATGTTCTTAATGGTCATCGTACCGGGCCCGACTAATCTTTCAAATCAGATTGACGTCTTCCTACAACCTTTGATAAAAGAGTTGGAAGATTTGTGGCATGATGGAGTACTTACCTACGACATTTCCACCAAGACCAACTTCCAACTCCGAGCTGCACTAATGTGGACTGTTAGCGACTACCCTGCTTATGGTATGTTGTCCGGGGTTGGAGCACACATGGAAAGAGAGCTTGTCCTTATTGTATGGATGACACGGATGCATTCCAATTAAAACATGGTGGAAAAACTTCTTGGTTTGATTGTCATTGTCGGTTCCTACCGCGTGGGTCCACCTTAAGAAGTGATAAGAACGAATTCGACGCGATACAACCGGTCGAAAAGGCCCACCGAAATTAAAATCGGGGGAACAGATTTAAGGCTGAAATTGAAGCTTTGGGACCGATTAAAGTAAGCGAAATCGAAGCCGTTCATGTGAACAAAGAGATTGCTAAGTATTCGGGGTGGAGGAAACGAAGCATATTTTGGGACTTACCATATTGGAAGACGAATCTCATTAGGCACAATTTGGAAGAAGTGGAACGAAGTGATTGGTTAGCTATATGCAAGCTTCAACCAAAGTTCGTAGATGAGACCAATGTCATTAGTTCGAAATGACCATCTCGGACAATGCATTTCAAGCGGATCAAAATGAGAATATGGACATCGTGGAAGTAGATGCAGATCCTTTTGCGTCAACATTGTTGATCCGACAAGTGAAATTGTGTCGACAACGATGAATTTGAGACAAATGCGGACGATGAAGACGATGATAAGTTCACATCGTCATCGAGACATGCTGGTAACGAAGATGAGTTTGAGTGATTGGTGTGAGTTTTTAGTGCAATATATCTATCAACTTGCTTGAAATATGATGTTCACGTTATATAAAATATATCTCTATAAATGTTATTTGTATGACTCAATGAATTATTTGTTTATGCAATAGATATAGATACCATTATATATGGCGATACGTAGGGGCGTGGTAATCCGAGAGGATGAGGACGTGGAGGACATCAATAGACATTCGAGAGGAGACTAGCACCACTTTGGATGAGGATCTTTGTCGCACCATGCTACACCTGCCCATTCGGATGGCCGTTACTCATTACATTATACCCACGGATGGTCACATGTGACTCGTCCATACCCGACTTATGCCCCCGGACCTTCGTCATCACATTATACCTCCTCATCGCCTCCAGGTCATCCATACCCATATCAGCATGGCACACCATCTCCTCCAGTTCATGCACTCCCAGCTCAAGATGGTTTCATTCTCTCCTCGTCACACCACTCCACACCATCACCTCCAGCAGATGTATACCCACATGACCATGGTATCAGGCCGTCTTCGTCACATCACGCCACACCATCACCTTTAGCTCATCCCGGTCATTTCCTGGAGTCGGTGACGAACACACTTCTACATCTCGTAGGCCCCCAACACCACATCGTCATTCATCCGCGAGGTCATCCAAGAACAAAGTTGCGCTCATCGATACCACATGCGATTGAGGAGATCCCCGACTTTTTCGGACCACCGACAAACCCCTGCGGAAGGCGAAACCCTCTTATTTATCTCATTCCGAGCATGGCTTGTACGTTACTCTCCACAAAATATCTGCGTCCAATTTATAGAAATATTATTTTCCTAGACTAACTTAAATGACGAATGGTAGGTTACACCCTTCTTCCGTGGCGGCGGGGAAGATGAGTTTAGTTTTTAAGAGCGGATATTTGAAAGAATGATGGAAATGAGAATATGTCTCACAATCCCAACGAGATATATACGGTCGCGTTGGAAGGTCAATAACTTCACATCAACTATTGGGTTAAATAGCGAGTGAAACTAGTATATGATCATAGAAATGATGATGTTTTCATAATACTTGTTCATCTGTAGGTGTTCTTCACTTGGGACTTGCCAATGTCCTTTGCGATATATGATGCGTGGTGTTGGAAGGCGACCATCCCAGTACACGGGCAATATATATCTCATCGCGAAGAAAAGAATAACACCTATTTACTTAACGAGAAGATGTGTTTGAGCATTACAAGCGAATGCGAGCAAGAGATGAAGCATTCAAGAAAAAGTCCGAACAAGATGAGCAGCAATAGAAAGTCCGAGGTGGGAGGGCCGGGCACTGGTATTTCGCTGCATAGCGCTGGAAGTATATCCGCTAGACAGCATGGTGATACGTTGGTACGTATACATACAGAAATAATGTCTTTAGTAGATGAACCGAAATAAAAACTATTAATCCTGTAACAATGTTGTAGGAGAAGAAGCTTCAACGCCGTCCCACACGGAAGGAGATGTTTCGACACCTCCACACCCATGGCCATGACGGACAATCATTCGTAGATCAGAGATCCGCGAAGATTGATGTAAGTAATATGAATTGCATATATATAACCAGTTCGAGACAACACATGTAGCCCATCAATTTAAAAGAAACCAGTAGAGTTAACTATAATTTCATACTATTTAATGCGAAAGTGAACTCACTCGGAGATTGGAGGAGATGTCCACCTGACCCCGACACATCAATTGATGAGGATGTCGTTTATCTTGAGGTGGTGCCAGAGGTCAAGTGACGTGTATACGGATTAGGGTCACAAGGTTATCATCGCAGCATATCTTCAGGGGGAGCAAGCTCATCTCGAGGACCAGCGTACGAACCTCATGAGTTGGAAGAGCTCCAGCGGGACCACCAAAGGTTGCAAGAAACATTGCTGCGAATGGAAATACAAGAACAAATGCAGAAAGACAAGATGGAACGCCAGGAAGAAACTTGAGAGATGCATGACCGGTTAGCACGTATGGAGGCATTGTTGATGCAACACCTTGGCATTAGGCCCCACGTGCCTCCGACACCGCGAACTCCACCATCACCAGGAACAGAGCGTTCTGGTCGTCAGAGTGACGACAACCCTGGTCATTTGACGACAGAGATAACACCTTCTCAGTCTGCGCACCCGCATGACCACCGGCCTGGGCATTGGACCTCTCCACATAGAAGGACGTTTGAGGATCAACGTCATCTTTTGGATGATCATGATGAGTTTATGGAGCATCTTATACCGCCTCCGCGACCACCGCCACGGCAAGAGTGATTGGATGTCCTATCTTTTTTAATGGTAAACTGTTAATTACGAGTAATGTATATCTTCACATTTTTTCCCTTCTAATGTAGTCGATGTGATTACTTCATTTGCGGGTATGTGCACCTAGGTGACATTTGATATGGGTGTTGCATAGGGAGGCAAACTTACATCACCAATTGGGTTGCAAGTTTCGAGAGATTCCTTTGGTATGCAAAGCCTTCTCGCCCTTTATTTTATTCACAAAATATCCATTGAACTCATGAGCATTTAAGAAGGCCATATATATATATGACTTTGCTATTTCACCATGAATTTATCTTTTGAGTTTAATTGCAAAAATGGGCAAATTGGTCATCTTTTTATCGAATTTTTTACATTACATGATGTTCTTAACTTAATCAAAAGAGTACGTGCAAGCTTAGTAAAAGTTAGTGTTAAATTAATTCATGATTTTTTAGACTTTGCATTTTAACATGCGAGGCCTTCAATAAGCTTTGGCAATTATATAGGTTTAGCTTATTATTGAAATCATCAAAAAAGGCTAAGTTATCAAAAAAGCTTTTATTTTATGTATGAGAAATCCTTAATTCGTTGTGTGTATTTTGGAGTGGTTGTGTTGGTCATGTTATACATCGAGATATGAAGATCTGTGAAAGATAGTGTGTACTCGAAACAACACTTGTATTCAATTTCACTTTAATTGGATGTGATGCTATTTTCATTTGTGTTTGAGTATTTTGGTTGCATTTCGAATATTAGTGTTATGCGTAAATTATGTTAATCGCGTGGTTCTCTAGGTACTCTTGTCTAGTATACCCTTTTAGGTCTTGTTTCATGGCCCTTCTTACAATTGCTATTCATTTTCTGGTCATTCCTCTTTAGGGGAATGTTGCCCTAAGAGAATGTTGTTATAGTTAGCATTCACTTTAGGGAGTAAATATTGGTTATTGAGGATTGGTTATATAAATGAATTCGTTGGTTTTTTAGTTATGAAACTAATTGAAGTTCGAAACTTATGGACATGTAACAATATTCTATGTTCAATGTTATCTAATATTGGAACTTGAACCACATGAAAGAATGTACAAGAGGAAAAAAATTGAAAAAAACATAGAATGTCATGTATAGAAGTTCATTTAGTCCCTTTTGAGTTGGAAATTTTTGTGTGTGTCACTGTGTGCGATCTTTTATGTATGAGATCGATGACCAAGGCTTAATTTTAGGATTTTTCATTTGTGTTTGAATATTTTGATTGCATTTCAAATATTGCTCAAGTTATTCCTTCTCATTTTCAGGATTTGGATGGGACACGCACTCCTAGCCCCAGAATTTGTATGGTGCCTATCTTCTATCGGTGAAACAATTGGGTAAGAGTGTGGGATTGACATTGTATATATATATATATATGTAAATTAATTTGTATAGCCATCTTAATTTGTGTAGTATTTTTTAATTTGTTGAATAATGATCATCTAGTACTATATAATATACTACTAGTTAATTCTGAAATGTTAATCTTATCCTTTTGTAGACATTGTTTGTCAAATTTTGATAATATACAAACAATTTCTCAATTTTCGTTTTAATTGCAGCAGGAAAAATTGTATTTTTCCAGATTTTACTGCCCTGCAGATTCCAATTTAATATTTACTGTGAACTGTAATTTTTAAAAAAATTACCATTCCAAATTAGCGATAGACCAAGTCTGTCGTCGATTTGCACTGATCAACAAAAAGTTGTCATTCTTTGATTTGTCTTTGTTTAGCGACAGATCGGCGACAAACAATGGTTTTTGATTTGTGCAAATCAACAAATGATGACACGCGTCTGTCATGATTTTAACAGATCAAGCAACAACCGCGCTTGTCTGATTGGGCAAATCGACGACATGACATGGTCTCGTCACGCGATTTGCAACATGATTTGCAACAGACCCTCATTTGCTGACTGTACTACGATTAGCGATAGACATGTTTATTCATTTAACTTTGTGTCAACGACATATTTTTGTCATTAATCTGTGTTGAACAACAACAACATAACCCAAATCTGTCGCTAACTTCAATCGCAACAACGAGTTTAACAACAAACTTTCGATCTATTGCCGATCATTGCGGGGTCGCAGCAACAGATCCGTACCAATTCAAAGATCGATTTTTTTGTTCTTTGTTTAATTTTTTTCTTGTAGTGAAACCATCAAACCGCGACCAAAACCGAGGGTTCGCGGTTTGGCCGATTTATAAACCGCAACCAAACCCGAACCATCAAAACCGCAACCAAACCACCCGCGATTTACGCGGTTTGGTTTCGCGGTTTACCAAAAACTACCCGCAACAACTAATCCATCAAAGAAATACATCCAGCGACTAGAAGGAGGCGACGACGACAGTTGGTGGTCGGAGGCGACGACGACAGGTGTTGGTCGCCCCCAAACCGCGACGACGAGTCGCCGACAGTGGAGGCGGGACTGGTGGGAGGAGGCGGTGGACGCAACAGTGGCGAGTTGGCGACAGAGGAGGCGGGACCGGCGGGACGATGCGGTGCGAGGCGGCGGTGAAGGCGGATGTGGACGCAGCGACGGTTCGCGCGGTGGAAGGCGGCGACGACTACGACGGCGATGACCGGAAAAGGAGACAGATTCGGCGGCTACGGTGAGACGGGGGTGAGGAAGATGAAGGCGCCGGTGCGTCGCGGTGCGGCGGCGGTGGCGAGCGGTGCGGAGTGAGGAAGATGAGTGGTCGAGAGGAGACGAGACGACTTATATTTTAGGGGAGTGAGTGAGTAAGAGACGGTTTTTGTTTTATGTTTTAGGGTTTTTGACTTTTAAGTTGTATATGTTGGTTATTTACCAAAATACTCTCGGTTTGGTGAAACCGCGGTTTTTACAAAATCAAAACCGCACCCAAACCGCGAGTTTTGAAAACCAGACCAAACCATGCAGTTTTCACGGTTTGGGCGGTTTTCGAAAACATTTGCCCACCCCTAGTTCAAATCTATATCGGTGAAAAAATTATTTCTTTCCTATAAAAAATACAATCTCCACTCCATCCACGGGGACAACATCGCATGATTTTATCATTGTTATCATCTTAAGGAAAGAATATCCAAACCACCATCATACATACCTTGCCCCAATTGAACCTATTCACAAGCCTTAATTTAGATCTTAGTTTGCCTAAGTCAAATCTATCTCGTGGGCTTTTAGACCTCGACTAGTATCGATATATTATCCCTAACCTAACCACCTTCAATTCACTTAGAGGCATGCCTGAGATGGGGCTAGAAGGGCGACCGCCCCAGGCTCTCATCCAAAAAAAGGCCCCTGCATGCCCATAAATTAACTAACGTGGGTACAAAAAAATAGGTTTCAACCTAAAAAAAATCTAGTTTATTTAGGAAATCGTGGGATAACTTTCCACTTTTATAAAATGTTATGAAAATGTTACTCTTGACTTCTACAATTTTGCAAGTAGTCTCGGCTTCCTCTAATTTCTTGTCTCTCACCCCTCACGTACTCCCTATTTCCTCTACCTCTTTTCTAACTCCATCAGTTATAAAAAGATTCTTATATTTTTTATTATCGGTCTCAAGTTCAGAGGAAGAATGATGGAACATGTCTTAAAATATTTTTAAAGGATAATACACTACAAAAATCGACCGGAAGAGCGACGAGATTTCCCATTCGCTATTTTAGTATGATCCGTCGCTATAATGAAATAGTTAAAGGAATAGCGACGGGGAAGTCCGTCGCTAAGTACTTTGTCGCTATTTCGAAATAGCGACGGTGTCGAAAAATAGCGACGGGACCCGCGCTAAATCTCGTCGCTATTTTTACGACCGATTGACAAAAAAATTGTTTTTAAAATCGTATTGTTTTTAAAATAAAAATAGTATTAATTTTGAAATAAAAATAATATTTTTTCAAAAAAAAACAACAAATCCTACAAAATATACAAAAACAATGACAAATCTAACAAATAAATCAAATTTATTTAACAATAACAATTAAAACAAAGAAAAATAAAAGAATAGAAACACAAAAAAAATAAAAAAATAAGAAATTTGCAAAAAAAAAAATCCAATATCTAGCTTCATTGTCGACCGAAGGTGGTGCGATTAGAGAGGCGGAACCCGCGAGAAGATTGGTGAGGCGGAGAGGCGAGTGGAGAGGAGGTGTGGTTGGAGAGGAGGTGTGGCTGGAGAGGAGGTTGGAGAGGAGGAGTGGCATTGGAGAGGAGGCGCGGTTGGAGATGGAGGCGCAATCTGGAGAGAGGCGAGGCGCGGTGGAGAGACGACAACGGAGAGGAGGGGCCGGTGGAGAGAGATGGCGGGAGGGCGGTGGAGAGAGAGGTTTGGAGAGAGGTTAGAGAGGGCGGTGGAGAGGGGTGGAGAGTGGTTTATAAGTGGAACCTAGGGATTAGGGTTTGTTTTTAAGTGTAAGCGAGTGTGTGTGTGGGCCCCACACGCCACGTGGGCATAAAATATTTATTTTTTTTACCATTGGGCGAGATTTTTACGCCCGAGAAAATAGCGACGAGGGCCATCGCTATCCCCATCGTTATTTTGGTCAAAGGGGTCAACGACGACCCCGTCGCTATCCCTCGCTATTTAGCGACGGGGAATAGCCCGTCACTATTCTGTGCCATTGTTGACAACAATTTTTTGTAGTGATAGGGTATAAAGTGAAAAATAAAATAATTTTATTGAAGACCCATTTTAAACAAAAAAATTCCCACTCGAAACTAAAACCTAGCTATATCATATACAATTAGTCCTCTATCTACTCTCTCTCAATGTATACTTAAACTGGACATATGACCTTTCACATAGAAAACTTTATACATTAGCAACACCATATATATATTTTTTTTAATAGGAAAAGATCATCTTTCTTTTTTTTTTTTTTTTTTTTTTTTTTTTCCGGTAAGAATGAGATTTTATTTTACTACGGCCAACATCATCTTTTCTTTTGTATATATGAAAAGAAAAACCTAGCTAATCTCATGTATATAGATTAAAAGATAATATAAATTATATATAAAATATATTATAAATCAAAAAAAAAGTAAAAAAGATAATTAAAGGATAATCTAAGAGCCAAATTAATTAAACCTCAATTTGACCAGCTAGCATAAATGCCATGCAACCAGACAAGCATCTGTGCAACATATGCAATAATTATGCATGCATAATATAAGGTGATCAATAATTCCTCCGAGGCTCCAAAAAGTAAATTAAAGCGTCTATTTTTTCCCTTTTTTATTTTTTTTTCTTGAACTAATCTTCTTGAGGACCGGAATCACGTGGGCCGGAGAGCATGTACAGGATCACAGTGATAACTAATTAGGAAAAGAGAAGCCTTAGAATGATAACATCATGACACACGGAACATATATTGACTCACAAAAAAATATTAGAATGATAACAATAATATCACACCACAAGACACATTGACACCCAAAAGTATTTTATACGATCTCCACGTTATGCGTCGGGATCTGTATATACTCAAATCTCGAGGCACGTATGGATGACTTTTGTTCAAAATTGTAAGTCGTTTTCTGAATTCAAAAGTGTATTTATTGTATTTTTACCTATTATACCCTCATGCAATTCAAACATTTATGACCCTTCAATTCATTTAATGTCAAAAGACATATATGTAAATTATATTCGTAATTAAGACTACCTTACATTAAACGACTTATATAAACAATCGGAGGGAGTAATTAGGAAAAGAGTAGTCCTAGAATGACAACAATAATGTCACACCACAAGACATATTGGCTCACGAGAGTATTTCATACGACTTCGACCGCGTGTCGGGATCTATATATGCTCACATCTCGATGCGCGTATGAATGACTATGGTTAATTAGCCAATGTGTCTTGCAGTAGTCTTGAGATATTGTTGTCATTCTAGCACTAGCTACTATTCAACAAATTATTGCTATATAAGGAGCAGCTATGGCATCAACTCTTGTACATCGACCGATCTCCTTAATTTGCTTTGATCATTAAGTACTATAGTGCTTAGCAAACACATGGCTCAATCGACACCTACTCATGTGATTGATGTTGAGAGCGAGATCAGTTGCCCAGCAGACAAGATGTATGATCTGCTCAAGAACCAACTCACTCGGCTTCCCGTTATCTTCCCTGAAATTTACAAGAACGCTCAAGTACTTGAAGGAGATGGGAAGAGCTTGGGCAGTGTCCGACGTTGGACATATGTTATTCGTATGTCAACTTACTTTTAATTAATTATGATCACTACATCGATCTACATATACATATGTATGTGTGTGTATGTGTGTGTGGAGTAGTTTCATCATTTTTTTTGAATGATTTTTGATAGTACTAGCTAGAAGTAAGTAATGAATCAATTTTAATTAATTACTAAGAGAGGCTTAATTAGTTCAGTTCTAGACCTTGGCCACTGAATTACTTTGTGTTTAATTATGATCACACAACTTTTCAGAGAAGCGGGTCGATCAATATTATTATTATTATTATTTTTTAAAAGATAGGTTTTGTAGAAATATAAGAGGATATACTAAATCTGATCAAATCGCTCGCCTAGGATCTTTGGATTAGTAATTAAAAATTTGATTAAATTAATTAAGGAGGTGGTGCTACTATAATTAAAATTAGGTTTTTGTAGCGGGCCTTAACTAATTTGAGACGGAAACTTCTTGTTTGATATATTGTGGTTACATGCCGTATAATTTTTTATTTTTGGACTAATTAATCATCTTCTTTAATTGGCTCTCTAGATCATACTTCCGATGAGATTTTGGAGGTGGATGAGAAGTGACAGAAGTAGACGATGAGAAAAGAGCACTGACTCTAAGTGTAGTGGGAGGAGATCTGTTGAAGACCCACAAACGCTTTGATGTGAGGGTGGTTGTGAACCAAAAGGGCACAGGGAGCGTGGTGAAGTGGCATATCATATTTGAGAAGGTAGACGAGAACGACCCTCACCCGGACCCTTACCTTGAAATCTTTGACAACATTCATAAGAAGTTCGAGCAACATTTTCACAAGTGATCGATCGATCGATGAATATTAGTAATGGAATCCCTCTTGCATGTGTGTTTGTGTGTGCAAATAAATGGTGATGAAGTTTGGAGCTAGTATTCTATACTTAATTATAATTTCGGGTGTTTCATCAAAAAAAAAAAAAAAAAAATGTATAATTCGGGGTGTGAGAGCTATGCACATTAATGGAAGGTTTGCTATCCACCTTCAATAAATGATCTATCAACTTATGAATGTGTACGTGTATACAGCTCTCTGTTGTTGATCGTGACTTGTGAAACTGTGAGCATTAAGTCATGTATCTCGGAGGTTTTTCATGACCTCCCCTTTGTTATCTTATGTATATATATGATCAATAAATCATAATTATCTCTCATATTAATAAAATCGATCTATATATAGTTGTGGTACCATATGTGGGGTACGTATTAGTATATTAGTACTCTATATATAGTTATTATTTGAGTGTGTTTGTGTGTGTAAATAAATGGTGATGAAGTTTGGAGTATTCTATACTTTTGTTTTTTTTTTGAGTAATAGGAGGCGATACTCCTTGTATTTGTGTATATATATATATATATATGAAAATGTAAAAATGTACAAGTGCTACAAAAAAGGGTGACCTACACTACACAAAAAACAGCCAAAATTATACAAAAAATCCCTGGAGCAAAACATCAGACTTGAGACCACCAATTGTTCACGCACAGAACCTGAGATGCAACTGTACTCCACCATCCTTGTTCACACACAAGACAATCATACTTTATGCATATTGATCCAATCATCAAGACAAATAAAAATCCTGTTGCATAAAGACCTATTCCAAAGCACCATGCAATCATACTTTATGCATATTGACCCAATCATCATGTAACTTTTGTTTTTTCTAGAGTATTCTATACTTGATTATAATTTCAGGTGTGAGAGCTATGCACATTAATGGAAGGTTTGCTATCTACCTTCAATAAATGATCTATGAACGTATGAATGTGTACGTGTATACAGCTCTCTGTTGTTGGTTGTGACTCATGAAATTGTGAGCATTAAGTCATGTATCTTGGAGGTTTTTCATGACCTCCCCTTTGTTGTCTTATGTATATATATGATCAATAAATCATAATTATCTCTCATATTAATAAAACCGATCTATATATAGTTGTGGTACTATATATGGGGTGCGTATTAGTATATTAGTACTCATATCCGTCACATTTTTGAATTTTTTTTTTGTTCCATTAAGAAATCAAGGAAGCTTAAATGTTTCATTTTCAATTATAACTTCATTTGATCTAATTAGTTAATGACATCATTAATTATTTTTTTACGCCCTTTGTTCCAATATATATATATATTAGGTTTCTATACCTACAAGTATGGCTTGAATGGGACATTGTTTGAGAATACTATAAATTTATATTTTTTTTAAATATATAAAATATGTGAAGAATGATATAATTGTAATTCTTAATTAAAAATATGAAAAATGAAAAATACCTACACAAAAATTATATATATAGCTATTATATTTTATTTTTTAAAAAAATAAAAAGCTGTGATAACGTAAAAAAAAGAAAAACAAAAAATTGAAAACAATGTATTTATGCTATTAATTAGGATACTCATATAGTCATATTAATTGGGCTAATGAAAGTACTTAGGTTATTAATTAGACAAAATAATAAATACACCAAAACATTTCAAATCTATGTACAGTTGACATGTGTCAACAGTGTACATAGCTTTTATATATATATATATATATATATGAAATTCTACAAAGAGCCCAAATGTATACCCATGCCATGAGAACCCCTTAAAATATGTTGTGCATTAAATATTTTATGCATTTATAATGTGTCGATTAATGTGTTGGATTATATTCCAATGGTGTAAATAGTGTACCCATAACATGGGTATATATTTGACTCCCAATATAGTAGTACAATTTAACACTTGCTCTTTTTTTATTAGATGAAATAAAGAGTTAAATGTAGTAAACGACGTACATAATTAAAGCACTTGCTCTTTTAAGTGTTGATTGCAAGAATATATATAATTTGATCTTTTAATTAAGCAATCAATTTGTGTGTTTTGTGTAAAACTTCTTATATTTTTTTATTGGAGCGCGGGATATAATACCCATAATAAATAAAATCATTTATGAGAGGGTAATTTAATCTTGTTATATAATCATATTGGAATCATGACCTTATGAATCATTACCTTAATCCTTGCGTGCAAGCAAACTATATGGCGGATACGTAGAACGAGGGAGTAGTATGTTAAGAGTATTCAATTATTACCGTATATTACTTTTGGTAGTAGTCGGCATACAACTAATTAACTAATTAGTCTCGAATATTTACTGCTTCCCCATGTCGCATTAGCGGATCACATATATACATACGTAATGTGACTCAAATTAATTAAACTAGGATTAGTGTTAATTTCGGGGATTAACGGTCGTAATTCGGGCGTTACGTGGATAACTTGGTGGCTTCGGACACGAAACCGAGAGAATATGTTATTTATGGATGATGGTTGTATATATGTGGTGTTTAAAATCATTATCATTATATCGCGCCGCATGTGAGTATGTTATTACAGGGCGAGTTAGTGTGACAGAGAGTTACCTCGAAATGCTTATCGAGATGCGAGGCATCAGGTGCTTTAGTCGAGGGTTAGTGGGATCACAAAATTTTCAATTTTGGTGAATAAAAGCACTAGCCATATGTATTATAATGAGCTTGAGCTAAGTTAATTAAATCAAAGAAATAAGGCCTAAAGTTTGGTTGATTAAATAGAAACTATGAAATTGTCCTAGAGATATGAATTGGCACATTTAGGAACCAAGTGAGTTACAAATTGGTGTTATTTGAGTGTGTTTTGTGCATTTATAATGTGTCGATCGATTAATGTGTTGGATTATCTTAATTATTTCAATGGTTGTAAATAGTGTACCAATAACCTGAGTATATATTTGACTCCCATGGTAGTACAATTTAACACTTGCTCTTTAAGTAAGAAAAAAATAATAAATCTAATTGGACTCATGAGTCCGGACTCATAGGGATGTTTTTAAAATTTTTGTAAATATTTAAGAGGTATGAAAGGAATTTTACAAGTGATTATGGTTGCTTCGTCAATTTTTGGCGAAAATGAGGTATTTTTCGGGGTTTAATTCGGACACAAAAGCGAGGAGATAATTAGGAAAAAATTGCATTTAAACGAATAATAAGAGAGGAGAAATGAAAGAGAGAAAAGAGAAAAAGAAGGGAGAGGAGATAGAGAAGAGAGAGAGAGAGAGAAAGTTAGAGAGAGAGATCGGATAAAAGAGAGAAAAAGAGAGAAAGGGAGAGAGGGAGAGAAGCCACCGGGAAGGAGAAGAATAAGAGACTACGGAGAGTCGGCGACGGGTGTGGACGAGTCCGGCGAGACGTAGCCGCGGCCGACGGAATCGTCGGCCGTGTCGACGGTGCGAGTAGCGAGGACGCAGCGGCGCGGCTCCAGCAGCGGCGGACAGTGCGCGCAGACGGCGGCTCGCGGGCGACGCGGAGGCCGCGGACGGCGATTCCAGCGCCGGGAGGTGGCGCGGCTGTCCACGGAGACGCCGGCGAGAGCGAGGAAGGACGCCGACGAGGAGAAACAGTGTCTCGGCGGCGGCGGCGCGCGCGCGCGGACGACGACAGCAGCACGGTAGCGGCAACGCTAGCGGCGGCGACGCGACAAGCAGCGGCGGCAGCGTCGTGGGGTAACGGCGCGGTGGCGCGTTGCCGGATTGATCGATCCCCGACGAGAGAACTACAGTGGACAATGAGGCGTGACTTCGACGAAGCTCGACGACGTTATCGATGGATTGCTCGCGGAGAATGTAAGTAAACCAGTAGGAGCATTATCAGTAGTTCTTTCCTATTTCTTGAATTAGTTTCTTGAATTATGCATATTTGTGAAATTCCATTCCTACTTAGAGTGTCCGAGGGCTAAGTGAGTCAGGAAGGTAATCTTCTGGGTATGGCGACCGATTCGCAACCGGAACCATACCTCAGGTTACTGGATTTGTCGTGGACGGAAGGTGAGGTATTTGGGGTGCCGTTGATACCCTGCGTCATGACAATTTTGAATCTGTTGGCATTGCCGTGATTTTGGGAAGTCGAGCTTGTGGCGGTATAGTCGCAACTCGATGGATTTGTGACCACTTGGCTTCTCTCTTTTGTTTCCACTTGAAGAATAATTAGATTTATTTGTAAAATAAAGAAAAATATATTAATTTATATACTTCATTAGTAAGAATTGATAAGTAATCACTACAAGAAAAATGATATTTATAAACGGAATTAGCAACGCAATTAAGTTCCGTTACTAAGAAAAAGTGGTTAGAGAAGGAATTGAGACGGACTAATTCGAGAGACGGAATAGAGAGAGATCGAGAGACGGAAATAGAGACGGAATTAAATTCCGTCTCTAAATAATGGCGTCAACATTCCCACCAATTTTTTTTTTTTTTTTTTTTTTTTATAATCGTTCATCAAATCTCGAGATTCGTGCATCCTTCGATCTCGATGATTCAAAAATAAAATAGCAACCACACAACGCTCCCCTCTCTCTCTCCCAATTCTCACCATCAACCCCTCTCTGTCTCTCCGAAAACCCTATCTCCCAAAAAATCCCTCTCTCTCGACGGCAGATATCTCTCTCTCCCTCTCTGTGTCACCGCTCTCTCTCACGGACCGTCCACCGCTCTCTCTCTCTCTCTCACCGCTCTCTCTCACCGGAATCTCACTCACCGTCAACTCTCTCTCTCTCACCGAGATCTGCCGTCGCTGCGTTTGAGGCTGCGACGAGGCCGTCGAGTCTGCCGTCGCCGTCTGCCGGAGATTGGAGCCTCCGAAGCCCTCCCCGTGTGCCCTCGCCGCACCCTAAGCCGTCGCCGCTGTTCGCCGCCGTTCGTCAATGTACCTCGCCATCTCCGAAGCCCTCGCCGGACCCTAAGCCTTCGACTTTGAAGAAGGAATGACATATTAGGCATTGGGTTTGAAGAAGGAAGGACAGAGAGGGCGTTGGATTTGAGTAGAGGTACGCTTCGGGTGTTGGGGTTTTGGGGTTTCATTGAGATTTTAGAGACGACATTGGTGTGATTTGTGGGATCAACCCCTCTTCAAATGGTGTAGTCAAATTTTGCGAGCAAGATCTTTACCGTATTTTCATGTTTGGCTTCCTATTTTACTTGATTTGTGTCGGATGTTTTTTCTTACGGATGTTATATCCAAAAGATGAATATGCACGCCTAAAAGAGTTTTCCGGGGGGAGCTTAATATTTGAGTTGAGTTATGCAATCCCTTCTTTACATTTGTTAGCAAAATATTCTCATTTTCGTGCATATTGCCTCTTAGCAGTCAGCAAAGTTAGCAAAGGAACCAAAAAAAGAAGTGCTTAACCAGTATATGCTCTGTGGACTTGTTTAGGTCGGTCAGATTGGTAGAGGTAAGTGCTACGAGTTTTCTTAAATTGTTTGTATTCCATATTTCTTTGCAAATGCCCATGTGACATGAATATTTCTTTCTATAGTTTTACTAACGCAAAATTTCAAACATAGTTGCGTCTTTATTAATCTATGTTTCAAGGGGGCATGTTAGAAATAAAACTTAGTAGTTAGTCTGATTGCTCACTTAGTTCATCACTAATATAAGACATGAGGTTGTTAGATCAGTAACACGGGTGTTACAGCTGTTGTATGTACATAAAGATATGCCATAAAAACTGAATGAGAAAAGCTAGTTCAGTCTTAATTCTTTCTTCTCAATTTCTAATATTGGCTACGTTAACCCAATAGATGAAATATAAATGAGTCGAGAGTACACAATCGTTGCACTACTTGTTCTTCGACAATGGCCTAATTAGCTTGGTGGGTCTTTCTTTCTTTCTTTGTTATTTTTCTCTCAACTTCGGTTTTTATATCTGTTCTAAATGTTGAGATTTATTTTTAGTTTTGAAGCTGAAGTTGATATGTTGTTTTTACGCTTTTGTACAAAGAGATTTCACAAGATAGAAAGTGGTCGTTCATTTCCTTATTTTTACGGGAAATTTGGATCTATTTGTTATTTATACTTCTTGATATTGTTGCTCCACTTGCGAAAAATGACTCTAAGGGTAGATTTTTCATTTCCACTTTACTACATCGGTGTATTTGAGCTCTTTCAATGCTAGATTTTCTTATATGCCGTCATAGATAATGAAACAGATCGAGAGAAATTGTTTGAAAGTGCAAGTGTCGATACAAGGCCGGGATCAAGAACAATCGAAGAAATCTTAAAGATTTGGAGGGACTTGATGGACAAGACCAAGTGAAGAATGATGGGAGTGAGTGTGTTGTGCTGTGCAACGGCAACAAGACTACTATAAGGATTTGGAGATGGAGTATGAGGCCTCTAAAAATTTGCCTTCGATTCTGATACCACCACCTTGGTACCTTAAGCCATAGTGTAAGCTCTAAATATATATGTTTCTCTTTCTTTCATTGTCTTAATTAATATTACGTGACAAAGTTAAGGTGTATAATTTCGAAATGGTATGTAAAGTTATGAAGTTGAATCTGGTGCTTATGAATTAATGTCATATATATGGTGGTTCCTGGTGCTTATGAATTAATGGTATGTATGGAGTCTTTTTTTTTTTCAAGTTTTCCATTAATGGCGAAAGTAAGAATTTCCAACGGGGTCGGTTTATTTTTGTTAGTTTTGTTTGTACTTAATTTTCCTTTCCTTTCCTTTCTTCTTTATTTTGTTTTATGAATCTGGTGCTTATGAATTAATGTCATATATATGGTGTTCTCCTCCACCATGATGGTTTTGGCGAATATGACATTGTTCCATCTTTCTAGCTATGGTGAAAGCTAGAGATACTCGAAATTATTTTCTCTTTGATATATTTTCTAGTTAATGTTTGCTATTGCTAGTGTTGATGTGTAGACTAAAGCTAAGATTCGCTTTTTAGGCTCCTTCCAAAATTATAGTAAACGTTTATTCTTGCTTTCATAGATGCGCCTAGACCATCTTGGATTTAGTTTTTGATTAGCAACTTCATTGATCTTTAAGCACCCTAAGCCGTCGTGTTGTTCCTCTCGATCTCTCTCTTTGCGTTCATTAAACCCGATTTCGGGTTTGTTGAAACAACAAGTAGCCATGGCCATGCTTTTTTTCTAGTTTTTGTTTCGATTGATTCGAACTTTGAAGTTTTTGTGGAGCTAATTTAGACTAAAATTAAAGAGGGGTTGGATTAGGTGGATCATAATTTGGACTAATTAGGTGCTATAGAGATGAAAATTTCACTTGTTGGAATTGTTATTGAACCTTTATCTTAATAAATGAAAGATGGATCATAATTCTATAACCCTAAGCGAGAACCATATTGAATTTCGTTTCTCTCTTGTTGTTTGATTGGTCTTCTCCAACGCATTTGCTCTCTCGCTTTCTCTTTGTTTTCTTGTACATATGTTCTTATTATTTTGCGAGAATTGTAATTTTGCACTAAATTGAGCGCAATGGAAGAGTTTGATCCATGTAGCCAGTAGACCACAACTAATTTGGGATTTGCTTTTAGTCCGGTCCTTGTGCTTAAGTTTATGGTCTTGTATTAATTACGTATTGAAAGTGGTACTAGGTACATTGATTTTTGCCGAAAGCGTGAAGTGCTTCCAAATGATGCAATTGTGTCAAGCTTTTCTAAGGTTTGTTGTGATAATTAGAACCTCGAATGCTGCTCAGACAAGTCTAGAAAGTTAGAAGGGAACCCGACTCGTTTTTCGTTTAATTAAATGCGAGATCTTAATCGATAATTGAATTCGACTAATTTTTTGTTCTCATTTAATCACCCAGGCCAAGCTTCAAAAATCTTGCTTTGAGCGATCTATACTACGGGTTCTCTTGGACCTTTTGATGGATGTAGATGTTCCTCCATTAATTGAGACCTTCTCATTGATGGGGTCTTATGAAATTGATGCAATTGACATAATCAATGAATCTCCATGTGTTTTGAAGCGAGAAAATGTTATGTCATTGATGCGCGCAGCTAATCGAAACTTCGAGTTGTGGATATAAACGACTCTTTATTTTGGGAAAGATTTTTACGGTATGTATTAACTTTCTAGAGTATCCTTATTTCAAAGCGAGAACCAATATTGGAAGACTAATGATATAAGAACACAATCTGTTGAAAACAAAATTGGTGCAAGGAAACAGATCTTTTTTTGTTACATAGAAACAGTTCTTTATACATATCATGCCTTGATCAATGACGATTATAGTTTTGATCAAATATGTGTTAGAAGAAACACCAACGATAATAGCGACGAAATACTAATAGTAAAGAAATCCATGTGCATAATTCTTGAAAAGGTATTCTTTGGTATGCCCTTAATCAATCATTATTCTTAATTTCTTAGATGCCTTTTTGATCGCACTTAGGAGAATAAATGAGACCAATCGGTGAAGAGATAGAGGTATAGATAGGCTAATGACTCTCGGCCTTGTGCATAATTCTTCCTCATGTCCTTGCATTGTTTACTAGTCGAGCTCACTCTTTTCCGTTTCTTTCTTTTGTTTTTCATTTTACTTTCTTGCAAATGGTGAATGCCGTAATACAATGACTAATCTATGACAAAAAACATATCATTTTATGAACAAAAAATTATAGCCTTGTCTTTTTCACTTGTAGGGATTTATCCTATAATGGGCTTATGTGCCAAGTATTAAACTTGAGGTCTTCTCATATATGAAAGTTAAACTTGGTTGGGAACTTTATGCAGTTACATACACTTAATCTGGATTTTAGTATCTCGCTCACTAGCTTTCGGGAGGATTGCTTCTCTTGCATGCTAGGGACCTAGGGTGTAGCTTCCGAAGTTTGTTGAGTTGGTAAATATATGATTTACTCTATTGAAGGTCTTGAAAATGGAGAAGAGATATGGATTATGGTTTGTCATTTGTTTATGATTTGGTTATCATTATTTTTACCGCAAGCCCAAATCCTCAAGTATTCTAAATACTCCATTATTGTAAATCGACGTTGTAATATTCTATGATGACTATGATTATCATTATAATTGTAGCCTAGTTTTTTATATTATTTGTCTTTCTACGGTGATTCTCGATGGTATGTGTTGGTTAGAAATATCCGTTGGTGTATCTCACTATTTCTACGAATTCATTGTTTTTCGGGTTTATTGAGATACAAAACAATGTTGTGGATGCGAGTATTTGGACCAAGCGATCTTTGTTGATTTTGTCCGACAACATCGAAGGTTCGTTCTAATTTATTTTAATGCGTTCAAGGAGAAAGCCACTTCTTGTTTCTAGTTTTACTTCCAATATTGCTTCCTTTTTCATACTTGTGGGTTTAGGATTTCAGTGGCTTTGATGTTTCTGAAATTGCAAATTTAGGATATGGAGTGCGACTTTTTTTTTGGTATTATGGAGTGTAACTTTAGTGTTTTAGGGGTGCATGACTTACTTAGGGTTGAGATTTCAATGTCTTGGATTTAGGCTTCTAGAACTTTTAAGAGTTTAAATCAAATGTTTTTGGGAATTATGGCAATTGTTTAGGATTTTTAGGTTTGGAGTTAAAAATTCTGTGATACATTGTGTAGGTTAGCCAACTCCAACTAATTTGGGATTGAGGCTTTGTTTAAAATTATGTGGTATGGTATGCAGGTTTTAGAGATTAAGAATTTTTTTATTTTTTTTAAAGCATGAGATCCAATCTTGACGAATCATTTTGTGTTTGAATATGAGATTCATTACGAGTTGGGTATTGCGGGAATTATTCAACTTAATTGATAAATGTAAGATTTGCCTTCTCAACTTTATTTTTTTTACTTATCTCTTCATTTTCTTTGCATTCTCAACTTAATGCTACTATTATATTGTTAACAAAATATTGTTGATCCATGCGAGGCTAAGCTCCAAAGGAGACGTCGGGAGGCGACCCGGACTACTGCACGGACCGGCGGTGGATGATGAGCGGTGTACTACAAGGTGGCGGGTGGTGATGTTCCAAAGGATGTGTCTGATCTCGGGTCGTTATGGAGAAAGAAGAGAAAATACGTAGATCCTGATGCTAGCACATCCCAGATGCTAGCACAACAAGGGATAAGCAACTTTATGATACTTAGGTATTTTTATGGTTGTTGTAGAACAATGAGAATTGTAGTTTTTTTATGGATACTTAGGTATCTTAAACATTTGTTATACTTGACTACGTTTCGTGAATATATAAATCTTTTTTAATATCAAATTTTATGTTTTTTCCCATTTGAATCTTTGTTGATATATATTGTTGATTTGTGTATGTATGTCAAATTCTACTTTTTTGGGGATTTTAGCACCCCAAAGAGTTGTTGGAGGGTGCGAGGCGATGGAGTAGGTCCTATGGTTGTATTTTCGAGTTTAGAGGTTATGGAGAACCAATTGGATTAAGCTTAGGTTTGAAAACTAAAAAAGCGGAATTGAGACGGATTAGCAACGGAATTCGAGAGATTCCGTTGCTATTCCGTTTCTAATTTTCGAGGAATAGATGCATAAATCACAACGGATCGAGAGACAGAATTATTGTATTCCGTCTACGATCGTTGCTAATCGAGACGGAATCCAATAATTCCGTCTCTCGATCCGTTGCTAATCGAGAGAGGGATCGAGAGATGGAATTTTGCATTCGTCTCGATTAGCAACGGATCGAGAGACGAATGCAATGGCAATTGTACCCTTTAGAATAATTTCCATTTTTGTTCCGTCTCTGTTCCGTTTCTAAATTCCGTCTCTAATCCGTCTCTAATCAGCAACGGAAACACATTTCCGTTGCTGATTGAATCAGCGACGACGATTTTAGAGACGGAATAGATTCCGTCTCTGTTCCGTTGCAGAATTGAATTAGAGACGAAATTTATGCAAATCAGAGACGGAAATTTCCGTTTCTGATCTGCTGTTTTTTTGTAGTGAATGTCGAGAGTATATGGAGATTATGGAAAAATAACTTGGGCAAATCATTATGTTGAGGAATAAAATTTTATAATGTTTGTACATAGCATGCATTTTTGTAGGAAAACACGAACACTGAATCGAAGAAAGTTAATCGTATTTCCCTTTAAGCTTTAATTTAAATTATATATTGTTTATTAATTGTGATGATTGTCATTTACTTGATACTTACTATAGGTACGTATCTATATTAGAAATCTCAACATTATATATAATCCAATTTATGAATATTAATTTGGATTATTTTACGAATATGTAGTTAATTTTTAGGATTTATATATATTATTATTTTTAAGAGTTGATAAGATTTTTCCAATTATCTATTTGAAAAAAAACTTAGGATCGAGATGTCTACAAATCGAGAATGGATGTATAGTCGTATTGAAAATGGCTTTACTCGACGAGAGTTCATAAACGGCGTGAACGAGTTCATCACATACGCGAAGACGCATGCTTTGCGGGACATTCGCCATTGAAAAAATTCGGTGTCCATGCAACCATACGAAGTGTCGTTATCATTCATACTATGATGTTGACACCGTAGAACTTCATATTATTCGTCGGGGCTTTGTTAGGGATATCAATGTTGGTCGGAACACGGGGAAGAAGATTATATGTACACTCAAAATGTGCTGACGAACCTAGCAATACGATGAGAATTGATGACCACGAAGGGACACAGACGGATAATTATTGTACATCGTATCATGAGATGGTGCACGACTTGGCTGGTCCGAGTTTTAATTGGTGCCATGCGGAACAACGGCCAACTCTGGAGCGGAAAATTTGTATGATATGTTGGACGCGACAAGTTAGCCGCTATGGCGGGGGTGCGAGAACATGACGAAATTGTCGGCGATCGGGAGACTCCTAAAAATCAAAGAACATCATATTTACGAAAAGGCGTTTGATGAAATTGTTCAATTTTGTAAAGATGCATTCTTAGAGTGACAATTGTTTAGTCGATAGCTTTTACGACACGAAACGACTAATGCAAGGGATGTGGCTACCGAGTCCGAACAAATTGATTGTTGCAAGTCCATGTGCATGATTTTCGGGCGAGGATTCGAGTTGACGACGTGTAAGTTTTGCGATGAATCAAGTTATGAACAAACTAGAAGTGAAGGACGAAGTGGCGTGCCGCGGGCTCGGAAAAAAATGTATTACTTTCCCCTAGCACCTCGATTGCAGCATTTATTCGCGTCTGAAGCGACTCCGAGGCATATGCGTTGGCATGGGGAACACGTTTCAGATGGCATCGTCATGCAACATTGTCCCGATTCTATTGCATGGAAACATTTCAATGATGTGAACATCGAAGTCGGCGCCGAAATTCGTAATGTTCGTTTATGTTTATGTACGGATGATTTCCAACCATTTGGCCAATCCGGAAAACAATACTCATCGTGGCATTTAATTCTCACTCCTTACAACCTACCCCCCTCAATGTGCATGAAGAAGGAGTTCATGTTCTTAATGGTCATCGTCAGGTCCGACTAATCTTTCAAATCAGATTGACGTCTTCCTACAACCTTTGATAAAAGAGTTGGAAGATTTGTGGCATGATGGAGTACTTACCTACGACATTTCCACCAAGACCAACTTCCAACTCCGAGCTCCACTAATGTGGTGTTAGCGACTACCACGCTTATGGTATGTTGTCCTGGTGGAGCACACATGGAAAGAGAGCTTGTTCTTATTGTATGGATGACACGGATGCATTCCAATTAAAACATGGTGGAAAAACTTCTTGGTTTGATTGTCATCGTCGGTTCCTACGCGTGGGTCCACCTTAAGAAGTGATAAGAACGAATTCGAGACGCGATACAACCGGTCGAAAAGGCCCACCGAAATTAAAATCGGGGAACAGTTCGGCTGAAATTGAAGCTTTGGGACCGATTAAAGTAAGCGAAATCGAAGCCGTTCATGTGAACAAAGAGATTGCTAAGTATTCTGGGTGGAGGAAACGAAGCATATTTTGGGACTTACCATATTGGAAGACGAATCTCATTAGGCACAATTTGGAAGAAAGGAACGAAGTGATTGGTTAGCTATATGCAAGCTTCAACCAAAGTTCGTAGATGAGACCAATGTCATTAGTTCAGAAATGACCATCTCGGACAATGCATTTCAAGCGGATCAAAATGAGAATATGGACATCGTGGAAGTAGATGCAGATCCTTTTGCGTCGCGAAATTGTTGATACGACAAGTGAAATTGTGTCTGACAACGATGAATTTGAGACAAATGCGGACGATGAAGAAGATGATAAGTTCACATCGTCATCAGACAGTGGTAACGAAGATGAGTTTGAGTGATTGGTGTGAGTTTTTAGTGCAATATATCTATCAACTTGCTTGAAATATGATGTTCACGTTATATAAAATATATCTCTATAAATGTTATTTGTATGACTCAACTGAATTATTTGTTTATGCAATAGATATAGATACCATTATATATGGCGATACGTAGGGGCGTGGTAATCCGAGAGGATGAGGACGTGGAGGACATCAATAGACATTCGAGAGGAGACTAGCACCACTTTGGATGAGGATCTTTGTCGCACCATGCTACACCGCCCATTCGGATGGCCATTACTCATTACATTATACCCACGGATGGTCACATGTGACTCGTCCATACCCGACTTATGCCCCGGACCTTCGTCATCACATTATACCTCCTCATCGCCTCCAGGTCATCCATACCCATATCAGCATGGCACACCATCTCCTCCAGTTCATGCACTCCCAGCTCAGCATGGTTTCATTCTCTCCTCGTCACACCACTCCACACCATCACCTCCAGCAGATGTATACCCACATGACCATGGTATCAGGCCGTCTTCGTCACATCACGCCACACCATCACCTTTAGCTCATCCCGGTCATTTCCTGGAGTCGGTGACGAACACACTTCTACATCTCGTAGGCCCCCAACACCACATCGTCATTCATCCGCGAGGTCATCCAGTAACAGGTTGCGGTCATCGATACCACATGCGATTGAGGAGATCCCTGACTTTTCAGACCTCCGACAGCCCCTGCGGAAGGCGAAAACCCTCTTATTTATCTCATTTTTTAGCATGGCTTGTACGTTACTCTCCACAAAATATCTGCGTCCAATTTATAGAAATATTATTTTCCTAGACTAACTTAAATGACGAATGGTATGTTACACCCTTCTTCCGTGGCGGCAGGGAAGATGAGTTTAGTTTTTAAGAGCGGATATTTGAAAGAATGATGGAAATGAGAATATGTCCCACAATCCCAACGAGATATATCTTGCAAAATTTGCGTTGGAAGGTCAATAACTTCACATCAACCATTGGGTTAAATAGCAGTGAAACTAGTATATGATCATAGAAATGATGATGTTTTCATAATACTTGTTCATCTGTAGGTGTTCTTCACTTGGGACTTGCCAATGTCCTTTGCGATATATGATGCGTGGTGTCGGAAGGCAGCCATCCGGTACACGGGCAATATATATCTCATCGCGAAGAAAAGAATAACACCTATTTACTTAACAGAAGATGTGTTTGAGCATTACAAGCGAATGCGAGCAACAGATGAAGCATTCAAGAAAAAGTCCGAACAGATGAGCAGCAATAGAAAGTCCGATGTGGGAGGGCCGGGCACTGGTATTTCGCTGCATAACGCTGGAAGTATATCCGCTAGACAGCATGGTGATACGTTGGTACGTATACATACAAAAATAATGTCTTTAGTAGATGAACCGAAATAAAAACTATTAATCCTGTAACAATGTTGTAGGAGAAGAAGCTTCAACGCCGTCCCACACGGAAGGAGATGTTTCGACACCTCCACACCCATGGCCATGACGGACAATCATTCGTAGATCAGAGATCCGCGAAGATTGATGTAAGTAATATGAATTGCATATATATAACCAGTTCGAGACAACACATGTAGCCCATCAATTTAAAAGAAACCAGTAGAGTTAACTATAATTTCATACTATTTAATGCGAAATTTGAACTCTCTCGGAGATTGGAGGAGATGTCCACCCAGACCCCCGACACATCAATTGATGAGGATGTCGTTTATCTTGAGGTGGTGCCAGAGGTCAAGTGACGTGTATACGGATTAGGGTCACAAGGTTATCATCGCAGCATATCTTCAGGGGGAGCAAGCTCATCTCGAGGACCAGCGTACGAACCTCATGAGTTGGAAGAGCTCCAGCGGGACCACCAAAGGTTGCAAGAAACATTGCTACGAATGGAAATACAAGAACAAATGCAGAAAGACAAGATGGAACGCCAGGAAGAAACTTGAGAGATGCATGACCGGTTAGCACGTATGGAGGCATTGTTGATGCAACACCTTGGCATTAGGCCCCACGTGCCTCCGACACCGCGAACTCCACCATCACCAGGAACAGAGCGTTCTGGTCGTCAGAGTGACGACAACCCTGGTCATTTGACGACAGAGATAACACCTTCTCAGTCTGCGCACCCGCATGACCACCGGCCTGGGCATTGGACCTCTCCACATAGAAGGATGTCTCGAGGATCAACGTCATCTTTTGGATGATCATGATGAGTTTATGGAGCATCTTTTGCCGCCTCCGCGACCTCCGCCACGGCAAGAGTGATTGGATGTCCTATCTTTTTTAATGGTAAAGCGTTAATTACGAGTAATGTATATCTTCACATTTTTCCCTTCTAATGTAGTCGATGTGATTACTTCATTTGCAGGTATGTGCACCGGTGACATTTGATATGGGTGTTGCATAGGGAGGCAAACTTACATCACCAATTGGGTTGCAAGTTTCAGAGATTCCTTTGGTATGCAGCCTTATGCCCTTTATTTTATTCACAAAATATCCATTGAACTCATGAGCATTTAAGAAGGCCATATATATATATGGCTTTGCTATTTCACCATGAATTTATCTTTTGAGTTTAATTGCAAAAATGGGCAAATTGGTCATCTTTTTATCGAATTTTTTACATTACATGATGTTCTTAACTTAATCAAAAGAGTACGTGCAAGCTTAGTAAAAGTTAGTGTTAAATTAATTCATGATTTTTTAGACTTTGCATTTTAACATGTGAGGCCTTCAATAAGCTTTGGCAATTATATAGGTTTAGCTTATTATTGAAATCATCAAAAAAGGCTAAGTTATCAAAAAAAGCTTTTATTTTATGTATGAGAAATCCTTAATTCGTTGTGTGTATTTTGGAGTGGTTGTGTTGGTCATGTTATACATCGAGATATGAAGCTTGTGAAAGATAGTGTGTACTCGAAACAACACTTGTATTCAATTTCACTTTAATTGGATGTGATGCTATTTTCATTTGTGTTTGAGTATTTTGGTTGCATTTCGAATATTAGTGTTATGCGTAAATTATGTTAATCGCGTGGTTCTCTAGGTACTCTTGTCTAGTATACCCTCTTTTAGGTCTTGTTTCATGGCCCTTCTTACAATTGCTATTCATTTTCTGGTCATTCCTCTTTTAGGGGAATGTTGCCCTAAGAGAATGTTGTTATAGTTAGCATTCACTTTAGGGAGTAAATATTGGTTATTGAGGATTGGTTATATAAATGAATTCTGTTGGTTTTTTAGTTATGAAATTAATTGAAGTTCGAAACTTATGGACATGTAACAATATTCTATGTTCAATGTTATCTAATATTGGAACTTGAACCACATGAAAGAATGTACAAGAGGAAAAAAATTGAAAAAAAACATAGAATGTCATGTATAGAAGTTCATTTAGTCCCTTTTGAGTTGGAATTTTTTGTGTGTGTCTTGTGTGCGATCTTTTATGTATGAGATCGATGACCAAGGCTTAATTTTAGGATTTTTTCATTTGTGTTTGAATATTTTGATTGCATTTCAAATATTGCTCAAGTTATTCCTTCTCATTTTCGGGATTTGGATGAGACACGCACTCCTAGCCCCGAATTTGTATGGTGCCTATCTTCTATCGGTGAAACAATTGGGTAAGAGTGTGGGATTGACATTGTATATATATATATATATATGTAAATTAATTTGTGTAGCCATCTTAATTCGTGTAGTATTTTTTAATTTGTTGAATAATGATCATCTAGTACTATATAGTATACTACTAGTTAATTCGAAATGTTAATCTTATCCTTTTGTAGACATTGTTTGTCAAATTTTGATAATATACAAACAATTTCTCAATTTTCGTTTTAATAGCGCAGAAAAAATTGTATTTTTCCAGCATTTTGCGCCTGCGGGATTCCAATTTAATATTTAATGTGAACCGTAATTTTTAAAAAAATTACCATTCCAAATTAGCGATAGACCAAGTCTCATCGATTTGCACTGATCAACAAAAAGTCGTATGCATTCTTGATTTGTCTTTGTTTAGCGACAGATCGGCGACAACAATGTGTTTTTTGATCTGTGCAAATCGGCGACGACGGTAATCGCGTCTGTCGCGGATTTAACAGATCAAGATCAACAACCGCCGCTTGTCTTGATCTTGGTGGCAAATCAATCGACGTATACATGGTCATCAGCGATTTGCAACATTTGCAACAAACCCTCATTTCTTGATCGTACTACGATTAGCGATATACATGTTTCATTGTTGTTGGTGACATATTTTTGTCATTAATCTGTCTCTGAACAACAACATAACCCAAATCTGTCGCTAACTTCAATCTGCAACAACGAGTTTAGCAACAGCTCTGATCTATTGCCGATCTGTTGCAGGGTCGCTTAGCAACAGATCCGTACCAATTCAGCATCAGATTTGTTTGTTGCTGTTTAATTTTTTTCTTGTAGTGAAATCATCAAACCGCGACCAAACCAAGGGTTCGCGGTTTGGCCGATTTATAAACCGCAACCAAACCCGAACCATCAAAACCGCAACCAAACCACCCGATTTACGCGGTTTGGTTTCGCGGTTTACCAAAAACTACCGCAACAACTAATCCATCAAAGAAATACATCCGGCGACTAGAAGGAGGCGACGACGACGATTGGTGGTCGGAGGCGACGACGACGGGTGTTGGTCGCCCCAAACCGCGACGACGAGTCGCCGTAAACAGATGGAGCGGGGCCGGTGGGAGGAGGCGGTGGACGCAACGATGGCGAGTTGGCGACGAGAGGAGGCGGGACCGGCGGGACGATGCGGTGCGAGGCGGCGGTGAAGGCGGCGTGGACGCGGCAGCGGTTCGCGCGGTGGAAGGCGGACGACTACGACGGCGATGACCGGAAAAGGAGACAGATTCGGCGGCTACGGTGAGACGGGGGTGAGGAAGATGAAGAAGGCGCCGTGCGTCGGCAATGGTGCAATGGCGGCGGTGGCGGCGGTGCGGAGTGAGGAAGATGAGTGGTCGAGAGGAGACGAGACGACTTATATTTTAGGGGAGTGAGTGAGTAAGAGACGGTTTTTGTTTTATGTTTTAGGGTTTTTGACTTTTAAGTTGTATATGTTGGTTATTTACCAAAATACTCTCGGTTTGGTGAAACCGCGGTTTTTACAAAATCAAAACCGCACCCAAACCGCGAGTTTTGAAAACTGAGACCAAACCATGCGGTTTTCACGGTTTGGGCGGTTTTTCGAAAAATTGCCCACCCCTAGTTCAAATCTATATCGGTGAAAAAATTATTTCTTTCCTATAAAAAATACAATCTCCACTCCATCCACGGGGACAACATCGCATGATTTTATCATTGTTATCATCTTAAGGGAAAGAATATCCAAACCACCATCATACATACCTTGCCCCAATTGAACCTATTCACAAGCCTTAATTTAGATCTTAGTTTGCCTAAGTCAAATCTATCTGTGGGCTTTTAGACCTCGACTAGTATCGATATATTATCCCTAACCTAACCACCTTCAATTCACTTAGAGGCATGCCTGAGATGGGGCTAGAAGGGCGACCGCCCCAGGCTCTCATCCAAAAAAAAGGCCCCTGCATGCCCATAAATTAACTAACGTGGGTACAAAAAAATAGGTTTCAACCTAAAAAAAAATCTAGTTTATTTAGGAAATCGTGGGATAACTTTCCACTTTTATAAAATGTTGTCACTTAACCTCCTTTTTTTTTCTTTTTGATGAAAATGTTACTCTTGACTTCTACAATTTTGCAAGTAGTCTCGGCTTCCTCTAATTTCTTGTCTCTCACCCCTCACGTACTCCCTATTTCCTTTACCTCTTTTTTAACTCCATCAGTTATAAGAAGATTCTTATATTTTTTATTATCGGTCTCAAGTTCAGAGGAAGAATGATGGAACATGTCTTAAAATATTTTTAAAGGATAATACACTACAAAAATCGACCGAGAGAAGAGCGACGGGATTTCCCATTCGCTATTTTGGTATGATCCGTCGCTATAATGGAATAGCTAAAGGAATAGCGAAGGGAAGCCGTCGCTAGGTACTTTGTCGCTATTTCGAAATAGCGACGGGTGTCGAAAATAGCGACGGGACCCGCGCTAAATCTCGTCGCTATTTTTCAACCGATTGACAACAAAAATTGTTTTTAAAATCGGTATTGTTTTTAAAATAAAAATAGTATTAATTTTGAAATAAAAATAATATTTTTTCAAAAAAAAACAACAAATCCTACAAAATATACAAAAACAACAAAGCAAATCTAACAAATAAATCAAATTTATTTAACAATAACAATTAAAACAAAGAAAAATAAAAGAATAGAAACACAAAAAAAATAAAAAAATAAGAAATTTGCAAAAAAAAAAAAAAAATCCAATATCTAGCTTCATTGTCGACCGAGGTGGTGCGATTAGAGAGGCGGAGCCGGCGAGAAGATTGGTGAGACCGGAGAGAGGCTACTTGGAGAGGAGGTGTGGTTGGAGAGGAGGTGTGGGCTGGAGAGGAGGTTGGAGAGGAGGAGTGGGCTGGAGAGGAGGCGCGGTTGGAGATGGAGGCGCAATCGGAGAGAGGAGGCGCTACTGGAGAGACGACAAGCTGGAGGGAGGGGCGGTGGAGAGAGAGATGGCGGGAGGGGGCGGTGGAGAGAGAGGTTTTGGAGAGAGGTTAGAGAGGGCGGTGGAGAGGGGTGGAGAGTGGTTTATAAGTGGAACCTAGGGATTAGGGTTTGTTTTTAAGTGTAAGCGAGTGTGTGTGTGGGCCCCACGCCACGTGGGCATAAAATATTTATTTTTTTTACCATTGGGCGAGATTTTTACGCCCGGAAAATAGCGACGAGGGCCATCGCTATCCCCATCGTTATTTTGGTCAAAGGGGTCAACGACGACCCCGTCGCTATCCCTCGCTATTTAGCGACGGGGAATAGCCCGTCACTATTCCTGTCGGCTGTTGACAACAATTTTTTGTAGTGATAGGGTATAAAGTGAAAAATAAAATAATTTTATTGAAGACCCATTTTAAACAAAAAAATTCCCACTCGAAACTAAAACCTAGCTATATCATATACAATTAGTCCTCTATCTACTCTCTCTCAATGTATACTTAAAGCTGGACATATGACCTTTCACATAGAAAACTTTATACATTAGCAACACCATATATATATTTTTTTTAATAGGAAAAGATCATCTTTCTTCTTTTTTTTTTTTTTTTTTTTTTTTTTTTTTTTTTTTTTTTTTTTCCGGTAAGAATGAGATTTTATTTTACTACGCCAACATCATCTTTTCTTTTGTATATATGAAAAGAAAAACCTAGCTAATCTCATGTATATAGATTAAAAGATAATATAAATTATATATAAAATATATTATAAATCAAAAAAAAAGTAAAAAAGATAATTAAAGGATAATCTAAGAGCCAAATTAATTAAACCTCAATTTGACCAGCTAGCATAAATGCCATGCAACCAGACAAGCATCTGTGCAACATATGCAATAATTATGCATGCATAATATAAGGTGATCAATAATTCCTCCGAGGCTCCAAAAAAGTAAATTAAAGCGTCTATTTTTTTCCCTTTTTTATTTTTTTTTCTTGAACTAATCTTCTTGAGGACCGGAATCACGTGGGCCGGAGAGCATGTACAGGATCACAGTGATAACTAATTAGGAAAAGAGAAGCCTTAGAATGATAACATCATGACACACGGAACATATATTGACTCACAAAAAAATATTAGAATGATAACAATAATATCACACCACAAGACACATTGACACCCAAAAGTATTTTATACGATCTCCACCTGGGTGTTATGCGTCGGGATCTCGTATATACTCAAATCTCAAGGCACGTATGGATGACTTTTGTTCAAAATTGTAAGTCGTTTTTCGAATTCAAAAGTGTATTTATTGTATTTTTACCTATTATACCCTCATGCAATTCAAACATTTATGACCCTTCAATTCATTTAATGTCAAAAGACATATATGTAAATTATATTCGTAATTAAGACTACCTTACATTAAACGACTTATATAAACAATCGGAGGGAGTAATTAGGAAAAGAGTAGTCCTAGAATGACAACAATAATGTCACACCACAAGACATATTGGCTCACGAGAGTATTTCATACGACTTCGACTGCGTGTCGGGATCTATATATGCTCACATCTCGATGCGCGTATGAATGACTATGGTTAATTAGCCAATGTGTCTTGCAAGTAGAAATCTTGAGATATTGTTGTCATTCTAGCACTAGCTACTATTCAACAAATTATTGCTATATAAGGAGCAGCTATGGCATCAACTCTTGTACATCGACCGATCTCCTTAATTTGCTTTGATCATTAAGTACTATAGTGCTTAGCAAACACATGGCTCAATCGACACCTACTCATGTGATTGATGTTGAGAGCGAGATCAGTTGCCCAGCAGACAAGATGTATGATCTGCTCAAGAACCAACTCACTCGGCTTCCCGTTATCTTCCCTGAAATTTACAAGAACGCTCAAGTACTTGAAGGAGATGGGAAGAGCTTGGGCAGTGTCCGACGTTGGACATATGTTATTCGTATGTCAACTTACTTTTAATTAATTATGATCACTACATCGATCTACATATACATATGTATGTGTGTGTATGTGTGTGTGGAGTAGTTTCATCATTTTTTTTGAATGATTTTTGATAGTACTAGCTAGAAGTAAGTAATGAATCAATTTTAATTAATTACTAAGAGAGGCTTAATTAGTTCAGTTCTAGACCTTGGCCACTGAATTACTTTGTGTTTAATTATGATCACACAACTTTTCAGAGAAGCGGGTCGATCAATATTATTATTATTATTATTTTTTTAAAAGATAGGTTTTGTAGAAATATAAGAGGATATACTAAATCCTGATCAAATCGCTCGCCTAGGATCTTTGGATTAGTAATTAAAAATTTGATTAAATTAATTAAGGAGGTGGTGCTACTATAATTAAAATTAGGTTTTTGTAGCGGGCCTTAACTAATTTGAGACGGAAACTTCTTGTTTGATATATTGTGGTTACATGCCGTATAATTTTTTATTTTTGGACTAATTAATCATCTTCTTTAATTGGCTCTCTAGATCATACTTCCGATGAGATTTTGGAGGTGGATGAGAAGCGACGAAGTAGACGATGAGAAAAGAGCACCGACTCTAAGTGTAGTGGGAGGAGATCTGTTGAAGACCCACAAACGCTTTGATGTGAGGGTGGTTGTGAACCAAAAGGGCACGGGGAGCGTGGTGAAGTGGCATATCATATTTGAGAAGGTAGACGAGAACGACCCTCACCCGGACCCTTACCTTGAAATCTTTGACAACATTCATAAGAAGTTCGAGCAACATTTTCACAAGTGATCGATCGATCGATGAATATTAGTAATGGAATCCCTCTTGCATGTGTGTTTGTGTGTGCAAATAAATGGTGATGAAGTTTGGAGCTAGTATTCTATACTTAATTATAATTTCGGGTGTTTCATCAAAAAAAAAAAAAAAAAAAAAATGTATAATTCGGGGTGTGAGAGCTATGCACATTAATGGAAGGTTTGCTATCCACCTTCAATAAATGATCTATCAACTTATGAATGTGTACGTGTATACAGCTCTCTGTTGTTGATCGTGACTTGTGAAACTGTGAGCATTAAGTCATGTATCTCGGAGGTTTTTCATGACCTCCCCTTTGTTATCTTATGTATATATATGATCAATAAATCATAATTATCTCTCATATTAATAAAATCGATCTATATATAGTTGTGGTACCATATGTGGGGTACGTATTAGTATATTAGTACTCTATATATAGTTATTATTTGAGTGTGTTTGTGTGTGTAAATAAATGGTGATGAAGTTTGGAGTATTCTATACTTTTGTTTTTTTTTTGAGTAATAGGAGGCGATACTCCTTGTATTTGTGTATATATATATATATATATGAAAATGTAAAAATGTACAAGTGCTACAAAAAGGGTGACCTACACTACACAAAAAACAGCCAAAATTATACAAAAAATCCCTGGAGCAAAACATCGACTTGAGACCATCAATTGTTCACGCACGTAACCCGAGATGCAATGTACTCCACCATCCTTGTTCACACACAAGACAATCATACTTTATGCATATTGATCCAATCATCAAGACAAATAAAAATCCTGTTGCATAAAGACCTATTCCAAAGCACCATGCAATCATACTTTATGCATATTGACCCAATCATCATGTAACTTTTGTTTTTTCTAGAGTATTCTATACTTGATTATAATTTCAGGTGTGAGAGCTATGCACATTAATGGAAGGTTTGCTATCTACCTTCAATAAATGATCTATGAACGTATGAATGTGTACGTGTATACAGCTCTCTGTTGTTGGTTGTGACTCATGAAAGTGTGAGCATTAAGTCATGTATCTTGGAGGTTTTTCATGACCTCCCCTTTGTTGTCTTATGTATATATATGATCAATAAATCATAATTATCTCTCATATTAATAAAACCGATCTATATATAGTTGTGGTACTATATATGGGGTGCGTATTAGTATATTAGTACTCATATCCGTCACATTTTTGAATTTTTTTTTTGTTCCATTAAGAAATCAAGGAAGCTTAAATGTTTCATTTTCAATTATAACTTCATTTGATCTAATTAGTTAATGACATCATTAATTATTTTTTTACGCCCTTTGTTCCAATATATATATATATTAGGTTTCTATACCTACAAGTATGGCTTGAATCCGGACATCGTTTCAGAATACTATAAATTTATATTTTTTTTAAATATATAAAATATGTGAAGAATGATATAATTGTAATTCTTAATTAAAAATATGAAAAATGAAAAATACCTACACAAAAATTATATATATAGCTATTATATTTTATTTTTTAAAAAAATAAAAAGCTGTGATAACGTAAAAAAAAGAAAAACAAAAAATTGAAAACAATGTATTTATGCTATTAATTAGGATACTCATATAGTCATATTAATTGGGCTAATGAAAGTACTTAGGTTATTAATTAGACAAAATAATAAATACACCAAAACATTTCAAATCTATGTACAGTTGACATGTGTCAACAAAGTGTACATAGCTTTTATATATATATATATATATATATGAAATTCTACAACAGAGCCCAAATGTATACCCATGCCATGAGAACCCCTTAAAATATGTTGTGCATTAAATATTTTATGCATTTATAATGTGTCGATTAATGTGTTGGATTATATTCCAATGGTGTAAATAGTGTACCCATAACATGGGTATATATTTGACTCCCAATATAGTAGTACAATTTAACACTTGCTCTTTTTTTATTAGATGAAATAAAGAGTTAAATGTAGTAAACGACGTACATAATTAAAGCACTTGCTCTTTTAAGTGTTGATTGCAAGAATATATATAATTTGATCTTTTAATTAAGCAATCAATTTGTGTGTTTTGTGTAAAACTTCTTATATTTTTTTACCGGAGGCAGGATATAATACCCATAATAAATAAAATCATTTATGAGAGGGTAATTTAATCTTGTTATATAATCATATTGGAATCATTACCTTATGAATCATTACCTTAATCCTTGCGTGCAAGCAAACTATATGGCGGATACCGTAGAACGAGGGAGTAGTATGTTAAGAGTATTCAATTATTACCGTATATTACTTTTGGTAGTAGTCAGCATACAACTAATTAACTAATTAGTCTCGAATATTTACCTGCTTCCCCATGTCGCATTAGCGGATCACATATATACATACTGTAACAGCTCAAATTAATTAAACTAGGATTAGTGTTAATTTCAGGGATTAACGGTCGTAATTCGGGCGTTACGTGGATAACTTGGTGGCTTCGGACACGAGAACCGAGAGAATATGTTATTTATGGATGATGGTTGTATATATGTGGTGTTTAAAATCATTATCATTATATCGCGCCGCATGTGAGTATGTTATTACAGGGCGAGTTAGTGTGACAGAGAGTTACCTCGAAATGCTTATCGAGATGCGAGGCATCAGGTGCTTTAGTCGAGGGTTAGTGGGATCACAAATTTTTCAATTTTGGTGAATAAAAGCACTAGCCATATGTATTATAATGAGCTTGAGCTAAGTTAATTAAATCAAAGAAATAAGGCCTAAAGTTTGGTTGATTAAATAGAAACTATGAAATTGTCCTAGAGATATGAATTGGCACATTTAGGAACCAAGTGAGTTACAAATTGGTGTTATTTGAGTGTGTTTTGTGCATTTATAATGTGTCGATCGATTAATGTGTTGGATTATCTTAATTATTTCAATGGTTGTAAATAGTGTACCAATAACCTGAGTATATATTTGACTCCCATGGTAGTACAATTTAACACTTGCTCTTTAAGTAAGAAAAAAACAATAAATCTAATTGGACTCATGAGTCCAGACTCATAGGGATGTTTTTAAAATTTTTGTAAATATTTAAAAGGTATGAAAGGAATTTTACAAGTGATTATGGTTGCTTCGTCAATTTTTGGCGAAAATGAGGTATTTTTCGGGGTTTAATTCGGACACAAAAATCGAGGAGATAATTAGGAAAAAAATTGCATTTAAACGGATAATAAGAGAGGAGAAATGAAAGAGAGAAAAAGAGAAAAAAGAAGGGAGAGGAGATAGAGAAGAGGAGAGAGAGAGAAAGTTAGAGAGAGAGATCGGATAAAAGAGAGAAAGAGAGAGAAAGGGAGAGAGAGAGAGAAGCCACCGGGAAGGAGAAGAAGAAGAGACGACGGAGAGTCGACGACGGGTGTGGACGAGTCCGGCGAGACGTAGCCGCGGCCAGCCAGAATCGTCGACCGATGTCGACGGTGCGAGTAGCGAGGACGAGCAGCGCGGCTCCAAAGAGCGAATGCGGACCAGTGGCGCAGACGGCGGCTCGCGGGCGACGCGGAGGCCGCGGACGGCGATTCCAGCGCCAGAGGTGGCGCGACTGTCACGGAGGACGCCGGCGAGGAGCAGGGAAGGGACGCCGACGAGGAGAAACAGTGTCTCAGCAGCGGCAGCGGCGCCGCGACGACGACGACAGCAGCACGGTAGCGGCAACGCTAGCGGCGGCGGCGCGACAAGCAGCGGCGGCGTGGGGTAACGGCGCGGTGGCGCGTTGCCGGATTGATCGATCCCCGACGAGAGAACTACAGTGGACAATGAGGCGTGACTTCGACGAAGCTCGACGACGTTATCGATGGATTGCTCGCGGAGAATGTAAGTAAACCAGTAGGAGCATTATCAGTAGTTCTTTCCTATTTCTTGAATTAGTTTCTTGAATTATGCATATTTGTGAAATTCCATTCCTACTTAGAGTGTCCGAGGGCTAAGTGAGTCAGGAAGGTAATCTTCTGGGTATGGCGACCGATTCGCAACCGGAACCATACCTCAGGTTACTGGATTTGTCGTGGACGGAAGGTGAGGTATTTGGGGTGCCGTTGATACCCCTGCGTCATGACAATTTTGAATTTGTTGGCATTGCCGCGATTTTGGGAAGTCGAGCTTGTGGCAGTATAGTCGCAACTCGATGGATTTGTGACCACTTGGCTTCTCTCTTTTGTTTCCACTTGAAGAATAATTAGATTTATTTGTAAAATAAAGAAAAATATATTAATTTATATACTTCATTAGTAAGAATTGATAAGTAATCACTACAAGAAAAATGATATTTAGAAACGGAATTAGCAACGCAATTAAGTTCCGTTGCTAAGAAAAAGTGGTTAGAGAAGGAATTGAGACGGACTAATTCAGAGACGGAATAGAGAGAGATCAGAGACGGAAATAGAGACGGAATTAAATTCCGTCTCTAAATAATGGCGTCAACATTCCCACCAATTTTTTTTTTTTTTTTTTTATAATCGTTCATCAAATCTCGAGATTCGTGCATCCTTCGATCTCGATGATTCAAAAATAAAATAGCAACCACAAAACGCTCCCTCTCTCTCTCCCGATTCTCACCATCAACCCTCTCTGTCTCTCCGAAAACCCTATCTCCCAAAAAATCCCTCTCTCTCGACGGCAGATATCTCTCTCTCTCTCTCTGTGTCACCGCTCTCTCTCACGGACCGTCCACCGCTCTCTCTCTCTCTCTCTCACCGCTCTCTCTCACCGGAATCTCACTCACCGTCAACTCTCTCTCTCACCGAGATCCGCCGTCGCGCGTTTGAGGTCGCGACGAGGCCGTCGGTCTGCCGTCGCCGTCTGCCGGAGATTGGAGCCTCCGAAGCCCTCCCCGTGTGCCCTCGCCGCACCCTAAGCCGTCGCCGCTGTTCGCCGCCGTTCGTCGCTGTACCTCGCCATCTCCGAAGCCCTCGCCGGACCCTAAGCCTTCGACTTTGAAGAAGGAATGACATATTAGGCATTGGGTTTGAAGAAGGAAGGACAGAGAGGGCGTTGGATTTGAGTAGAGGTACGCTTCGGGTGTTGGGGTTTTGGGGTTTCATTGAGATTTTAGAGACGACATTGGTGTGATTTGTGGGATCAACCCCTCTTCAAATGGTGTAGTCAAATTTTGCGAGCAAGATCTTTACCGTATTTTCATGTTTGGCTTCCTATTTTACTTGATTTGTGTCGGATGTTTTTTCTTCTGGATGTTATATCCAAAAGATGAATATGCACGCCTAAAAGAGTTTTCCGGGGGAGCTTAATATTTGAGTTGAGTTCGCAATCCCTTCTTTACATTTGTTAGCAAAATATTCTCATTTTCGTGCATATTGCCTCTTAGCAGTCAGCAAAGTTAGCAAAGGAACCAAAAAAAGAAGTGCTTAACCAGTATATGCTCTGTGGACTTGTTTCCGGTCAGATTGGTAAAGGTAAGTGCTACGAGTTTTCTTAAATTGTTTGTATTCCATATTTGCTGCAAATGCCCATGTGACATGAATATTTCTTTCTATAGTTTTACTAACGCAAAATTTCAAACATAGTTGCGTCTTTATTAATCTATGTTTCAAGGGGGCATGTTAGAAATAAAATTTAGTAATTAGTCTCGATTGCTCACTTAGTTCATCACTAATATAAGACATGAGGTTGTTAGATCAAGTAACACGGTGTTACAAGTGTTGTTGTATGTACATAAAGATATGCCATAAAAACCGAATGAGAAAAGCTAGTTCGGCCTTAATTCTTTCTTCTCAATTTCTAATATTGGCTACGTTAAACCCAATAGATGAAATATAAATGAGTCGAGAGTACACAATCGTTGCACTACTTGTTCTTCTGACAATGGCCTAATTAGCTTGTGGGTCTTTCTTTCTTTCTTTGTTATTTTTCTCTCAACTTCAGTTTTTATCTGTTCTAAATGTTGAGATTTATTTTTAGTTTTGAACTCGAAGTTGATATGTTGTTTTTCGCTCTGTACAAAGAGATTTCACAAGATAGAAAGTGGTCGTTCATTTCCTTATTTTCTCGGGAAATTTGGATCTATTTGTTATTTATACTTCTTGATATTGTTGCTCCACTTGCGAAAAATGACTCTAAGGGTAGATTTTTCATTTCCACTTTACTACATCAGTGTATTTGAGCTCTTTCAATGCTAGATTTTCTTATATGCCGTCATAGATAATGAAACAGATCGAGAGAAATTGTTTGAAAGTGCAAGTGTCGATACAAGGCCAGGATCAAGAACAATCGAAGAAATCTTAAAGATTTGGAGGGACTTGATGGACAAGACCAAGTGAAGAATGATGGGAGTGAGTGTGTTGTGCACGTGCAACAAAGACAACTATAAGGATTTGGAGATGGAGTATGAGGCCTCTAAGGTCGCCTTCGATTCAAGATACCACCACCGGTACCTTAAGCCATAGTGTAAGCTCTAAATATATATGTTTCTCTTTCTTTCATTGTCTTAATTAATATTCTCGTGACAAAGTTAAGGTGTATAATTTCGAAATGGTATGTAAAGTTATGAAGTTGAATCGGGTGCTTATGAATTAATGTCATATATATGGTGGTTCCTGGTGCTTATGAATTAATGGTATGTATGGAGTCTTTTTTTTCAAGTTTTCCATTAATGGCGAAAGTAAGAATTTCCAAGGGGTCGGTTTATTTTTGTTAGTTTTGTTTGTACTTAATTTTCCTTTCCTTTCCTTTCTTCTTTATTTTGTTTTATGAATCTCGGGTGCTTATGAATTAATGTCATATATATGGTCGTTCTCCTCCACCATGATGGTTTGAAACCGAATATGACATTGTTCCATCTTTCTAGCTATGGTCGAAAGCTAGAGATACTCGAAATTATTTTCTCTTTGATATATTTTCTAGTTAATGTTTGCTATTGCTAGTGTTGATGTGTAGACTAAAGCTAAGATTCGCTTTTTAGGCTCCTTCCAAAATTATAGTAAACGTTTATTGTCGCTCATAGATCGCCTAGACCATCTTGGATTTAGTTTTTGATTAGCAACTTCATTGATCTTTAAGCACCCTAAGCCGTCGTCGTCGTTCCCTCTCGATCTCTCTCGTCGCGTTCATTAAACCCGATTTCGTGTTTGTTGAAACAACAAGTAGCCATGGCCATGCTTTTTTTTTCTAGTTTTTGTTTCGATTGATTCAAACTTTGAAGTTTTTGTGGAGCTAATTTAGACTAAAATTAAAGAGGGGTTGGATTAGGTGGATCATAATTTGGACTAATTAGGTGCTATAGAGATGAAAATTTCACTTGTTGGAATTGTTATTGAACCTTTATCTTAATAAATGAAAGATGGATCATAATTCTATAACCCTAACTCGAGAACCATATTGAATTTCGTTTCTCTCTTGTTGTTTGATTGGTCTTCTCCAACGCATTTGCTCTCTCGCTTTCTCTTTGTTTTCTTGTACATATGTTCTTATTATTTTGCGAGAATTGTAATTTTGCACTAAATTGAGCGCAATGGAAGAGTTTGATCCATGTAGCCACCGACCACAACTAATTTGGGATTTGCTTTTAGTCCGGTCCTTGTGCTTAAGTTTATGGTCGTATTAATTCGTATTGAGCTGGTACTAGGTACATTGATTTTTGCCGAAAGCGTGAAGTGCTTCCAAATGATGCAATTGTGTCAAGCTTTTCTAAGGTTTGTTGTGATAATTAGAACCTCGAATCTCGCTCCGACAAGTCTAGAAAGTTAGAAGGAACCCGACTCGTTTTTCGTTTAATTAAATGCAGATCTTAATCGATAATTGAATTCGACTAATTTTTTGTTCTCATTTAATCACCCAGGCCAAGCTTCAAAAATCTTGCTTTGAGCGATCTATACTACAGTTCTCTTGGACCTTTTGATGGATGTAGATGTTCCTCCATTGATTGAGACCTTCTCATTGATGGGGTCTTATGAAATTGATGCAATTGACATAATCAATGAATCTCCATGTGTTTTGAAGCGAGAAAATGTTATGTCATTGATGCGCGCAGCTAATCAGAAACTTCGAGTTGTGGATATAAACGACTCTTATTTTGGGAAAGATTTTTTACGGTATGTATTAACTTTCTAGAGTATCCTTATTTCAAAGCAGAACCAATATTGGAAGACTAATGATATAAGAACACAATCTGTTGAAAACAAAATTGGTGCAAGGAAACAGTCTTTTTTTGTTACATAGAAACAGTTCTTTATACATATCATGCACTGATCAATGACGATTATAGTTTTGATCAAATATGTGTTAGAAGAAACACCAACGATAAACCATTTAAATACTAATAGTAAAGAAATCCATGTGCATAATTCTTGAAAAGGTATTCTATTGGTATGCCCTTAATCAATCATTATTCTTAATTTCTTAGATGCCTTTTTGATCGCACCGGAGAATAAATGAGACCAATCAGTGAAGAGATAGAGGTATAGATAGGCTAATGACTCTCGGCCTTGTGCATAATTCTTCCTCATGTCCTTGCATTGTTTACTAGTCGAGCTCACTCTTTTCCGTTTCTTTCTTTTGTTTTTCATTTTACTTTCTTGCAAATGGTGAATGCCGTAATACAATGACTAATCTATGACAAAAAGCATATCATTTTATGAACAAAAAATTATAGCCTTGTCTTTTTCACTTGTAGGGATTTATCCTATAATGGGCTTATGTGCCAAGTATTAAACTTGAGGTCTTCTCATATATGAAAGTTAAACTTGGTTGGGAACTTTATGCAGTTACATACACTTAATCTGGATTTTAGTATCTCGCTCACTAGCTTTCGGGAGGATTGCTTCTCTTGCATGCTAGGGACCTAGGGTGTAGCTTTAAGTTTGTTGAGTTGGTAAATATATGATTTACTCTATTGAAGGTCTTGAAAATGGAGAAGAGATATGGATTATGGTTTGTCATTTGTTTATGATTTGGTTATCATTATTTTTACCGCAAGCCCAAATCCTCAAGTATTCTAAATACTCCATTATTGTAAATCGACGTTGTAATATTCTATGATGACTATGATTATCATTATAATTGTAGCCTAGTTTTTTATATTAGCTGTCTTTCTACGGTGATTCTCGATGGTATGTGTTGGTTAGAAATATCCGTTGGTGTATCTCACTATTTCTCCGAATTCATTGTTTTTCGTGTTTATTGAGATACAAAACAATGTTGTGGATGCAGGTATTTGGACAAGCGATGGTGTTGATTTTGTCCCAAGCAACATCGAAGGTTCGTTCTAATTTATTTTAATGCAGTTCAAGGAGAAAGCCACTTCTTGTTTCTAGTTTTACTTCCAATATTGCCTCCTTTTTCATACTTGTGGGTTTAGGATTTCAGTGGCTTTGATGTTTCTGAAATTGCAAATTTAGGATATGGAGTGTGACTTTTTTTTGGTATTATGGAGTGTAACTTTAGTGTTTTAGGGGTACATGACTTACTTAGGGTTGAGATTTCAATGTCTTGGATTTAGGCTTCTAGAACTTTTAAGAGTTTAAATCAAATGTTTTTGGGAATTATGGCAATTGTTTAGGATTTTTAGGTTTGGAGTTAAAAATTCTGTGATACATTGTGTAGGTTAGCCAACTCCAACTAATTTGGGATTGAGGCTTTGTTTAAAATTCTGTGGTATGGTATGCAGGTTTTAGAGATTAAGAATTTTTTTATTTTTTTTAAAGCATGAGATCCAATCTTGACGAATCATTTTGTGTTTGAATATGAGATTCATTACAGTTGGGTATTGCAGAATTATTCAACTTAATTGATAAATGTAAGATTTGCCTTCTCAACTTTATTTTTTTTACTTATCTCTTCATTTTGCTGCATTCTCAACTTAATGCTACTATTATATTGTTAACAAAATATTGTTGATCCATGCAGGCTAAGCTCCAAAGGAGACGCGTCAGAGTCGATCAGACTACACCGGACCAGCCGGTGGATGATGAGGCGGTGTACTACAAGGTGGCGGGTGACTGTTCCAAAGGATGTGTCTACAGTCTCAGGTCGTTATGGAGAAAGAAGATACGTAGATCCTGATGCTAGCACATCCCAGATGCTAGCACAACAAGGGATAGGCAACTTTATGATACTTAGGTATTTTTATGGTTGTTGTAGAACAATGAGAATTGTAGTTTTTTTATGGATACTTAGGTATCTTAAACATTTGTTATACTTGACTACGTTTCGTGAATATATAAATCTTTTTTAATATCAAATTTTATGTTTTTTCCCATTTGAATCTTTGTTGATATATATTGTTGATTTGTGTATGTATGTCAAATTCTACTTTTTTGGGGGATGTTAGCACCCCCAAAGAGTTGTTGGAGGGGGTGCAGGCGATGGAGTAGGTCCTATGGTTGTATTTTCAAAGTTTAGAGGTTATGGAGAACCAATTGGATTAAGCTTAGGTTTGAAAACTAAAAAGCGGAATTGAGACGGATTAGCAACGAATTGAGAGAGATTCCGTTGCTATTCCGTTTCTAATTTTCGAGGAATAGATGCATAAATCAAGCAACGGATCGAGACGTAATTATTGTATTCCGTCTCGATCCGTTGCTAATCGTAGACGGAATCCAATAATTCCGTCTCTCGATCCGTTGCTAATCGTAGAGGGATCGAGATGGAATTTTGCATTCCGTCTCGATTAGCAACGGATCGAGACGGAATGCAATGGCAATTGTACCCTTTAGAATAATTTCCATTTTTGTTCCGTCTCTATTCCGTTTCTAAATTCCGTCTCTAACTGTCTCTAATCGCAACGGAAACACTTTTTCCGTTTCGATTGAATCAGCGACGACGATTTTAGAGACGGAATAGATTCCGTCTCTGTTCCGTTGCAGAATTGAATTAGAGACGGAATTTATGCAAATCAGAGACGTAAATTTCCGTTTCTGATCTGCTGTTTTTTTGTAGTGAATGTCGAGAGTGTATGGAGATTATGGAAAAATAACTTGGGCAAATCATTATGTTGAGGAATAAAATTTTATAATGTTTGTACATAGCATGCATTTTTGTAGGGAAAACACAGTACCTGAATCGAAGAAAGTTAATCGTATTTCCCTTTAAGCTTTAATTTAAATTATATATTGTTTATTAATTGTGATGATTGTCATTTACTTGATACTTACTATAGGTACGTATCTATATTAGAAATCTCAACATTATATATAATCCAATTTATGAATATTAATTTGGATTATTTTCTGAATATGTAGTTAATTTTTAGGATTTATATATATTATTATTTTTAAGAGTTGATAAGATTTTTCCAATTATCGGCTGAAAAAAAACTTAGGATCGAGATGTCTACAAATCGAGAATGGATGTATAGTCGTATTGAAAATGGCTTTACTCGACGAGAGTTCATAAACGGCGTGAACGAGTTCATCACATACGCGAAGACGCATCGCAGACATTCGCCATTGTGAAAAAATTCGGTGTCCATGCAACCATACGAAGTGTCGTAATCGTTCATATTATGATGTTGACACCGTAGAACTTCATATTATTCGTCGGGGCTTTGTTCCGGGATATCAATGTTGGTCGGAACACGGGGAAGAAGATTATATGTACACTCAAAATGTGCCTGACGAACCTAGCAATACGATGAGAATTGATGACCACGAAGGGACACAGACGGACAATTATTGTACATCGTATCATGAGATGGTGCACGACTTGGCTGGTCTGAGTTTTAATTGGTGCCATGCGGAACAACGGCCAACTCCTGGAGCGGAAAATTTGTATGATATGTTGGACGCAGCAAGTTAGCCGCTATGGCAGGGGTGCGAGAACATGACGAAATTGTCGGCAGTCGCGAGACTCCTAAAAATCAAAGCAGAACATCATATTTCTGAAAAGGCGTTTGATGAAATTGTTCAATTTTGTAAAGATGCATTGCCGAGTGACAATTGTTTAGTCGATAGCTTTTACGACACGAAACGACTAATGCAAGGGATGTGGCTACCAGTCAAGCAAATTGATTGTTGCAAGTCCATGTGCATGATTTACTGGGCGAGGATTCAGAGTTGACGACGTGTAAGTTTTGCGATGAATCAAGTTATGAACAAACTAGAAGTGAAGGACGAAGTGGCGTGCCGCGGGCTCGGAAAAAAATGTATTACTTTCCCCTAGCACCTCGATTGCAGCATTTATTCGCGTCTGAAGCGACTCCGAGGCATATGCGTTGGCATGGGGAACACGTTTCAGATGGCATCGTCATGCAACATTGTCCCGATTCTATTGCATGGAAACATTTCAATGATGTGAACATCGAATTCAGTGCCGAAATTCGTAATGTTCGTTTCTGTTTATGTACGGATGATTTCCAACCATTTGGCCAATCCGGAAAACAATACTCATCGTGGCATTTAATTCTCACTCCTTACAACCTACCCCCCTCAATGTGCATGAAGAAGGAGTTCATGTTCTTAATGGTCATCGTACCGGGCCCGACTAATCTTTCAAATCAGATTGACGTCTTCCTACAACCTTTGATAAAAGAGTTGGAAGATTTGTGGCATGATGGAGTACTTACCTACGACATTTCCACCAAGACCAACTTCCAACTCCGAGCTGCACTAATGTGGACTGTTAGCGACTACCCTGCTTATGGTATGTTGTCTGGCTGGAGCACACATGGAAAGAGAGCTTGTCCTTATTGTATGGATGACACGGATGCATTCCAATTAAAACATGGTGGAAAAACTTCTTGGTTTGATTGTCATTGTCGGTTCCTACCGCGTGGGTCCACCTTAAGAAGTGATAAGAACGGATTCAGACGCGATACAACTTGTCGAAAAGGACCACCGAAATTAAAATCGGGGGAACAGATTCGGGCGTGAAATTGAAGCTTTGGGATCGATTAAAGTAACTCGAAATCGAAGCCGTTCATGTGAACAAAGAGATTGCTAAGTATTCTGGGTGGAGGAAACGAAGCATATTTTGGGACTTACCATATTGGAAGACGAATCTCATTAGGCACAATTTGGAAGAAAGGAACGAAGTGATTGGTTAGCTATATGCAAGCTTCAACCAAAGTTCGTAGATGAGACCAATGTCATTAGTTCAGAAATGACCATCTCGGACAATGCATTTCAAGCGGATCAAAATGAGAATATGGACATCGTGGAAGTAGATGCAGATCCTTTTGCGTCGGCAGCTGTTGATCTGACAAGTGAAATTGTGTCTGACAACGATGAATTTGAGACAAATGCGGACGATGAAGACGATGATAAGTTCACATCGTCATCAGACAGTGGTAACGAAGATGAGTTTGAGTGATTGGTGTGAGTTTTTAGTGCAATATATCTATCAACTTGCTTGAAATATGATGTTCACGTTATATAAAATATATCTCTATAAATGTTATTTGTATGACTCAACTGAATTATTTGTTTATGCAATAGATATAGATACCATTATATATGGCGATACGTAGGGGCGTGGTAATCAGAGGATGAGGACGTGGAGGACATCAATAGACATCCGGAGGAGACTAGCACCACTGGATGAGGATCTTTGTCGCACCATGCTACACCTGCCCATTCGGATGGCCGTTACTCATTACATTATACCCACGGATGGTCACATGTGACTCGTCCATACCCGACTTATGCCCCGGACCTTCGTCATCACATTATACCTCCTCATCGCCTCCAGGTCATCCATACCCATATCGCATGGCACACCATCTCCTCCAGTTCATGCACTCCCCCAGGCCAAAGCATGGTTTCATTCTCTCATCGTCACACCACTCCACACCATCACCTCCAAGAGATGTATACCCACATGACCATGGTATCAGCCGTCTTCGTCACATCACGCCACACCATCACCTTTAGCTCATCCCGCTCATTTCCCGGAGTCGGCGACGAACACACTTCTACATCTCGTAGGCCCCAAAGACCACATCGTCATTCATCCGCGAGGTCATCCAAGAACAAAGTTGCGTCATCGATACCACATGCGATTGAGGAGATCCCCGACTTTTTCAGACCACCACCGACCCCTGCGAAGGCGAAAACCCTCTTATTTATCTCATTGCCGAGCATGGCTTGTACGTTACTCTCCACAAAATATCTCGCGTCCAATTTATAGAAATATTATTTTCCTAGACTAACTTAAATGACGCATGGTAGGTTACACCCTTCTTCCGTGGCGGCGGGGAAGATGAGTTTAGTTTTTAAGAGCGGATATTTGAAAGAATGATGGAAATGAGAATATGTCTCACAATCCCAACGAGATATATATTGGTCGCGTTGGAAGGTCAATAACTTCACATCAACTATTGGGTTAAATAGCAAGTGAAACTAGTATATGATCATAGAAATGATGATGTTTTCATAATACTTGTTCATCTCGTAGGTGTTCTTCACTGGGACTTGCCAATGTCCTTTGCGATATATGATGCGTGGTGTTGGAAGGCAACCATCCCAGACACGGCAATATATATCTCATCGCGAAGAAAAGAATAACACCTATTTACTTAACGAAGATGTGTTTGAGCATTACAAGCGAATGCGAGCAATGTATGAAGCATTCAAGAAAAAGTCCGAACAGATGAGCAAAGAATAGAAAGTCCGAGGTGGGAGGGCGGCACCGGTATTTATTCGCATAGCGCTGAAGTATATCCGCTAGACAGCATGGTGATACGTTGGTACGTATACATACAAAAATAATGTCTTTAGTAGATGAACCGAAATAAAAACTATTAATCCTGTAACAATGTTGTAGGAGAAGAAGCTTCAACGCCGTCCCACACGGAAGGAGATGTTTCGACACCTCCACACCCATGGCCATGACGGACAATCATTCGTAGATCAGAGATCCGCGAAGATTGATGTAAGTAATATGAATTGCATATATATAACCAGTTCGAGACAACACATGTAGCCCATCAATTTAAAAGAAACCAGTATAGTTAACTATAATTTCATACTATTTAATGCAAAGTCGAACTCACTCGGAGATTGGAGGAGATGTCCACCCAGACCCCCGACACATCAATTGATGAGGATGTCGTTTATCTTGAGGTGGTGCCAGAGGTCAAGTGACGTGTATACGGATTAGGGTCACAAGGTTATCATCGCAAAGATATCTTCGGGGGAGCAAGCTCATCTCGAGGACCAAATGCGTACGAACCTCATGAGTTGGAAGAGTCTCCGGGACCACCAAAGGTTGCAAGAAACATTGCTTGAATGAGCGAATGGAAATACAAGAACAAATGCATAAAGACAAGATGGAACGCCAGAAGAAACTTGAGAGATGCATGACCAAGTTAGCACGTATGGAGGCATTGTTGATGCAACACCTTGGCATTAGGCCCCACATGCCTCCGACACCGCGAACTCCACCATCACCAAGAATCAGCGTTCGGTCGTCGAGTGACGACAACCCTGGTCATTTGACGACGGAGATAACACCTTCTCGCCCGTGCACCCGCATGACCACCGGCCCGGGCATTGGACCTCTCCACATAGAAGGATGTCTCGAGGATCAACGTCATCTTTTGGATGATCATGATGAGTTTATGGAGCATCTTTTGCCGCCTCCGCGACCTCCGCCACGGCAAGAGTGATTGGATGTCCTATCTTTTTTAATGGTAAACTCGTTAATTACGAGTAATGTATATCTTCACATTTTTTCCTTCTAATGTAGTCGATGTGATTACTTCATTTGCGTGTATGTGCACCTAGTGACATTTGATATGGGTGTTGCATAGGAGGCAAACTTACATCACCAATTGGGTTGCAAGTTTCAGAGATTCCTTTGGTATGCAAATTTCTCTCGCCCTTTATTTTATTCACAAAATATCCATTGAACTCATGAGCATTTAAGAAGGCCATATATATATATGACTTTGCTATTTCACCATGAATTTATCTTTTGAGTTTAATTGCAAAAATGGGCAAATTGGTCATCTTTTTATCGAATTTTTTACATTACATGATGTTCTTAACTTAATCAAAAGAGTACGTGCAAGCTTAGTAAAAGTTAGTGTTAAATTAATTCATGATTTTTTAGACTTTGCATTTTAACATGCGAGGCCTTCAATAAGCTTTGGCAATTATATAGGTTTAGCTTATTATTGAAATCATCAAAAAAGGCTAAGTTATCAAAAAAAGCTTTTATTTTATGTATGAGAAATCCTTAATTCGTTGTGTGTATTTTGGAGTGGTTGTGTTGGTCATGTTATACATCGAGATATGAAGATCGTGAAAGATAGTGTGTACTCGAAACAACACTCGTATTCAATTTCACTTTAATTGGATGTGATGCTATTTTCATTTGTGTTTGAGTATTTTGGTTGCATTTCGAATATTAGTGTTATGCGTAAATTATGTTAATCGCGTGGTTCTCTAGGTACTCTTGTCTAGTATACCCTCTTTTAGGTACTGTTTCATGGCCCTTCTTACAATTGCTATTCATTTTCTCGGGTCATTCCTCTTTTAGGGGAATGTTGCCCTAAGAGAATGTTGTTATAGTTAGCATTCACTTTAGGGAGTAAATATTGGTTATTGAGGATTGGTTATATAAATGAATTCGTTGGTTTTTTAGTTATGAAACTAATTGAAGTTCGAAACTTATGGACATGTAACAATATTCTATGTTCAATGTTATCTAATATTGGAACTTGAACCACATGAAAGAATGTACAAGAGGAAAAAATTGAAAAAAAAACATGGAATGTCATGTATGGAAGTTCATTTAGTCCCTTTTGAGTTGGAAATTTTTGTGTGTGTCACTGTGTGCGATCTTTTATGTATGAGATCGATGACCAAGGCTTAATTTTAGGATTTTTTCATTTGTGTTTGAATATTTTGATTGCATTTCAAATATTGCTCAAGTTATTCCTTCTCATTTTCGTGGATTTGGATGAGACACGCACTCCTAGCCCCAGAATTTGTATGGTGCCTATCTTCTATCGGTGAAACAATTGGGTAAGAGTGTGGGATTGACATTGTATATATATATATATATATATATATATATGTAAATTAATTTGTGTAGCCATCTTAATTTGTGTAGTATTTTTTAATTTGTTGAATAATGATCATCTAGTACTATATAATATACTACTAGTTAATTCTGAAATGTTAATCTTATCCTTTTGTAGACATTGTTTGTCAAATTTTGATAATATACAAACAATTTCTCAATTTTCGTTTTAATTGCAGAAGGAAAAATTGTATTTTCCAGATTTTACTGCCCTGCAGGATTCCAATTTAATATTTACTGTGAACTGTAATTTTTTAAAAAATTACCATTCCAAATTAGCGATAGACCAAGTCTGTCATCGATTTGCACACAAAAAAGTCGTTCATTGCTTGATTTGTCTTTGTTTAGCGACAGATCGGCGATAAACAATGTTTTGTTGATCGTAGCAAATCACGATGATCAGCGTCTGTCGGATTTGCAACAGATCAAGAATAACCGCCGCTAGTCTTTGATTGGCAAATCAGCGACAGACATGGTCTGTCACTGATTTGCAACAGATTTGCAACAGACCCTCATTTCTTGATCAGACTACGATTAGCGATATACATGTTTTCAGTTTCTGCGTTTCAACGACATATTTTTGTCATTAACTGTCACGAACAACAACATAACCCAAATCGTCGCTAACTTCAATCTCGCAACAACGAAGTTTAACAACAAACTCCGATCTATTGCCGATCTCGTTGCGTGGTCGCTTAGCAACAGATCCGTACCAATTCAAGATCGATTTTTTTTGTCTTTGTTTAATTTTTTCTTGTAGTGAAATCATCAAACCGCGACCAAACCAAGGGTTCGCGGTTTGGCCGATTTATAAATCGCAACCAAACCCGAACCATCAAAAGCGCAACCAAACCACCCGCGATTTGCGCGGTTTGGTTTCGCGGTTTACCAAAAACTACCTGCAACAATATCCATCAAAGAAATACATCCAGCGACTAGAAGGAGGCGACGACGACAGTTGGTGGTCGGAGGCGACGACGACAGGTGTTGGTCGCCCCCAAACCGCGACGACGAGTCGCCGACAGTGGAGGCGGGACTGGTGGGAGGAGGCGGTGGGACGCTGATGGCGAGTTGGCGACAGAGGAGGCGGGACCGGCGGGACGATGCGGTGCGAGGCGGCGGTGAAGGCGGATGTGGACGCAGCAGTGGTTCGCGCGGTGGAAGGCGACGACGACGGCGATGACCGAAAAGGAGACAGATTCGGCGGCTACGGTGAGACGGGGAAGTGAGAAGAGATGAAGGGCGCCGGTGCGTCGGCGGTGGCAATGGCGGCGGTGAGCAATAAAGTGCGGAGTGAGGAAGATGAGTGGTCGAGAGGAGACGAGACGACTTATATTTTAGGGGAGTGAGTGAGTAAGAGACGGTTTTTGTTTTATGTTTTGGTTTTTGACTTTTAAGTTGTATATGTTGGTTATTTACCAAAATACTCTCGGTTTGGTGAAACCGCGGTTTTTACAAAATCAAAACCGCACCCAAACCGCGAGTTTTGAAAACTGCACCAAACCATGCGGGTTTTCACGGTTTGGGCGGTTTTTCGAAAACCGCCGCCCACCCCTAGTTCAAATCTATATCGGTGAAAAAAATTATTTCTTTCCTATAAAAAATACAATCTCCACTCCATCCACGGGGACAACATCGCATGATTTTATCATTGTTATCATCTTAAGGGAAAGAATATCCAAACCACCATCATACATACCTTGCCCCAATTGAACCTATTCACAAGCCTTAATTTAGATCTTAGTTTGCCTCAGTCAAATCTATCTGTGGGCTTTTAGACCTCGACTAGTATCGATATATTATCCCTAACCTAACCACCTTCAATTCACTTAGAGGCATGCCTGAGATGGGGCTAGAAGGGCGACCGCCCCAGGCTCTCATCCAAAAAAAAGGCCCCTGCATGCCCATAAATTAACTAACGTGGGTACAAAAAAATAGGTTTCAACCTAAAAAAAAATCTAGTTTATTTAGGAAATCGTGGGATAACTTTCCACTTTTATAAAATGTTGTCACTTAACCTCCTTTTTTTTTCTTTTTGATGAAAATGTTACTCTTGACTTCTACAATTTTGCAAGTAGTCTCGCTTCCTCTAATTTCTTGTCTCTCACCCCTCACGTACTCCCTATTTCCTCTACCTCTTTTTTAACTCCATCGCTTATAAGAAGATTCTTATATTTTTTATTATCGGTCTCAAGTTCGAGGAAGAATGATGGAACATGTCTTAAAATATTTTTAAAGGATAATACACTACAAAAATCGACCGAGAGAAGAGCGACGGGATTTCCCATTCGCTATTTTGGTATGATCCGTCGCTATAATGGAATAGCTAAAGGAATAGCGAAGGGAAGCCCGTCGCTAGGTACTTTGTCGCTATTTCGAAATAGCGACGGTGTCGAAAAATAGCGACGGGACCCGCGCTAAATCTCGTCGCTATTTTCTCGACCGATTGACAACAAAAATTGTTTTTAAAATCAGTATTGTTTTTAAAATAAAAATAGTATTAATTTTGAAATAAAAATAATATTTTTTCAAAAAAAAACAACAAATCCTACAAAATATACAAAAACAACAAGAAATCTAACAAATAAATCAAATTTATTTAACAATAACAATTAAAACAAAGAAAAATAAAAGAATAGAAACACAAAAAAAATAAAAAAATAAGAAATTTGCAAAAAAAAAATCCAATATCTAGCTTCATTGTCGACCGAGGTGGTGCGATTAGAGAGGCGAACCTGGGCGAGAAGATTGGTGAGACTGGGAGAGGGCTACTGGAGAGGAGGTGTGGTTGGAGAGGAGGTGTGGTGGAGAGGAGGTTGGAGAGGAGGAGTGGGCTGGAGAGGAGGCGTTGGTTGGAGATGGAGGCGCAACCGGGAGAGGAGGCGCTACTGGAGAGACGACAAGCTGGAGGGAGGGCCGGTGGAGAGAGATGGCGGGAGGGCCGGTGGAGAGAGAGGTTTTGGAGAGAGGTTAGAGAGAGGCGGTGGAGAGGGGTGGAGAGTGGTTTATAAGTGGAACCTAGGGATTAGGGTTTGTTTTTAAGTGTAAGCGAGTGTGTGTGTGGGCCCCACCTGTCACGTGGGCATAAATTTTTTTTTATTTTTTTTTTTTTTACCATTGGGCGAGATTTTTTACGCCCAGAAAATAGCGACGAGGGCCATCGCTATCCCCATCGTTATTTTGGTCAAAGGGGTCAACGACGACCCCGTCGCTATCCCTTGCTATTTAGCGATGGGGAATAGCCCATCGCTATTCCCGTCGCTGTTGACATCAATTTTTTGTGGTGATAGGGTATAAAGTGAAAAATAAAGTAATTTTATTGAAGACCCATTTTATACAAAAAAATTCCCACTCGAAACTAAAACCTAGCTATATCATATACAATTAGTCCTCTATCTACTCTCTCTCAATGTATACTTAAACTGGACATATGACCTTTCACATAGAAAACTTTATACATTAGCAACACCATATATATATTTTTTTTAATAGGAAAAGATCATCTTTCTTTTTTTTTTTTTTTTTTTTTTTTTTTTTTTTTTTTTTCCGGTAAGAATGAGATTTTATTTTACTACAGCCAACATCATCTTTTCTTTTGTATATATGAAAAGAAAAACCTAGCTAATCTCATGTATATAGATTAAAAGATAATATAAATTATATATAAAATATATTATAAATCAAAAAAAAAGTAAAAAAGATAATTAAAGGATAATCTAAGAGCCAAATTAATTAAACCTCAATTTGACCAGCTAGCATAAATGCCATGCAACCAGACAAGCATCTGTGCAACATATGCAATAATTATGCATGCATAATATAAGGTGATCAATAATTCCTCCGAGGCTCCAAAAAGTAAATTAAAGCGTCTATTTTTTCCCTTTTTTATTTTTTTTTCTTGAACTAATCTTCTTGAGGACCGGAATCACGTGGGCCGGAGAGCATGTACAGGATCACAGTGATAACTAATTAGGAAAAGAGAAGCCTTAGAATGATAACATCATGACACACGGAACATATATTGACTCACAAAAAAATATTAGAATGATAACAATAATATCACACCACAAGACACATTGACACCCAAAAGTATTTTATACGATCTCCACCTGGCTTTTATGCGTCGGGATCTGTATATGCTCATATCTCGAGGCACGTATGGATGACTTTTGTTCAAAATTGTAAGTCGTTTTCTGAATTCAAAAGTGTATTTATTGTATTTTTACCTATTATACCCTCATGCAATTCAAACATTTATGACCCTTCAATTCATTTAATGTCAAAAGACATATATGTAAATTATATTCGTAATTAAGACTACCTTACATTAAACGACTTATATAAACAATCGGAGGGAGTAATTAGGAAAAGAGTAGTCCTAGAATGACAACAATAATGTCACACCACAAGACATATTGGCTCACGAGAGTATTTCATACGACTTCGACTGCGTGTCGGGATCTATATATGCTAACATCTCGAGGCGCGTATGGATGACTATGGTTAATTAGCCAATGTGTCTTGCAGTAGTACTGAGATATTGTTGTCATTCTAGCACTAGCTACTATTCAACAAATTATTGCTATATAAGGAGCAGCTATGGCATCAACTCTTGTACATCGACCGATCTCCTTAATTTGCTTTGATCATTAAGTACTATAGTGCTTAGCAAACACATGGCTCAATCGACACCTACTCATGTGATTGATGTTGAGAGCGAGATCAGTTGCCCAGCAGACAAGATGTATGATCTGCTCAAGAACCAACTCACTCGGCTTCCCGTTATCTTCCCTGAAATTTACAAGAACGCTCAAGTACTTGAAGGAGATGGGAAGAGCTTGGGCAGTGTCCGACGTTGGACATATGTTATTCGTATGTCAACTTACTTTTAATTAATTATGATCACTACATCGATCTACATATACATATGTATGTGTGTGTATGTGTGTGTGGAGTAGTTTCATCATTTTTTTTGAATGATTTTTGATAGTACTAGCTAGAAGTAAGTAATGAATCAATTTTAATTAATTACTAAGAGAGGCTTAATTAGTTCAGTTCTAGACCTTGGCCACTGAATTACTTTGTGTTTAATTATGATCACACAACTTTTCAGAGAAGCGGGTCGATCAATATTATTATTATTATTATTTTTTTAAAAGATAGGTTTTGTAGAAATATAAGAGGATATACTAAATCCCTGATCAAATCGCTCGCCTAGGATCTTTGGATTAGTAATTAAAAATTTGATTAAATTAATTAAGGAGGTGGTGCTACTATAATTAAAATTAGGTTTTTGTAGCGGGCCTTAACTAATTTGAGACGGAAACTTCTTGTTTGATATATTGTGGTTACATGCCGTATAATTTTTTATTTTTGGACTAATTAATCATCTTCTTTAATTGGCTCTCTAGATCATACTTCCGATGAGATTTTGGAGGTGGATGAGAAGCTGATGAAGTAGACGATGAGAAAAGAGCACCGACTCTAAGTGTAGTGGGAGGAGATCTGCTGAAGACCCACAAACGCTTTGATGTGAGGGTGGTTGTGAACCAAAAGGGCACAGGGAGCGTGGTGAAGTGGCATATCATATTTGAGAAGGTAGACGAGAACGACCCTCACCCGGACCCTTACCTTGAAATCTTTGACAACATTCATAAGAAGTTCGAGCAACATTTTCACAAGTGATCGATCGATCGATGAATATTAGTAATGGAATCCCTCTTGCATGTGTGTTTGTGTGTGCAAATAAATGGTGATGAAGTTTGGAGCTAGTATTCTATACTTAATTATAATTTCGGGTTTTTCATCAAAAAAAAATAAAAAATGTATAATTCGGGGTGTGAGAGCTATGCACATTAATGGAAGGTTTGCTATCCACCTTCAATAAATGATCTATCAACTTATGAATGTGTACGTGTATACAGCTCTCTGTTGTTGATCGTGACTTGTGAAACTGTGAGCATTAAGTCATGTATCTCGGAGGTTTTTCATGACCTCCCCTTTGTTATCTTATGTATATATATGATCAATAAATCATAATTATCTCTCATATTAATAAAATCGATCTATATATAGTTGTGGTACCATATGTGGGGTACGTATTAGTATATTAGTACTCTATATATAGTTATTATTTGAGTGTGTTTGTGTGTGTAAATAAATGGTGATGAAGTTTGGAGTATTCTATACTTTTGTTTTTTTTTTGAGTAATAGGAGGCGATACTCCTTGTATTTGTGTATATATATATATATATATGAAAATGTAAAAATGTACAAGTGCTACAAAAAGGGTGACCTACACTACACAAAAAACAGCCAAAATTATACAAAAAATCCCTGAGCAAAACATCGACTTGAGACCATCAATTGTTCACGCACGTAACCCGAGATGCAATCGTACTCCACCATCCTTGTTCACACACAAGACAATCATACTTTATGCATATTGATCCAATCATCAAGACAAATAAAAATCCTGTTGCATAAAGACCTATTCCAAAGCACCATGCAATCATACTTTATGCATATTGACCCAATCATCATGTAACTTTTGTTTTTTCTAGAGTATTCTATACTTGATTATAATTTCAGGTGTGAGAGCTATGCACATTAATGGAAGGTTTGCTATCTACCTTCAATAAATGATCTATGAACGTATGAATGTGTACGTGTATACAGCTCTCTGTTGTTGGTTGTGACTCATGAAATTGTGAGCATTAAGTCATGTATCTCGGAGGTTTTTCATGACCTCCCCTTTGTTATCTTATGTATATATATGATCAATAAATCATAATTATCTCTCATATTAATAAAACCGATCTATATATAGTTGTGGTACTATATATGGGGTGCGTATTAGTATATTAGTACTCATATCCGTCACATTTTTGAATTTTTTTTTTGTTCCATTAAGAAATCAAGGAAGCTTAAATGTTTCATTTTCAATTATAACTTCATTTGATCTAATTAGTTAATGACATCATTAATTATTTTTTTACGCCCTTTGTTCCAATATATATATATATTAGGTTTCTATACCTACAAGTATGGCTTGAATCCGGACATCGTTTCAGAATACTATAAATTTATATTTTTTTTAAATATATAAAATATGTGAAGAATGATATAATTGTAATTCTTAATTAAAAATATGAAAAATGAAAAATACCTACACAAAAATTATATATATAGCTATTATATTTTATTTTTTAAAAAAATAAAAAGCTGTGATAACGTAAAAAAAAGAAAAACAAAAAATTGAAAACAATGTATTTATGCTATTAATTAGGATACTCATATAGTCATATTAATTGGGCTAATGAAAGTACTTAGGTTATTAATTAGACAAAATAATAAATACACCAAAACATTTCAAATCTATGTACAGTTGACATGTGTCAACAATGTACATAGCTTTTATATATATATATGAAATTCTACAACAGAGCCCAAATGTATACCCATGCCATGAGAACCCCTTAAAATATGTTGTGCATTAAATATTTTATGCATTTATAATGTGTCGATTAATGTGTTGGATTATATTCCAATGGTCAGAATAGTGTACCCATAACATGGGTATATATTTGACTCCCAATATAGTAGTACAATTTAACACTTGCTCTTTTTTTATTAGATGAAATAAAGAGTTAAATGTAGTAAACGACGTACATAATTAAAGCACTTGCTCTTTTAAGTGTTGATTGCAAGAATATATATAATTTGATCTTTTAATTAAGCAATCAATTTGTGTGTTTTGTGTAAAACTTCTTATATTTTTTTACCGGAGGCAGGATATAATACCCATAATAAATAAAATCATTTATGAGAGGGTAATTTAATCTTGTTATATAATCATATTGGAATCATGACCTTATGAATCATTACCTTAATCCTTGCGTGCAAGCAAACTATATGGCTGATACCGTAGAACGAGGGAGTAGTATGTTAAGAGTATTCAATTATTACCGTATATTACTTTTGGTAGTAGTCGCATACAACTAATTAACTAATTAGTCTCGAATATTTACCTCGCTTCCCCATGTCGCATTAGCGGATCACATATATACATACTAGTAATACTCAAATTAATTAAACTAGGATTAGTGTTAATTTCGGGATTAACGGTCGTAATTTCAAGCGTTACGTGGATAACTTGGTGGCTTCGGACACGAGAACCGAGAGAATATGTTATTTATGGATGATGGTTGTATATATGTGGTGTTTAAAATCATTATCATTATATCGCGCCGCATGTGAGTATGTTATTACAGGGCGAGTTAGTGTGACAGAGAGTTACCTCGAAATGCTTATCGAGATGCGAGGCATCAGGTGCTTTAGTCGAGGGTTAGTGGGATCACAAATTTTTCAATTTTGGTGAATAAAAGCACTAGCCATATGTATTATAATGAGCTTGAGCTAAGTTAATTAAATCAAAGAAATAAGGCCTAAAGTTTGGTTGATTAAATAGAAACTATGAAATTGTCCTAGAGATATGAATTGGCACATTTAGGAACCAAGTAAGTTACAAATTGGTGTTATTTGAGTGTGTTTTGTGCATTTATAATGTGTCGATCGATTAATGTGTTGGATTATCTTAATTATTTCAATGGTTGTAAATAGTGTACCAATAACTCGAGTATATATTTGACTCCCATGGTAGTACAATTTAACACTTGCTCTTTAAGTAAGAAAAAAATAATAAATCTAATTGGACTCATGAGTCCGACTCATAGGGATGTTTTTAAAATTTTTGTAAATATTTAAAAGGTATGAAAGGAATTTTACAAGTGATTATGGTTGCTTCGTCAATTTTTGGCGAAAATGAGGTATTTTTCGGGGTTTAATTCGGACACAAAAATCGAGGAGATAATTAGGAAAAAATTGCATTTAAACGAATAATAAGAGAGGAGAAATGAAAGAGAGAAAAAGAGAAAAAAGAAGGGAGAGGAGATAGAGAAGAGGAGAGAGAGAAAGTTAGAGAGAGAGATCGGATAAAAGAGAGAAAAAGAGAGAAAGGGAGAGAGGGAGAGAAGCCACCGGAAGGAGAAGAATAAGAGACTACGGAGAGTCGACGACGGGTGTGGACGAGACCGGCGAGACGTAGCCGCGGCCAGACGTAATCGTCGACCGATGTCGACGGTGCGAGTAGCGAGGACGAGCGGCGCGGCTCCAGAATGGCGGCGGACTGTGGCGCAGACGGCGGCTCGCGGGCGACGCGGAGGCCGCGGACGGCGATTCCGGCGCCGCCAGAGGTGGCGCGACCGTCACGGGAGGACGCCGGCGAGGAGCAGGAAGGGACGCCGACGAGGAGAAACAAGTGTCTCAAGCGGCGGCATGCGCGCGCGCGGCGACGACGACATCAAGCACGGTAGCGCAACGCTAGCGGCGGCGCGCGCGACAAGCGGCGGCGTGGAGTAACAGCGCGGTGGCGCGCGTTGCGGATTGATCGATCCCCGACGAGACAACTACGGTGGACAATGAGGCGTGACTTCGACGAAGCTCGACGACGCGATCGATGGATTGCTCGCGGAGAATGTAAGTAAACCAAGAGGAGCATTATCGTAGTTCTTTCCTATTTCTTGAATTAGTTTCTTGAATTATGCATATTTGTGAAATTCCATTCCTACTTAGAGAGTCCGAGGGCTAAGTGAGTCGGGAAGGTAATCTTCTCGGGTATGGCGACCGATTCGCAACCGAACCATACCTCAAAGTTACCGGATTTGTCGTGGACGGAAGGTGAGGTATTTGGGGTGCCGTTGATACCCCGCGTCATGACAATTTTGAATCATCGCTGGCATTGCTGCGATTTTGGGAAGTCGAGCTTGTGGCGCATATAGTCGCAACTCGATGGATTTGTGACCACTTGGCTTCTCTCTTTTGTTTCCACTTGAAGAATAATTAGATTTATTTGTAAAATAAAGAAAAATATATTAATTTATATACTTCATTAGTAAGAATTGATAAGTAATCACTACAAGAAAAATGATATTTAGAAACGGAATTAGCAACGCAATTAAGTTCCGTTGCTAAGAAAAAGTGGTTAGAGAAGGAATTGAGACGGACTAATTCAGAGACGGAATAGAGAGAGATCAGAGACGGAAATAGAGACGGAATTAAATTCCGTCTCTAAATAATGGCGCCAACATTCCCACCAATTTTTTTTTTATAACCGTTCATAAAATCTCGAGATTCGTGCATCCTTCGATCTCGATGATTCAAAAATAAAATAGCAACCACACAACGCTCCCCTCTCTCTCTCCCAATTCTCACCATCAACCCTCTCGTCTCTCCGAAAACCCTATCTCCCAAAAAATCCTCTCTCTCGACTTGCAGATATCTTTTCTCTCTCTCTCGTGTCACCGCTCTCTCTCACGACCGTCCACCGCTCTCTCTCTCTCTCTCTCACCGCTCTCTCTCACCGGAATCTCACTCACCGTCAACTCTCTCTCTCTCACCGAGATCCGCGTCGTCGTGCGTTTGAGGTCGCGACGAGGCCGTCGGGTCCGCCGCCGTCGCCGTCTCGCCGGAGATTGGAGCCTCCGAAGCCCTCCCCGTGTGCCCTCGCCGCACCCTAAGCCGCCGCCGCTGTTCGCCGCCGTTCGTCGCCGTACCTCGCCATCTCCGAAGCCCTCGCCGGACCCTAAGCTTTCGACTTTGAAGAAGGAATGACATATTAGGCATTGGGTTTGAAGAAGGAAGGATAGAGAGGGCGTTGGATTTGAGTAGAGGTACGCTTCGGTGTTGGGGTTTTGGGGTTTCATTGAGATTTTAGAGACGACATTGGTGTGATTTGTGGGATCAACCCCTCTTCAAATTGTGTAGTCAAATTTTGCGAGCAAGATCTTTACCGTATTTTCATGTTTGGCTTCCTATTTTACTTGATTTGTGTCGGATGTTTTTTCTTCGGATGTTATATCCAAAAGATGAATATGCACGCCTAAAAGAGTTTTCCGGGGGAGCTTAATATTTGAGTTGAGTTCGCAATCCCTTCTTTACATTTGTTAGCAAAATATTCTCATTTTCGTGCATATTGCCTCTTAGCAACAGCAAAGTTAGCAAAGGAACCAAAAAAGAAGTGCTTAACCAAGATATGCTCGTGGACTTGTTTCCTGGCCAATGATTGGTAGAGGTAAGTGCTACGAGTTTTCTTAAATTGTTTGTATTCCATATTTGTCGCAAATGCCCATGTGACATGAATATTTCTTTTTATAGTTTTACTAACGCAAAATTTCAAACATAGTTGCGTCTTTATTAATCTATGTTTCAAGGGGGCATGTTAGAAATAAAATTTAGTAGTTAGTCCGATTGCTCACTTAGTTCATCACTAATATAAGACATGAGGTTGTTAGATCAAGAAACACGGTGTTACAAATTGTTGTATGTACATAAAGATATGCCATAAAAACTGAATGAGAAAAGCTAGTTCGGCCTTAATTCTTTCTTCTCAATTTCTAATATTGGCTACGTTAAACCCAATAGATGAAATATAAATGAGTCGAGAGTACACAATCGTTGCACTACTTGTTCTTCTGACAATGGCCTAATTAGCTTGTGGGTCTTTCTTTCTTTCTTTGTTATTTTTCTCTCAACTTCAGTTTTTATCTGTTCTAAATGTTGAGATTTATTTTTAGTTTTGAACTGAAGTTGATATGTTGTTTTCTGCCTGTACAAAGAGATTTCACAAGATAGAAAGTGGTCGTTCATTTCCTTATTTTTTGGGAAATTTGGATCTATTTGTTATTTATACTTCTTGATATTGTTGCTCCACTTGCGAAAAATGACTCTAAGGGTAGATTTTTCATTTCCACTTTACTACATCAGTGTATTTGAGCTCTTTCAATGCTAGATTTTCTTATATGCCGTCATAGATAATGAAACAGATCGAGAGAAATTGTTTGAAAGTGCAAGTGTCGATACAAGGCCAGGATCAAGAACAATCGAAGAAATCTTAAACTTAAGATTTGGAGGGACTTGATGGACAAGACCAAGTGAAGAATGATGGGAGTGAGTGTGTTGTGCCTGTGCAGCAACACAACTATCAGGATTTGGAGATGGAGTATGAGGCCTCTAAGGTCGCCTTCGATTACAATACCACCACCGGTACCTTAAGCCATAGTGTAAGCTCTAAATATATATGTTTCTCTTTCTTTCATTGTCTTAATTAATATTCTCTGTGACAAAGTTAAGGTGTATAATTTCGAAATGGTATGTAAAGTTATGAAGTTGAATCTGGTGCTTATGAATTAATGTCATATATATGGTGGTTCCCTGGTGCTTATGAATTAATGGTATGTATGGAGTCTTTTTTTTCAAGTTTTCCATTAATGGCGAAAGTAAGAATTTCCAACAGGGTCGATTTATTTTTGTTAGTTTTTTTTGTACTTAATTTTCCTTTCCTTTCCTTTCTTCTTTATTTTGTTTTATGAATCTGGTGCTTATGAATTAATGTCATATATATGGCTGTTCTCCTCCACCATGATGGCTGAAACTGAATATGACATTGTTCCATCTTTCTAGCTATGGCTGAAAGCTAGAGATACTCGAAATTATTTTCTCTTTGATATATTTTCTAGTTAATGTTTGCTATTGCTAGTGTTGATTGTGTAGACTAAAGCTAAGATTCGCTTTTTAGGCTCCTTCCAAAATTATAGTAAACGTTTATTGCTGCTCATAGACTGCCTAGACCATCTTGGATTTAGTTTTTGATTAGCAACTTCACTGATCTTTAAGCACCCTAAGCCGTCGCCGCTGTTCCCTCTCGATCTCTCTCGCGTTCATTAAACCCGATTTCAGTTTGTTGAAACAACAAGTAGCCATGGCCATGCTTTTTTTTTCTAGTTTTTGTTTCGATTGATTCACTTTGAAGTTTTTGTGGAGCTAATTTAGACTAAAATTAAAGAGGGGTTGGATTAGGTGGATCATAATTTGGACTAATTAGGTGCTATAGAGATGAAAATTTCACTTGTTGGAATTGTTATTGAACCTTTATCTTAATAAATGAAAGATGGATCATAATTCTATAACCCTAACCGAGAACCATATTGAATTTCGTTTCTCTCTTGTTGTTTGATTGGTCTTCTCCAACGCATTTGCTCTCTCGCTTTCTCTTTGTTTTCTTGTACATATGTTCTTATTATTTTGCGAGAATTGTAATTTTGCACTAAATTGAGCGCAATGGAAGAGTTTGATCCATGTAGCCACCGACCACAACTAATTTGGGATTTGCTTTTAGTCCAAATCCTTGTGCTTAAGTTTATGGTGTCAGTATTAATTTCAGATTGAAATGGTACTAGGTACATTGATTTTTGCCGAAAGCGTGAAGTGCTTCCAAATGATGCAATTGTGTCAAGCTTTTCTAAGGTTTGTTGTGATAATTAGAACCTCGAATCGCTCCGACAAGTCTAGAAAGTTAGAAGGAACCCGACTCGTTTTTCGTTTAATTAAATGCAGATCTTAATCGATAATTGAATTCGACTAATTTTTTGTTCTCATTTAATCACCCTGTGCCAAGCTTCAAAATCTTGCTTTGAGCGATCTATACTACAGTTCTCTTGGACCTTTTGATGGATGTAGATGTTCCTCCATTAATTGAGACCTTCTCATTGATGGGGTCTTATGAAATTGATGCAATTGACATAATCAATGAATCTCCATGTGTTTTGAAGCGAGAAAATGTTATGTCATTGATGCGCGCAGTAGCCTAATCGTAAACTTCGAGTTGTGGATATAAACGACTCTTATTTTGGGAAAGATTTTTTACGGTATGTATTAACTTTCTAGAGTATCCTTATTTCAAAGCGAGAACCAATATTGGAAGACTAATGATATAAGAACACAATCTGTTGAAAACAAAATTGGTGCAAGGAAACAATCTTTTTTGTTACATAGAAACAGCTTCTTTATACATATCATGCACCGATCAATGACGATTATAGTTTTGATCAAATATGTGTTAGAAGAAACACCAACGATAACCCATTTAAATACTAATAGTAAAGAAATCCATGTGCATAATTCTTGAAAAGGTATTGCTGGTATGCCCTTAATCAATCATTATTCTTAATTTCTTAGATGCCTTTTTGATCGCACCGGAGAATAAATGAGACCAATCAGTGAAGAGATAGAGGTATAGACAGGCTAATGACTCTCGGCCTTGTGCATAATTCTTCCTCATGTCCTTGCATTGTTTACTAGTCGAGCTCACTCTTTTCCGTTTCTTTCTTTTGTTTTTCATTTTACTTTCTTGCAAATGGTGAATGCCGTAATACAATGACTAATCTATGACAAAAAACATATCATTTTATGAACAAAAATTATAGCCTTGTCTTTTTCACTTGTAGGGATTTATCCTATAATGGGCTTATGTGCCAAGTATTAAACTTGAGGTCTTCTCATATATGAAAGTTAAACTTGGTTGGGAACTTTATGCGCTTACATACACTTAACTGGATTTTAGTATCTCGCTCACTAGCTTTCGGGAGGATTGCTTCTCTTGCATGCTAGGGACCTAGTGGTGTAGCTTCGAAGTTTGTTGAGTTGGTAAATATATGATTTACTCTATTGAAGGTCTTGAAAATGGAGAAGAGATATGGATTATGGTTTGTCATTTGTTTATGATTTGGTTATCATTATTTTTACCGCAAGCCCAAATCCTCAAGTATTCTAAATACTCCATTATTGTAAATCGACGTTGTAATATTCTATGATGACTATGATTATCATTATAATTGTAGCCTAGTTTTTTATATTAGCTGTCTTTCTACGGTGATTCTCGATGGTATGTGTTGGTTAGAAATATCCGTTGGTGTATCTCACTATTTCTCTCGAATTCATTGTTTTTCGTGTTTATTGAGATACAAAACAATGTTGTGGATGCAGTATTTGGACCAAGCGATGTCGTTGATTTTGTCCAAAGAACATCTCAAGGTTCGTTCTAATTTATTTTAATGCGCTCAAGGAGAAAGCCACTTCTTGTTTCTAGTTTTACTTCCAATATTGCCTCCTTTTTCATACTTGTGGGTTTAGGATTTCAGTGGCTTTGATGTTTCTGAAATTGCAAATTTAGGATATGGAGTGCGACTTTTTTTTTGGTATTATGGAGTGTAACTTTAGTGTTTTAGGGGTGCATGACTTACTTAGGGTTGAGATTTCAATGTCTTGGATTTAGGCTTCTAGAACTTTTAAGAGTTTAAATCAAATGTTTTTGGGAATTATGGCAATTGTTTAGGATTTTTAGGTTTGGAGTTAAAAATTCGTGATACATCATGTAGGTTAGCCAACTCCAACTAATTTGGGATCGAGGCTTTGTTTAAAATTATGTGGTATGGTATGTGTTTTAGAGATTAAGAATTTTTTTATTTTTTTTAAAGCATGAGATCCAATCTTGACGAATCATTTTGTGTTTGAATATGAGATTCATTACAATTGGGTATTGCAGAATTATTCGACTTAATTGATAAATGTAAGATTTGCCTTCTCAACTTTATTTTTTTTACTTATCTCTTCATTTTGCTGCATTCTCAACTTAATGCTACTATTATATTGTTAACAAAATATTGTTGATCCATGCAGGTAAGCTCCCAAGGAGACGTCAGAGTCGACCTGACTACACCGGACCTAGGTGGATGATGAGGCGGTGTACTACAAGGTGGCGGGTGACTGTTCCAAAGGATGTGTCTACAGTCTCAGGTCGTTATGGAGAAAGAAGATACGTAGATCCTGATGCTAGCACATCCCAGATGCTAGCACAACAAGGGATAGGCAATTTTATGATACTTAGGTATTTTTATGGTTGTTGTAGAACAATGAGAATTGTAGTTTTTTTTTATGGATACTTAGGTATCTTAAACATTTGTTATACTTGACTACGTTTCGTGAATATATAAATCTTTTTTAATATCAAATTTTATGTTTTTTCCCATTTGAATCTTTGTTGATATATATTGTTGATTTTTGTATGTATGTCAAATTCTACTTTTTGGGGATTTTAGCACCCCCAAAGAGTTGTTGGAGGGTGCAGCGATGGAGTAGGTCCTATGGTTGTATTTTCAAAGTTTAGAGGTTATGGAGAACCAATTGGATTAAGCTTAGGTTTGAAAACTAAAAAAGCGGAACTGAGACGGATTAGCAACGGAATTCGAGATTCCGTTGCTATTCCGTTTCTAATTTTCGAGGAATAGATGCATAAATAAGCAACGGATCGAGAGACGTAATTATTGTATTCCGTCTCGATCCGTTGCTAATCGAGACGGATCGAGACTTAATCCAATAATTCCGTCTCGATCCGTCGCTAATCGAGAGGATCGAGATGGAATTTTGCATTCCGTCTCGATTAGCAACGGATCGAGACGGAATGCAATTACAATTGTACCCTTTAGAATAATTTCCATTTTTGTTCCGTCTCTATTCGCGTTTCTAAATTCCGTTCTAATCTGTCTCTAATCGCAACGGAAACACTTTTCCGTTGCTTCGATTGAATCACGACAACGATTTTAGAGACTGTTCCATTGCAGAATTGAATTAGAGACGGAATTTATGCAAATCAGAGACGTAAATTTCCGTTTCTGATCTGCTGTTTTTTTGTAGTGAATGTCGAGAGTGTATGGAGATTATGGAAAAATAACTTGGGCAAATCATTATGTTGAGGAATAAAATTTTATAATGTTTGTACATAGCATGCATTTTTGTAGGGAAAACACAGTACCTGAATCGAAGAAAGTTAATCGTATTTCCCTTTAAGCTTTAATTTAAATTATATATTGTTTATTAATTGTGATGATTGTCATTTACTTGATACTTACTATAGGTACGTATCTATATTAGAAATCTCAACATTATATATAATCCAATTTATGAATATTAATTTGGATTATTTTCTGAATATGTAGTTAATTTTTAGGATTTATATATATTATTATTTTTAAGAGTTGATAAGATTTTTCCAATTATCTAATGAAAAAAACTTAGGATCGAGATGTCTACAAATCGAGAATGGATGTATAGTCGTATTGAAAATGGCTTTACTCGACGAGAGTTCATAAACGGCGTGAACGAGTTCATCACATACGCGAAGACGCATCGCAGACATTCGCCATTGATTTAAAAAATTCGGTGTCCATGCAACCATACGAAGTGTCGTTATCGTTCATACTATGATGTTGACACCGTAGAACTTCATATTATTCGTCGGGGCTTTGTTCCGGGATATCAATGTTGGTCGGAACACGGGAAGAAGATTATATGTACACTCAAAATGTGCCTCGACGAACCTAGCAATACGATGAGAATTGATGACCACGAAGGGACACAAACGGATAATTATTGTACATCGTATCATGAGATGGTGCACGACTTGGCTGGTCCGAGTTTTAATTGGTGCCATGCGGAACAACGGCCAACTCCCGGAGCGGAAAATTTGTATGATATGTTGGACGCAACAAGTTAGCCGCTATGGCGTGGGTGCGAGAACATGACGAAATTGTCGCTAATGCGAGACTCCTAAAAATCAAAGCGTAACATCATATTTCGAAAAGGCGTTTGATGAAATTGTTCAATTTTGTAAAGATGCATTGCCGAGTGACAATTGTTTAGTCGATAGCTTTTACGACACGAAACGACTAATGCAAGGGATGTGGCTACCATCCAAAGCAAATTGATTGTTGCAAGTCCATGTGCATGATTTATCGGGCGAGGATTCAGAGTTGACGACGTGTAAGTTTTGCGATGAATCAAGTTATGAACAAACTAGAAGTGAAGGACGAAGTGGCGTGCCGCGGGCTCGGAAAAAAATGTATTACTTTCCCCTAGCACCTCGATTGCAGCATTTATTCGCGTCTCAAGCGACTCCGAGGCATATGCGTTGGCATGGGGAACACGTTTCAGATGGCATCGTCATGCAACATTGTCCCGATTCTATTGCATGGAAACATTTCAATGATGTGAACATCGAATTCAGTGCCGAAATTCGTAATGTTCGTTTCTGTTTATGTACGGATGATTTCCAACCATTTGGCCAATCCGGAAAACAATACTCATCGTGGCATTTAATTCTCACTCCTTACAACCTACCCCCTCAATGTGCATGAAGAAGGAGTTCATGTTCTTAATGGTCATCGTACCGGCCCGACTAATCTTTCAAATCGATTGACTTCTTCCTACAACCTTTGATAAAAGAGTTGGAAGATTTGTGGCATGATGGAGTACTTACCTACGACATTTCCACCAAGACCAACTTCCAACTCCGAGCTGCACTAATGTGGACTGTTAGCGACTACCCTGCTTATGGTATGTTGTCCGGTCGGAGCACACATGGAAAGAGAGCTTGTCCTTATTGTATGGATGACACGGATGCATTCCAATTAAAACATGGTGGAAAAACTTCTTGGTTTGATTGTCATTGTCGGTTCCTACCGCGTGGGTCCACCTTAAGAAGTGATAAGAACGGATTCAGACGCGATACAACTTGTCGAAAAGGACCACCGAAATTAAAATCGGGGGAACAGATTCTGGTTGAAATTGAAGCTTTGGGACTGATGAAAGTAACTGAAATCGAAGCCGTTCATGTGAACAAAGAGATTGCTAAGTATTCTGGGTGGAGGAAACGAAGCATATTTTGGGACTTACCATATTGGAAGACGAATCTCATTAGGCACAATTTGGAAGAAGGGAATGAAGTGATTGGTTAGCTATATGCAAGCTTCAACCAAAGTTCGTAGATGAGACCAATGTCATTAGTTCGAAATGACCATCTCGGACAATGCATTTCAAGCGGATCAAAATGAGAATATGGACATCGTGGAAGTAGATGCAGATCCTTTCAAGCGTCGGCTAGAATGTGTTGATCCGACAAGTGAAATTGTGTCCGACAACGATGAATTTGAGACAAATGCGGACGATGAAGAAGATGATAAGTTCACATCGTCATCAGACAGTGGTAACGAAGATGAGTTTGAGTGATTGGTGTGAGTTTTTAGTGCAATATATCTATCAACTTGCTTGAAATATGATGTTCACGTTATATAAAATATATCTCTATAAATGTTATTTGTATGACTCAACTGAATTATTTGTTTATGCAATAGATATAGATACCATTATATATGGCGATACGTAGGGGGCGTGGTAATCCAGAGGATGAGGACGTGGAGGACATCAATAGACATCCGGAGGAGACTAGCACCACTGGATGAGGATCTTTGTCGCACCATGCTACACCTGCCCATTCGGATGGCCGTTACTCATTACATTATACCCACGGATGGTCACATGTGACTCGTCCATACCCGACTTATGCCCCCGGACCTTCGTCATCACATTATACCTCCTCATCGCCTCCAGGTCATCCATACCCATATCAGCATGGCACACCATCTCCTCCAGTTCATGCACTCCCACCAAGATGGTTTCATTCTCTCCTCGTCACACCACTCCACACCATCACCTCCAGCAGATGTATACCCACATGACCATGGTATCAGGCCGTCTTCGTCACATCACGCCACACCATCACCTTTAGCTCATCCCGGTCATTTCCTGGAGTCGGTGACGAACACACTTCTACATCTCGTAGGCCCCCAAAGACCACATCGTCATTCATCCGCGAGGTCATCCAGTAACAAGGTTGCGGTCATCGATACCACATGCGATTGAGGAGATCCCTGACTTTTTCAGACCTCCGACAGCCCCTGCGGAAGGCGAAAACCCTCTTATTTATCTCATTGCTTGAGCATGGCTTGTACGTTACTCTCCACAAAATATCTGCGTCCAATTTATAGAAATATTATTTTCCTAGACTAACTTAAATGACGAATGGTATGTTACACCCTTCTTCCGTGGCGGCAGGGAAGATGAGTTTAGTTTTTAAGAGCGGATATTTGAAAGAATGATGGAAATGAGAATATGTCCCACAATCCCAACGAGATATATACTGGCTGCGTTGGAAGGTCAGTAACTTCACATCAACCATTGGGTTAAATAGCAGTGAAACTAGTATATGATCATAGAAATGATGATGTTTTCATAATACTTGTTCATCTGTAGGTGTTCTTCACTTGGGACTTGCCAATGTCCTTTGCGATATATGATGCGTGGTGTCGGAAGGCAGCCATCCGGTACACGGGCAATATATATCTCATCGCGAAGAAAAGAATAACACCTATTTACTTAACAGAAGATGTGTTTGAGCATTACAAGCGAATGCGAGCAATGATGAAGCATTCAAGAAAAAGTCCGAAAGATGAGCAAAGAATAGAAAGTCCGAGGTGGGAGGGCCGGCATCGGTATTTCGCACGCATAGCGACTGGAAGTATATCCGCTAGATAGCATGGTGATACGTTGGTACGTATACATACAAAAATAATGTCTTTAGTAGATGAACCGAAATAAAAACTATTAATCCTGTAACAATGTTGTAGGAGAAGAAGCTTCAACGCCGTCCCACACGGAAGGAGATGTTTCGACACCTCCACACCCATGGCCATGACGGACAATCATTCGTAGATCAGAGATCCGCGAAGATTGATGTAAGTAATATGAATTGCATATATATAACCAGTTCGAGACAACACATGTAGCCCATCAATTTAAAAGAAACCAGTATAGTTAACTATAATTTCATACTATTTAATGCAGGCTGAACTCTCTCGGAGATTGGAGGAGATGTCCACCCAGACCCCCGACACATCAATTGATGAGGATGTCGTTTATCTTGAGGTGGTGCCAGAGGTCAAGGGACGTGTATACGGATTAGGGTCACAAGGTTATCATCGCAAAGATATCTTCGTGGGGAGCAAGCTCATCTCGAGGACCGCTGCGTACGAACCTCATGAGTTGGAAGAGCTCCAGCGGGACCACCAAAGGTTGCAAGAAACATTCTTTGAATGAGCGAATTGAAATACAAGAACAAATGCATAAAGACAAGATGGAACGCCAGAAGAAACTTGAGAGATGCATGACCCGTTAGCACGTATGGAGGCATTGTTGATGCAACACCTTGGCATTAGGCCCCACGTGCCTCCGACACCGCGAACTCCACCATCACCAAGAACGTAGAGCGTTCGGTCGTCAAAGTGACGACAACCCGGTCATTTGACGACGGAGATAACACATTCTCGGTCAGTGCACCCGCATGACCACCGGCTGGGCATTGGACCTCTCCACATAGAAGGATGTCCGAGGATCAACGTCATCTTTTGGATGATCATGATGAGTTTATGGAGCATCTTTTGCCGCTCCGCGACCTCCGCCACGGCAAGAGTGATTGGATGTCCTATCTTTTTTAATGGTAAACCGTTAATTACGAGTAATGTATATCTTCACATTTTTTCCCTTCTAATGTAGTCGATGTGATTACTTCATTTGCAGGTATGTGCACCGGTGACATTTGATATGGGTGTTGCATAGGGAGGCAAACTTAAATCACCAATTGGGTTGCAAGTTTCAGAGATTCCTTTGGTATGCAGCCTTCTGGCCTTTATTTTATTCACAAAATATCCATTGAACTCATGAGCATTTAAGAAGGCCATATATATATATGGCTTTGCTATTTCACCATGAATTTATCTTTTGAGTTTAATTGCAAAAATGGGCAAATTGGTCATCTTTTTATCGAATTTTTTACATTACATGATGTTCTTAACTTAATCAAAAGAGTACGTGCAAGCTTAGTAAAAGTTAGTGTTAAATTAATTCATGATTTTTTAGACTTTGCATTTTAACATGCGAGGCCTCAATAAGCTTTGGCAATTATATAGGTTTAGCTTATTATTGAAATCATCAAAAAAGGCTAAGTTATCAAAAAAAGCTTTTATTTTATGTATGAGAAATCCTTAACTCGTTGTGTGTATTTTGGAGTGGTTGTGTTGGTCATGTTATACATCGAGATATGAAGACTGTGAAAGATAGTGTGTACTTAAACAACATCGTATTCAATTTCACTTTAATTGGATGTGATGCTATTTTCATTTGTGTTTGAGTATTTTGGTTGCATTTCGAATATTAGTGTTATGCGTAAATTATGTTAATCGCGTGGTTCTCTAGGTACTCTTGTCTAGTATACCCTCTTTTAGGTCTTGTTCCATGGCCCTTCTTACAATTGCTATTCATTTTCTGGTCATTCCTCTTTTGGGGAATGTTGCCCTAAGAGAATGTTGTTATAGTTAGCATTCACTTTAGAGAGTAAATATTGGTTATTGAGGATTGGTTATATAAATGAATTTCGTTGGTTTTTTAGTTATGAAACTAATTGAAGTTCGAAACTTATGGACATGTAACAATATTCTATGTTCAATGTTATCTAATATTGGAACTTGAACCACATGAAAGAATGTACAAGAGGAAAAAATTGAAAAAAACATGGAATGTCATGTATGGAAGTTCATTTAGTCCCTTTTGAGTTGGAATTTTTTGTGTGTGTCATGCGTGTGCGATCTTTTATGTATGAGATCGATGACCAAGGCTTAATTTTAGGATTTTTTCATTTGTGTTTGAATATTTTGATTGCATTTCAAATATTGCTCAAGTTATTCCTTCTCATTTTCGTGGATTTGGATGAGACACGCACTCCTAGCCCCGAATTTGTATGGTGCCTATCTTCTATCTATGAAACAATTGGGTAAGAGTGTGGGATTGACATTGTATATATATATATATATGTAAATTAATTTGTATAGCCATCTTAATTTGTGTAGTATTTTTTAATTTGTTGAATAATGATCATCTAGTACTATATAATATACTACTAGTTAATTCGAAATGTTAATCTTATCCTTTTGTAGACATTGTTTGTCAAATTTTGATAATATACAAACAATTTCTCAATTTTCGTTTAATAGCAAACAGAAAAATTGTATTTTTCCAGATTTTTCACGCCTGCAGATTCCAATTTAATATTTACTGTGAACTGTAATTTTTTAAAAAATTACCATTCCAAATTAGCGATAGACCAAGTCTGTGCCGATTTGATCAAACAAGAAAAAGTCGTCATTCTTGATTTGTCTTTGTTTAGCGACAGATCAGTCGACAAATAGCGGTTTTTGTTGATCAGCAAATCAATGACGATCGCGTCTGTCGCGGATTTGTAACAGATCAAGAATAACCGCCGCTTGTTGATTGGCAAATCGGCATGACATGGTCATCATCGATTTGCAACAGATTTGCAACAGACCCTCATTTGCTGACTGTACTACGATTAGCGACATACATGTTTCTGTTGCTGTTCAGCGACAGATTTTTGTCATTAATCTGTCTCTGAACAACAACATAACCCAAAATGTCGCTAACTTCAATCGCAACAACGAGTTTAACAACAACTTCTCGATCTATCCGCGATCCAGTTGGTGTGGTCGCTTAGCAACAGATCCGTACCAATTCAGCATCAGATTTTTTGTTGCTGTTTAATTTTTTTCTTGTAGTGAAATCATCAAACCGCGACCAAACCAAGGGTTCGCGGTTTGGCCGATTTATAAATCGCAACCAAACCCGAACCATCAAAAGCGCAACCAAACCACCCGCGGTTTGCGCGGTTTGGTTTCGCGGTTTACCAAAAACTACCTGCAACAATATCCATCAAAGAAATACATCCAGCGACTAGAAGGAGGCGACGACGACAGTTGGTGGTCGGAGGCGACGACGACAGGTGTTGGTCGCCCCCAAACCGCGACGACGAGTCGCCGACAGTGGAGGCGGGACTGGTGGGAGGAGGCGGTGGACGCAACAGTGGCGAGTTGGCGACAGAGGAGGCGGGACCGGCGGGACGATGCGGTGCGAGCGGCGTGAAGCGGCGCGTGGACGCGCAGCGGCTCGCGCGGTGGAAGGCGCACGACGACTACGACGGCGATGACCGGAAAAGGAGACAGATTCGGCGGCTACGGTGAGACGGGGTGAGGAAGATGAAGGGCGCCGGTGCGTCGGCGGGCAATGGCGGCAGGATGGCGGTGCGGAGTGAGGAAGATGAGTGGTCGAGAGGAGACGAGACGACTTATATTTTAGGGGAGTGAGTGAGTAAAGAGACGGTTTTTGTTTTATGTTTTAGGGTTTTTGACTTTTAAGTTGTATATGTTGGTTATTTACCAAAATACTCTCGGTTTGGTGAAACCGCGGTTTTTACAAAATCAAAACCGCACCCAAACCGCGAGTTTTGAAAACCAGACCAAACCATGTTTTTCACGGTTTGGGCGGTTTTTCGGAAACCGCTGCCCACCCCTAGTTCAAATCTATATCGGTGAAAAAAATTATTTCTTTCCTATAAAAAATACAATCTCCACTCCATCCAAGGTGACAACATCGCATGATTTTATCATTGTTATCATCTTAAGGGAAAGAATATCCAAACCACCATCATACATACCTTGCCCCAATTGAACCTATTCACAAGCCTTAATTTAGATCTTAGTTTGCCTCAGTCAAATCTATCTGTGGGCTTTTAGACCTCGACTAGTATCGATATATTATCCCTAACCTAACCACCTTCAATTCACTTAGAGGCATGCCTGAGATGGGGCTAGAAGGGCGACCGCCCCAGGCTCTCATCCAAAAAAAAGGCCCCTGCATGCCCATAAATTAACTAACGTGGGTACAAAAAAATAGGTTTCAACCTAAAAAAAATCTACTTTATTTAGGAAATCGTGGGATAACTTTCCACTTTTATAAAAATGTTGTCACTTAACCTCCTTTTTTTTTCTTTTTGATGAAAATGTTACTCTTGACTTCTACAATTTTGCAAGTAGTCTCGGCTTCCTCTAATTTCTTGTCTCTCACCCCTCACGTACTCCCTATTTCCTTTACCTCTTTTTTAACTCCATCAGTTATAAGAAGATTCTTATATTTTTTATTATCGGTCTCAAGTTCAGAGGAAGAATGATGGAACATGTCTTAAAATATTTTTAAAGGATAATACACTACAAAAATCGACCAGAGAAGAGCGACGGGATTTCTCATTCGCTATTTTGGTATGATCCGTCGCTATAATGGAATAGCTAAAGGAATAGCGAAGGGGAAGCCCGTCGCTAGGTACTTTGTCGCTATTTCGAAATAGCGACGGGTGTCGAAAATAGCGACGGGACCCGCGCTAAATCTCGTCGCTATTTTCTGACCGATTGACAAAAAAAATTGTTTTTAAAATCAGTATTGTTTTTAAAATAAAAATAGTATTAATTTTGAAATAAAAATAATATTTTTTCAAAAAAAACAACAACAAATCCTACAAAATATACAAAAACAACAGCAAATCTAACAAATAAATCAAATTTATTTAACAATAACAACTAAAACAAAGAAAAATAAAAGAATAGAAACACAAAAAAAATAAAAAAATAAGAAATTTACAAAAAAAAAATCCAATATCTAGCTTTCATCGCTGTCGACCAGAGGTGGTGCGGTTAGAGAGGCGGAACCGGCGAGAAGATTGGTGAGACTGGAGAGGGCGGCTGGAGAGGAGGTGTGGTTGGAGAGGAGGTGTGGCTGGAGAGGAGGTTGGAGAGGAGGAGTGGCTGGAGAGGAGGCGCGGTTGGAGATGGAGACGCAATCGGGAGAGGAGGCGCTGGAGAGACGACAACCTGGAGTGGGGGCCGGTGGAGAGAGAGGTTTTGGAGAGAGGTTAGAGAGGGCGGTGGAGAGGGGTGGAGAGTGGTTTATAAGTGGAACCTAGGGATTAGGGTTTGTTTTTAAGTGTAAGCGAGTGTGTGTGTGGGCCCCACCGCCACGTGGGCATAAAATATTTATTTTTTTTACCATTGGGCGAGATTTTTTACGCCCGAGAAAATAGCGACGAGGGCCATCGCTATCCCCATCGTTATTTTGGTCAAAGGGGTCAACGACGACCCCCGTCGCTATCCCCTCGCTATTTAGCGACGGGGAATAGCCCGTCACTATTCCCATTCATCGTCATTTGACAACAATTTTTTTTAGTGATAGGGTATAAAGTGAAAAATAAAATAATTTTATTGAAGACCCATTTTAAACAAAAAAATTCCCACTCGAAACTAAAACCTAGCTATATCATATACAATTAGTCCTCTATCTACTCTCTCTCAATGTATACTTAAACTGGACATATGACCTTTCACATAGAAAACTTTATACATTAGCAACACCATATATATATTTTTTTTAATAGGAAAAGATCATCTTTTTCTTTTTTTTTTTTTTTTTTTTTTTTTAGTAAGAATGAGATTTTATTTTACTACAGCCAACATCATCTTTTCTTTTGTATATATGAAAAGAAAAACCTAGCTAATCTCATGTATATAGATTAAAAGATAATATAAATTATATATAAAATATATTATAAATCAAAAAAAAGTAAAAAAGATAATTAAAGGATAATCTAAGAGCCAAATTAATTAAACCTCAATTTGACCAGCTAGCATAAATGCCATGCAACCAGACAAGCATCTGTGCAACATATGCAATAATTATGCATGCATAATATAAGGTGATCAATAATTCCTCCGAGGCTCCAAAAAAGTAAATTAAAGCGTCTATTTTTTTCCCTTTTTTATTTTTTTTTCTTGAACTAATCTTCTTGAGGACCGGAATCACGTGGGCCGGAGAGCATGTACAGGATCACAGTGATAACTAATTAGGAAAAGAGAAGCCTTAGAATGATAACATCATGACACACGGAACATATATTGACTCACAAAAAAATATTAGAATGATAACAATAATATCACACCACAAGACACATTGACACCCAAAAGTATTTTATACGATCTCCACCTTATGCGTCGGGATCTGTATATACTCAAATCTCGAGGCACGTATGGATGACTTTTGTTCAAAATTGTAAATCGTTTTCTGAATTTAAAAGTGTATTTATTGTATTTTTACCTATTATACCCTCATGCAATTCAAACATTTATGACCCTTCAATTCATTTAATGTCAAAAGACATATATGTAAATTATATTCATAATTAAGACTACCTTACATTAAACGACTTATATAAACAATCGGAGGGAGTAATTAGGAAAAGAGTAGTCCTAGAATGACAACAATAATGTCACACCACAAGACATATTGGCTCACGAGAGTATTTCATACGACTTCGACTGCGTGTCGGGATCTATATATGCTCACATCTCGATGCGCGTATGAATGACTATGGTTAATTAGCCAATGTGTCTTGCAAAGAGTACTGAGATATTGTTGTCATTCTAGCACTAGCTACTATTCAACAAATTATTGCTATATAAGGAGCAGCTATGGCATCAACTCTTGTACATCGACCGATCTCCTTAATTTGCTTTGATCATTAAGTACTATAGTGCTTAGCAAACACATGGCTCAATCGACACCTACTCATGTGATTGATGTTGAGAGCGAGATCAGTTGCCCAGCAGACAAGATGTATGATCTGCTCAAGAACCAACTCACTCGGCTTCCCGTTATCTTCCCTGAAATTTACAAGAACGCTCAAGTACTTGAAGGAGATGGGAAGAGCTTGGGCAGTGTCCGACGTTGGACATATGTTATTCGTATGTCAACTTACTTTTAATTAATTATGATCACTACATCGATCTACATATACATATGTATGTGTGTGTATGTGTGTGTGGAGTAGTTTCATCATTTTTTTTGAATGATTTTTGATAGTACTAGCTAGAAGTAAGTAATGAATCAATTTTAATTAATTACTAAGAGAGGCTTAATTAGTTCAGTTCTAGACCTTGGCCACTGAATTACTTTGTGTTTAATTATGATCACACAACTTTTCAGAGAAGCGGGTCGATCGATATTATTATTATTATTATTTTTTTAAAAGATAGGTTTTGTAGAAATATAAGAGGATATACTAAATCCTGATCAAATCGCTCGCCTAGGATCTTTGGATTAGTAATTAAAAATTTGATTAAATTAATTAAGGAGGTGGTGCTACTATAATTAAAATTAGGTTTTTGTAGCGGGCCTTAACTAATTTGAGACGGAAACTTCTTGTTTGATATATTGTGGTTACATGCCGTATAATTTTTTATTTTTGGACTAATTAATCATCTTCTTTAATTGGCTCTCTAGATCATACTTCCGATGAGATTTTGGAGGTGGATGAGAAGCGATGAAGTAGACGATGAGAAAAGAGCACCGACTCTAAGTGTAGTGGGAGGAGATCTGTTGAAGACCCACAAACGCTTTGATGTGAGGGTGGTTGTGAACCAAAAGGGCACAGGGAGCGTGGTGAAGTGGCATATCATATTTGAGAAGGTAGACGAGAACGACCCTCACCCGGACCCTTACCTTGAAATCTTTGACAACATTCATAAGAAGTTCGAGCAACATTTTCACAAGTGATCGATCGATCGATGAATATTAGTAATGGAATCCCTCTTGCATGTGTGTTTGTGTGTGCAAATAAATGGTGATGAAGTTTGGAGCTAGTATTCTATACTTAATTATAATTTCGGGTTTTTCATCAAAAAAAAAAAAAAAAAAAAAAAAAAAAAAAAATGTATAATTCGGGGTGTGAGAGCTATGCACATTAATGGAAGGTTTGCTATCCACCTTCAATAAATGATCTATCAACTTGTGTACGTGTATACAGCTCTCTGTTGTTGATCGTGACTTGTGAAACTGTGAGCATTAAGTCATGTATCTCAGAGGTTTTTCATGACCTCCCCTTTGTTATTTTATGTATATATATGATCAATAAATCATAATTATCTCTCATATTAATAAAATCGATCTATATATAGTTGTGGTACTATATATGGGGTACGTATTAGTATATTAGTACTCTATATATAGTTATTATTTGAGTGTGTTTGTGTGTGTAAATAAATGGTGATCATGAAGTTTGGAGTATTCTATACTTTTGTTTTGTCTAGTGTATTCTATACTTGATTATAATTTCAGGTGGGAGAGCTATGCACATTAATGGAAGGTTTGCTATCTACCTTTAATAAATGATCTATGAACGTATGAATGTGTACGTGTATACAGCTCTCTGTTGTTGGTTGTGACTCATGAAATTGTGAGCATTAAGTCATGTATCTTGGAGGTTTTTCATGACCTCCCCTTTGTTGTCTTATTATTTTGAGTAATAGGAGGCGATACTCCTTATATTTGTGTATATATATATATATATGAAAATGTAAAAATGTACAAGTGCTACAAAAAAAGGTGACTTACACTACGCAAAAAACAACCAAAACTATAAAAAGAGCCCTGAAGCAAAACATCAGACCTGAGACCACCGATTGTTCACCCACAGAACCTGAGATGCAACTGCACTCCACCATCATTGTTCACACACAAGGCATCCATACTTCATGCATACTGACCCAATCATCAAAACAAATAAAAACCATGTTGCATAAAGACCTCTTCCAAAGCATCATGTGACTTTTGACAAAATCGCGCTCCACTGCCTTTTGGTCCTCCAAATCGTCACGCCGTCAAAACCATACACCACCCACTTTGACCACATCGAATTCTAAATCTCACACAGATCGAGATTAATGACTGGCCAGGAAACACGCTCACCGGACACCACGAGTGAGTACATAGAGAGGCAGCGACCGTAATGGACAAAAGGTCGGGCGCACTACCTTGTTGGTACTTCAAGCAAGGTAATGCCCATTGGCCCCCGACCTTTTGCCTTCACGAAACAAACATAAGCCCGCAAAAACCAATCCATCAAGTTGTTAACAAAAAACAGACCAGCTTCCTTGCCATCTGTTGCCATGACCATCCCGCGAATTCTTTATGTCTATGCAATGCCAAGCCTACATTCCTCTTCGTAGCTTCCCATATCTCTTGCCAAGCCCCTTTGTTGTCTTATGTATATATATGATCAATAAATCATAATTATCTCTCATATTAATAAAACCGATCTATATATAGTTTTTTTTTTTTGACGGGGAAAAGATGAAAATTTTATTCATCAAATAGCTCACAAGATGCATCAGTTACATCAATGTGTTAATAACCAAAGGAGCTATATCCCAAATTATTTGATTCTCATGACCTCGCAAGAGTTTAGCCATATTATAGTTGTAGTACTATTTTTTGGATACGACTAATTAACTAATTAGTCTCGAATATTTACCTACTTCCCTATGTCGCATTAGCGGATCACATATATACATATACTATTTTTTGGATACGAAATAAACTTACAGGGGTGTATTCAATTGAGAATTTAATAAACTTTTGGTTACTTTGATAAGCGGACAACTTTTCTGAAGTTTGTAGATTTTCGTACACTTTTAAAGACTTGGATATACTTTTATGTAAATGTAACGACCCAAAATCTCTAACTGTGTTTAATTTCCTAAACATGATCAACGACCCGTACTGTGGGACCCACACCGTGATATGTCCATTACCGAGACAAGGGCCGATGTATATTTTATATTTGTTGTGATGTATGCCTAGTATATTGTATATGTGTAGACTATTAAGTCAATATTTATACGGGTGTATAGGTATCGAGACAAGCGAGGACGTACCTCGAGTCGCGTGTCGACGTGGGACCGAGGTAGCGGCATCTGGGGTAAGCTTAATTCATTTGAGTTAAATGTGAATTTATGTTGGTTTTGTAAGTTGCTAATGTGGTCACATTTCATATAAACATTAATGTGCCTAAAGTTGTGAAATAAAACAAGAAGCATTGGATGTGCATCGAGACACGTCTACAGCCATTATGAGACAAGGTGTCAACATGTGGAGTCACTCAATGGTGACTTGAGGGACAAGGTGGTCCATGAGATAAACTTCGAGATACGTGTGCACACAATGATCAAGGGCTATAGTTTAAACGTATCAATATGGTCAAATGTAACATATAAGTCAAATTTTTGGTTTCTTATCCTCATCAAAATCGTTGCTTTGAATGAGGAGAGAAATAAGAGAGTTGCTGGTGTGATTGTGGTGGAGGAGAGGAGAAATCATTGAAGCTTTGGTGAGGAAAAAGGAGCTCATCAAGTGAGGTAACTTCTCCACACCATAAACTTGTGATTCATAAAAAATGATGTTGTTGTTGTTGTTGTTGTTGTTGTTGTTGTTGTTGTGTGTTGGGTATGGTGTTAGGGACATTTTATAATGTGTATGAGGGTCCCTAAGGCAATAATAAAGCATTTGTGTGGTGAAAACCTAGAATTCGAAGTGCAAAATTTTGGGTTCTGCTGCACATAGTGCGCTAGGTCGATAATCTAGCGCGCTAATGTTAATTAGCGCGCTAGATTTGTGAAGTAGAGCGCTAATGTTCAATTAACGCGCTAATGTAGAAAACTAGCGCGCTAATCTTGATTAGCGCGCTAGAGGTGTGAAATAGCACGCTAATTGCTCTGTTAGTATAAAAATCAGCAAAGTCCAAACATTGTTTAAACACTATAAATGTAATGGCCCAGTGGTACTCGTTTCGCTAAATCCGCGTACTTAAGCCTCTAGGGCGCGGGCTCCAAACGATGGGGGGGGACATGGATGGTGTGGGTGGAAATGACCCACACTACAAGAAATTTGAGCTCTTACTACATATTTGACGAATCATTTGTCACGGTTTAAAATAAGCGTATCCAATAGGCGTTTTAGTGACGGTACATTAATCGTAAACAAATATAATTTCTTGTAGTGCCACACTGCCTGTGGGACCCAGGTGGGCACCAAGTGGACTTGCGGGCGGGCCTGGGCCTTTACAATAAAAGGCGCCTTTTTATGTAAAGGCCCAGGCCCGCCCCAAGCCCGCCCGCAAGCCCACTTGGTGCCCACTTGGGTCCTACAGGCAGTGTGGGTCATTTCCACCCACACCATCCATGTCCCCCCCACGTAGCCGCGCGTGGCCTGCACGTGAGGCATGGTCTTTCGCCCCCTTGTTTCGAACCCGCGCCCTGGAGGCTTGAGTGCACGGATTTGAGCGAAACGAGTACCACCGAGTTGCAATGGCCCTGGTACTCGATTCGTTAAAATCGTGACCTTTAGCCTCCAGGGCGCGGTTTCGAATCGAGGGAGGCGAAACATTGTGCCCAAGGAAAACTTACTGGGAGGGGGGACACAAATGGTGTGGTGGAGACAAGTGGGCGGGCTGGATTACCACACTCACACGTGTGAGGGTGGTTGTGAACCAAAAGGGCACAGGGAGCGTGGTGAAGTGGCGTATCATATTTGAGAAGGTAGACGAGAACGACCCTCACCCGGACCCTTACCTTGAAATCTTTGACAACATTCATAAGAAGTTCGAGCAACATTTTCACAAGTGATCGATCGATGGATGAATATTAGTAATGGAATCCCTCTTGCATGTGTGTTTGTGTGTGCAAATAAATGGTGATGTAGTTTGGAGCTAGTATTCCATACTTAATTATAATTTGGGGTGTGAGAGCTATGCACATTAATGGAAGGTTTGCTATCCACCTTCAATAAATGATCTATGAACGTATGAATATGTACGTGGATACAGCTCTCTGTTGCTGGTTGTGACTCATGAAATTGTGAGCATTAAGTCATGTATCTCGGAGGTTTTTCATGACCTCCCCTTTGTTGTCTTATGTATATATATGATCAATAAATCATAATTATCTCTCATATTAATAAAACCGATCTATATATAGTTTTTTTTTTGACGGGGAAAAGATGAAAATTTTATTCATCAAATAGCTCACAAGATACATCAGTTACAGCAATGTGTTAATAACCAAAGGAGCTATATCCCAAATTCTTTGGTTCTCATGACCTCGCAAGAGTTTAGCTTATTATAGTTGTAGTACTATTTTTTGGATACGACTAATTAACTAATTAGTCTCGAATATTTACCTACTTCCATATGTCGCATTAGCAGATCACATATATACATATACTATTTTTTGGATACGAAATAAACTCACAGGGGTGTATTCAATTGAGAATTTAATATACTTTTGGTTACTTTGATAAGCGGACTACTTTTCTGAAGTTTGTAGATTTTCGTACACTTTTAAAGACTTGGATATACTTTTATGTAAATGTAACGGCCCAAAATCTCTAACTGTGTTTAATTTCCTAAACATGATCAACGACCCGTACTGTGGGACCAACACCGTGATATGTCCATTACCGAGACAAGGGCCGAGGTATATTTTATATTTGTTGTGATGTATGCCTAGTGTATTGTATATGTGTAGACTATTAAGTCAATATTTATACGGGTGTATAGGTATCGAGACGAGCGAGGACGTACCTCGAGTCGCGTGTCGACGTGGGACCGAGGTAGCGGCATCTGGGGTAAGCTTAATTCATTTGAGTTAAATGTGAATTTATCTTGGTTTTGTAAGTGGCTAATGTGGTCACATTTCATATAAACATTAATGTGCCTAAAGTTGTGAAATAAAACAAGAAACATTGGATGTGCATCGAGACACGTATACAACCATTATGAGACAATGTGTCAACATGTGGAGTCACTCAATGGTGACTTGAGGGACAAGGTGGTCCATGAGATAAACCTCGAGATACGTGTGCACACAATGATCAAGGGCTATAGTTTAAACATAACAATATGGTCAAATGTAACATATAAGTCAAATTTTTTGGATTCTTATTCTCATCAAAATCGTTGCTTTGAAGGAGGAGAGAAATAAGAGAGTTGCTGGTGTGATAATGGTGGAGGAGAGGAGAAATCATTGAAGCTTTGGTGAGGAATAAGGAGCTCATCAAGTGGGGTAACTTCTCCACACCATAAACTTGTGATTTCATAAAAATCGATGTTGTTGTTGTCACTTTGTGTGTTGGGTATGGTGTTAGGGATATTTTATAATGTGTATGAGGGTCCATAAGGCAATAATAAAGCCTTTGTGTGGTGAAAACCTAGAATTCGAAGTGCAAAATTATGGGTTCTGCTGCACATAGTGCGCTAGGTCGATAATCTAGCGCTAGATTTGTGAAGTAGACACTACAAAAAAAAAACAAAACAACAACAAAACAATCTGATGTTGAATTGGTACGGTTCTGTTGCTAAGCCACCCTGCAACAAATCACGATGATAATAGTAGGTTGCTAAACTCTTTATTCGGTGCAACTCAAGTGACAGATTTACGAAAGGGCAAGTCTACCCAAAATTCCCCGGCTCGATACCAAATTGTCTTCCTTCAATATAGTTGAACGCAACAAGGTAGTAATAATCACGGTAATAACGAATAATGGGTAGACTTAAAAACCAGGGAATTTTGGCTAAGTAGTAGAAAAACTCAATTTTCATTCATATGAACATAGAGAGATACATTAGAGAACATAGAAGAACTTGACTAAAACAAACTTAAAACTCGATGATCCTTAACAACATAACATATCTTTATATATAGACGCATTGCTTGTGTAAAAGCAATCCTACAAACGACTCTTCATAAAAGTAAGGGTCACATATGAACAAGACTTGCCCTTCGTAAAAGCAAAAGAAAAAGGAAATAGTACAAGCACACTAACAAAAGTAAAAGCATACAAACAAGACACACATTAACTTAGCTTTTGGAAAAGCAAAGTTAAGATTCGTTACTTTGGAAGGACACAATCCTTATCTTTACATCACGAAAGGACACAATCCTTATCTTCACATCACGGCTATCACTAATAACCAATGGAAATTAGGATAGGAAGCAAGTGCTTGAAAAGATGGATGGCATGGGCTGGTGGTGGACACGTCCAGAAACGGAAACAAGATTTACCGTTGAAGAGGCGTAACAATGGTTCAAGGGTGTAAACGATTGTTCATAAATAAAGGTGCGGTCATACTTTGCAGGAGAAAAATGAAGAAAATGCCAAAGAGGAGAAAAAACATAATCCGGAAATCGTAATAGATCACGAGTGTGAATAATTACTTTGATTTCGGGACGATTCAACAAATACCAAAGGGTAAGGAGATAATCGGTTTCATCGGATGTCCATGTAAAAGCGATACAAGACATAACGATTTGGATTGAACATTGTTCATGAGGTGGAGACCATAAAGTATCAACACCATTAGGAAATAGTCTTTGCATGAAAGAAATCAACCAAAGGTTGTTGAAGTGCTGTGGAATGTTATCGAGTCGTCATCGACGGATGTACACTTTTTAGTGAAGGCGAAGATGAACACCTAGAAGTAACTGTTCAAATTCACGACGTAATTGTTTATTATCACTTTCGATTTGTTGACGCAACAATTTATTATCATCTTCCATTTGTTGTAATTTTGCAAGGATAATTGCCATATCGAAGGAGGGGTTTTGAGACAACATCTTTAAATGATGAAGAAGAGGATGGAAAAGTAGCAAGTTTAGAGGGGGTTTTTGGTTTTGCGGGGATGACTTAGAAAAAGCATCTCTATAATTGAATTTGTTCCACCATTTGCATGAGATGTCTTGGGATAAATATACATGGTTGGTTTTGTTTGTGAAGGCATCATATGCTAGAATGAAGATGTGCCATATTCCCATTTGAGAATCCAAGGAATAGAATATTTACACGTAAATTGGAGAATGGGGATGTTATCTTTTTTAAATTTTTCTTGATCGAGCAGAAAAATAAATTCATGAGACCGAATTTATTCCACCAACTAGTCATCCACCATTGGGGAAAGGTAGTTTGGCGGTTGGCACGAAAAGTGATATACCAAGAATGATGGTCGTTCTTTGTAGAACAAGATATTTTGCCAAAGCGGCGATGTAGTCATGGTAACTTAAGGCAACAGCTGGAGTATCTTTGAGGATAGAAATATCTTTGTAAACAAAGGGAGTTTTTGTTATGAATTTATAATTGTCACACCATTCATCAGAGATAAAACTCGTTGAATCTTAAGTTTGGAATAGTCAATTTTCGTTGAATGTTCTCTAGACAAATGTTCAAAATGAACTGACTGTGTTGAAATAAGGATACTTTCATAAAACTTAATGGTTGCATGGGGGCGAGTTGGAATGAAATGAAGGCCAGGAGGAATGGTACAAGCTATTTGAGTAGCTAGTGGTTTGCCCGAAAGGGATGGTTCAATGATGCATATTAAATGCTGACTTGTGGTTAAATAAGAACAATTAGGTTCTGGATTTTCTAATGGCTTAAATCGATTTGTAGAGACGTTGGAGGTGGCGACTTTCTTAGACATGATCTGTAAAAATTGCACAGAAGGGGTTGTAAGAAATTCGCGGGACAAAAAGTCGAAGTGAATTGGTATTACCAGGTATATGTTCAATATCAAAATCAAATATACTTAAGATAGCTTGCCATCTTGCAAAAATCGTTTAGCAAACTAAATTTTTAACATCTTTTGCAAAAATGGATTGAGCAGCATTTACAATCAACACGAATCAAAAACTTTTGATTTAGCAAATCAAACTTGGAATTTTTTAACACATAAGACAATAGCAAGAACTTCTTTTGAAATGTAGAATATTTAATTTGAGCATCTTTCCATGTTTTTGATGTAAAACAAACAAGTTGCTCTTTACCGTAAGGAGGTTGTCGTAAAAGAATACCTCCATAACCAATGTCGAGGCATCTGTTTGGACAATTTTAAAATATTGCGGAATAGCCAAATGAAGGCATGGAAGGGATTGGACCTTTTGTTTAATCAAGAGAATAGCTTTAGTGTGATTAAGTGTCCAATGAAAAGGCTTTTTGGAAGATAATAAATCTTGTAGACATTGTCTATCTTTTGCAACATCTTTGTAAAAATCGATAGATAATTAAGACAAACGTACCCAAAAATCTTTGAAGTTGAAGACGATCGATAATCGATCAGAAATTTGTTAGCAAACGCTATTACTCGATTAACAGAGTAAGGGTTTGATTGGATATTTTGAAACCGAGAAAGGTAATGTAGTTTGAAAAAGATGCATTTTTGTTTTTGATAAAACAAGACCATTCTTTTTAATCAAGGAGGAAAATATATAAAGATGTTTCCAATGTTGATCAATTGATGGAGAGAAAACTAGTATATCATCGATATAAACTAGTATGAAAGAGAAATAAGGATTAAAAATGTCATTCATAATTTTTTGAAATTGAAGGAGCATTTTTTAATCCGAAAGGCATAACATTCCATTGGTATTGACCAAATGGCGTGTTAAAGGTCGTTTTATAACGATCTCAAGGATGAACCTGAATTTGCTGTAATCCAGATTTTAAATCGAATTTAGAAAAGACTACATTGAGATGTAGTAGCTTTTAATAAATCGATTTATTAGGCAAGGGATAACGAATATTCTTTAAGATTTTGTTAAGAGGTTTGTAATTGATAACAAGACGAGGAACTCCTCTTTCAAGTTCGGGAGCTTTTTCTACATAAAATGCAAGTACAACTCCAAGGAGATTGAGAAGGAGTAATTAATTTTTTATGGAGTAAGTCAAGTAATTTCCTTTTGACAAATTTCTCTAAGTCTAGAGGTCATTTGGGATGGATTTGCCTTTGTAGGAATTCTTGATTCTTTGAAATCGGGAATATAAGGCAAACGAACAATATGATGTTTTCGAGCCCAAAAGCGAAGGAATATCGAACAACATTGTTGTTGTAAGGAAGTTTGGAAAGCTTCAAGTTTATTTTTAAAAATAGGAGATCGAACAATTTGTTCAGCTTTTAAGAAAAGGATCTCATGTTTGAGAAATTGGATATGAGTATTTTTATACTCAATTTGATGAATAACCAAATTAACATAAGATTCTTGTGGCGGATGGATAAAGGCAAAATGAAGAGATTTGCCATCAAGAGTAGTGGAAATACCAGTTTGAAACAGAGAAAATGGTTGTATTTTCTTTAAAAATGGTGTTCCTAGTAACATATCCTTTTTTAGTCCTGGAACAATAATAAAGGTTAGAGGGATACAAACCCTGATGACAAATATGAGCAAGAGAGACTTCATATTGAATTCTTGCACTTTGGCCATTAGCCACAGATATGCTATGGAGATCAAGACTAATATTGCAATAATGAAGTGGGGAGAAATCCTTCACGTATACAATTTAAATCAAGCACTGTAATCAATTAAAGCATTACATTTTACAGAGAATCCTTGATCAGTAAAAGTAATTGGCGTAAGCCATCTATGAAAACTGGAAGGTTGAGAAATGCTTTCAACAAAAATATTGTTGGAGTCAAAGCTATAATGAGCTTCGATGTCGAAAGTCGTTCAAGATTGGTAATACGAGAAGTAAGTTGCTTAATTTCTTGTTTTAATTGATTTATCTCTCGCTTGGAGAGATTGAATTGTGACATGTTTAGGTTTTTTGTTGACTATCTCCATGAGACTTGCAAAGTTGAGGTGAGAATTATCATTAGAGATATGTTCTCTAAATTGCTTCGCTTTTTCTTGAGAGAAGGAAGAAGAGATTCTTCTACGGAAGGAGAAGGGCCATTGTTAATCACTTCGTAAAATATTTAAGTTTTAAAGAAGGATCGTAAATTTGATCTCCGATAGAGAGAATGAGTTCTTCATGAGCGTTAAAACATTGATTTCTACTTCGATGAAGAAGAAGATGTATGTGGAAGATTACACACAAGTGACATTCATCTTCTGGACGAAGAAGGAGTAGAAAATGCTACGTGATGGATGTTCTTAGCAGATCGGCATTTATTTGCATAATGCCCAGGTTTGCCACATTTGTAACAAACATTGGAAGTAGTATGAGGATCAACTTTTGTTGAAGGTTTAAAGGCATAGGAGGAAGTACGCCTTCGGGAAGGAAAACGAGGAGGATGTTTATAGTAAGGTGGTTTATAGAAATGAGATGATTTATTTTGTCGTTTAATGCGACGTTGTGGAGTAAGATATTTAGAAACATCAATATCTTGGCCAAAATCAAAGCAGAAATTGCCTAGATCATGTTTCAAGGTTGATTTTTCTTTTTGGATTTGGCGATTTAGACGCAGGTCATTACAGATGGAGAGAGCACAAGTTTGTACTGATTGAGTGATGTCGCCATAAGAGAGATCAGCAAGAGTATTATTATAATGCTCTTTAATGAAATCTTTTATTTTTGCAAATGAAATATGGAGGTAAACCAAACAATAAATCTTTCTTTCCGAGAAAGATTCATCATGTTTTTCTCGTTAAAGAATATAATTTTGAAAAGAACGTGTCTTTATACCATCGATAATCATTTAGGGTTTTACACCTAAGATTTTGAAGTTGATCACGAATCTTTTCATTTATTGAGGAAACATGGCCAACAAATTGCCAAATAATGGCAACCATAAGATGATTCACGAGAATCATAAACCCAATCACCATTATTGTTGGTCATTGGATTATTAAAAGCGTCTGCTTTAAGATGATTTGTGATAGCTTCACGTTCATCTTCATCCATGACATAATGCCACCAACCATATAATTGGCGGTGAAGCCACAAACTATGGCTTTAGCAAGTTGTCAGGATTCAAGATGATTTTGGAGAATCTTGGCTTTTGCATAAATATGCATTTTGAGGACAACCTCTATAATTTGATATTCGGAAAGACCATCAATACTCCAGTCATAGATGGCATTACCATCATATTTCTGATTCCTTTTTATCTTTTCTTCAAGAATAAGATCAGATGGAGTTGGTCGAGAATAAAATTGTTTAGTTAAAGGATATCTATTAAATGATTTAAAACCTTTTGATTTGTTGTGATAAGATTTAGATTTGTGAGATCTAGATCTTATTATGCGATGGATTTGGGTAGAACATCATTATTTTCTTCAAGAATTTTCTTCATGAGAAGATGAAATTGGGGTTGGTATACCCGATGTTTCGGAGGAGTTGCGGGAGCTAAGGTCATTATTGCGGGGCCTTTATCTTTAGAAGATGAAGGGTTTTTTGAGGATATGACTTGAGGTGATGTTAAAGAAGGAGCGACGATGTAGGAGGTGAAATCTTTAATTGACTAAGTTTAGTGGTGAGAATGTCAAAAAACTCGAGTAAGAGAGAGGAGTTTTATATGACGGCATAGATGGAGAGGCCGATGGAGGAAAATAGGATTTAGTAACCTTAGGTATTTTCTTAGTGGGTGGCGATGGCGTAGCGAGCTACTCTCGGCAAGAGAACCAAATTGTGGTTTTAATTGTTGATAAATACATATTAGTAAAATTATTTTGTTCAATTATATGAACGATATCTCGTTTAGAGATAGGACCTTCAGTGTCAAAGGTAGATTTAAAAGGTGAAGCTTTAATATCTTTTTGTATGGTAAATGGAGCTAATGGAGGATGAACTTGATCAAATTTTTGCCCAGTAATACTTTCCCATATGGCATTAACTTGAACGTAAGTAGTAGGGCTCTTAAGAGCTAACCAATCGAAAAAAGAAATATTTTGCTTATGTTCTTTTACATAGGCAAAGTATTTTTCTCTAAAAATGGCTTGATGTTTAAATGGAACAAGTTTACAGAAGGATGGTTTTAAAGGATGGGTTAAGAATTGTTGTTTAAGCAATTCATAATCCATAACAAATTCTTGTTCTGTTTCTTCAATTGTTACAACATTAATATGATAGTCCAGCAAAATCATTAAAGCTAACATTATCAAGTATTATCTCTGTTGTAGGAACGGGATAAGCAAAGTACCATCTTCATCTTTCAAATGGTTGCTTAATGGAAATATTGGAAGAGGAAACAGTTGATGTTGATGCTCTAGGAGCAAAGATGATATCAACTTTTCCATTATCATGTTCAATGATTTGAGAAATTTGTTGAGACACTTGTCTCTTTTGTTGTTCCTCTTTGTTTGTATCAAGATGATAGTCCAGCGATGAGGAAGACTAATTGCTTTGTAGCTAATTGGTTCCTATCAATGATAGTATTTTTAACATTGGTAAGAAAAATGGTGGATAATGATTGTCGTTGAAGTTTATCGTAAGCAATGTCGGGGATAATAGTATGCATTACTTTATAGAAAAGACGATAAACTACGCAACATTTGAAATTGAAATTTGGATAAGGTAAAACCTTTAGTACGTAATCGAAGTCCGATCAAGACACGATCGTGTGCTGTTGCAAATCTATTGCTATTTAGCAACAGACACGATATGTCGCTGATTTGCCTAGTCAAAGGCAAAGACGCGTCTTTGTCATTGATCTGTTCTTTGCCAATGACAGACGTTGTCTAATGTCATTGATTTGCCGTCAAGAAAGACGTATGTCTCTCGCAATTATGTCGCTGAACAGCGACAGATCAGCGACAGCACGCGTCTTTGCTAACTAGGCAAATCAGTGACATACCGTGTCTGTCGCTAATTGTCGAATGGTAATTCTCAAAAAAAAATCAGTACACAGTAAATAGTAAAATGAAAAGCTGCAGTAAAATCTGCAAAAACAAATTGAAAGCTATTAATAATATCAAAATTTGACAAACAATGTTTACAAAAGGATGAGATTAACATTTCATAATTAACTAGTAGTATACTATATAGTTCTGGATGAACATTATTCAACAAAATACAAACAACTACACAAAGCTGGCTACACAAATTTACATATATATACAATGTTTACAAAACACTCTATAGCATTCTTTCACCGATACAAGATAGGCACTATACAAATTCTTTAGCTAGCAGAGCGTATCCCATCCAAATCCTGAAAATTAAAAGGAACTTGAACAATATTCGACATGCAACCAAAATATTCCAACACAAATGAAAATAACATCACATCCAATTAAAGTGAAATTGAATACAGTGTTGTCTCTGAATACACACTATCTTTCACAGTATTTCTATCTCGATGTATAACATGACCAACACAACCACTCCAAAAATACACAACGAATTAAGGATTTCTAATCCATAAATTAAAATGCGCGTTACAACCCTAAAAAAGATGGAGACACATATTACATATAGTGACCAAGTTGAGCAGCATGGGTGTCCATCTCACCGAGAAAAATGAAATGGACCATATAGGATTAGATAAACTACTCAATTTGAGAATATACCTTATTTGATTTCCCGTTTAAGTGCATGAACAAAGTCCTATTTAATATTTGTTTATGCTCCATGTGGATCTAATTCTCCTATCCTTTTTTGGATACATCTTAATCTACTTATATATATACATATGTCGTAAATATTATATATATATATATATATATATATATATTTGTATAATTTTTTTAAAAATCCCCACTTGATCTTGATAAATATGTAACCTTTTTATTATTATTATTATATATAAGAACTTCATTAATTAAAAACATTTACATGCTTTAATTAGTTTAAGAAATCTTAATATATATTAGCTAGCTAGCTATCCTAGCTTAATATATATAAATACGATTCTTAAGCAACTTGAGATAATGTAGGCTATTTATTTAAAAAGTATAGTTGAATCTCAACTTAAAAGCCTAGGTTAAGGTTTAATATAGTCGGATTTGTCCCTAATCTTGCTTTGATCAATGCAATAAGTAAACTATAAAGCAAAATCATTCGAATAGAATCAAAGAGAGTTGTAAGATTAAAAAGAGAAGACAAGGAAAAAAAAAAAAAAGGAAGCCAAGTACAAGATAAAACACTCTTTCAATCAAATAACACGCAAAAAATAGAAAGCCAAGTACATTTTTTCACAGCCTCATTAAAAAAAAAAAGAATAGAAAGCTACACTTGCTTGTATATATTGCAAAAAAAAAAAAAATAATAATCACCAACGTATGGTGTACCAAACAAGAAACCAAAAAGTAGGGCCACACTAAGAACCTAAAGAAATTTTTATAAAGTAACGATTTATAGCAACTAGTTGCAGATTGAGAAATGCTAAAAAACTGCATCCACAAAATCTTAAAATTGTAGGAAAAGCTAAGCTGATATCATTTACCTGCTCAACAGAAGCTTATCCATTAGCACTAATACAACTAACATTGTAACCGGATGGAGTAATTAGGAAAAGAGTGGTCCTAGAATGACAACAATAATGTCACACCACAAGCATATTGGCTCACAAGAGTATTTCATACGACTTCGACTGCGTGTTATGTGTCGGGATCTATATATGCTCACATCTCGATGCGCGTATGGATGACTATGGTTAATTAGCCAATGTGTTTTGCATTAGTACTGAGAAGTTGTCATTCTAGCACTAGCTACTATTCAACAAATTATTGCTATATAAGGAGCAGCTATGGAATCAACTCTTGTACATCGACCGATCTCCATAATTTGCTTTGATCATTAAGTACTATAGTGCTTAGCAAACGCATGGCTCAATCAACACCTACTCATGTGATTGATGTTGAGAGCGAGCAGATCAGTTGCCAAGCAGACAAGATGTATGATCTGCTCAAGAACCAACTCACTCAGCTTCCCGTTATCTTCCCTGAAATTTACAAGAACGCTCAAGTACTTGAGGGAGATGGGAAGAGCTTGGGCAGTGTCCGACGTTGGACATATGTTATTCGTATGTCAACTTACTTTTAATTAATTATGATCACTACATCGATCTACGTATACATATGTATGTGTGTGTATGTGTGTGTGGAGTAGTTTCATCATTTTTTTTTTGAATGATTTCTGATAGTACTAGCTAGAAGTAAGTAATGAATCAATTTTAATTAATTACTAAGAGAGGCTTAATTAGCTCAGTTGTAGACCTTGGCCACTGAATTAATTTGTGTTTAATTATGATCACACAACTTTTCAGAGAAGCGGGTCGATCGATATTATTATTATTTTTTTAAAAAAAGATAGGTATTGTAGAAATATAAGAGGATATACTAAATCCTGATCAAATCGCTCGCCTAGGATCGATCTTTGGATTAATAATTAAAAATTTGATGAAATTAATTAAGGAGGTGGTGCTACTATAATTAAAATTAGGTTTTTGTAGCGAGCCTTAACTAATTTGAGACGGAAACTTCTTGTTTGATATATTGTGGTTACATGCACGTATAATTTTTTATTTTTGGACTAATTAATCATCTTCTTTAATTGGCTCTCTAGATCATACTTCCGATGAGATTTTGGAGGTGGATGAGAAGCTGACTGAAGTAGACGATGAGAAAAGAGCACCGACTCTAAGTGTAGTGGGAGGAGATCTGCTGAAGACCCACAAACGCTTTGATGTGAGGGTGGTTGTGAACCAAAAGGGCACAGGGAGCGTGGTGAAGTGGCAGACCATATTTGAGAAGGTAGACGAGAACGACCCTCACCCGGACCCTTACCTTGAAATCTTTGACAACATTCATAAGAAGTTCGAGCAACATTTTCACAAGTGATCTATCGATCGATGAATATTAGTAATGGAATCCCTCTTGCATGTGTGTTTGTGTGTGCAAATAAATGGTGATGAAGTTTGGAGCTAGTATTCTATACTTAATTATAATTTCGGGTGTTTCATCAAAAAAAAAAAAAAATGTATAATTCGGGGTGTGAGAGCTATGCACATTAATGGAAGGTTTGCTATCTACCTTCAATAAATGATCTATGAACGTATGAATGTGTACGTGTATACAGCTCTCTGTTGTTGGTTGTGACTCATGAAATTGTGAGCATTAAGTCATGTATCTTGGAGGTTTTTCATGACCTCCCCTTTGTTGTCTTATGTATATATATGATCAATAAATCATAATTATCTCTCATATTAATAAAACCGATCTATATATAGTTGTGGTACTATATATGGGGTGCGTATTAGTATATTAGTACTCAATATCCGTCACATTTTTGAATTTTTTTTTGTTCCATTAAGAAATCAAGGAAGCTTAAATGTTTCATTTTCAATTATAACTTCATTTGATCTAATTAGTTAATGAGATCATTAATTATTTTTTTACGCCCTTTGTTCCAATATATATATATTAGGTTTCTATACCTAGAAGTATGGCTTGAATCCGGACATCGTTTGAATACTATGAATTTATATTTTTTTAAAATATATAAAATATGTGAAGAATGATATAATTGTAATTCTTAATTAAAAATATGAAAAATGAAAAATACCTACACAAAAATTATATATATAGCTATTATATTTTATTTTTAGAAAAATAAAAAGTTGTGATAACGTAAAAAAAGAAAAACAAAAAATTGAAAACAATGTATTTATGCTATTAATTAGGATACTCATATAGTCATATTAATTGGGCTAATGAAAGTACTTAGGTTATTAATTAGACAAAGTAATAAATACACCAAAACATTTCAAATCTATGTACGGTTGACTTGTGTCAACAATGTACATAGCTTATCGAGAACCAGGGAATATGTTATTTATGGATGATGGTTGTATATATGCGGTGTTTAAAATCATTATCATTATATCGCGCCGCATGTGAGTATGTTATTACAGGCGAGTTAGTGTGACGGAGAGTTACCTCGAAATGCTTATCGAGATGCGAGGCATCGAGTCTTTGGTAGTCGAGGGTTAGTGGGATCACAAATTTTTCAATTTTGGTGAATAAAAGCACTAACCATATGTATTATAATGAGCTTGAGCTAAGTTAATTAAATCAAAGAAATAAGGCTTAAAGTTTGGTTGATTAAATATAAACTATGAAATTGTCCTAGAGATATGAATTGGCACATTTAGGAACCAAGTGAGTTACAAATTGGTGTTATTTGAGTGTGTTTTGTGCATTTATAATGTGTCGATCGATTAATGTGTTGGATTATTTTAATTATTTCAATGGTTTTAAATAGTGTACCAATAACCTGAGTATATATTTGACTCCCATGGTAGTACAATTTAACACTTGCTCTTTAAGTAAGAAAAAACAATAAATCTAATTGGACTCATGAGTCCAGACTCATAGGGATGTTTTTAAAATTTTAGTAAATATTTAAGAGGTATGAAAGGAATTTTACAAGTGATTATGGTTGCTTCGTCAATTTTAGGCGAAAATGAGGTATTTTTCGGGGTTTAATTCGGACACAAAAACCGAGGAGATAATTAGGAAAAAATTGCATTTAAACGAATAATAAGAGAGGAGAAATGAAAGAGAGAAAAAGAGAAAAAGAAGGGAGAGGAGATAGAGAAGAGGAGAGAGAGAAAGTTAGAGAGAGAGATCGGATAAAAAGAGAAAGAGAGAGAAAGGGAGAGAGAGAGAGAAGCCACTAGGAAGGAGAAGAAGAAGAGACGACGGAGAGTCGACGGCGGGTGTGGACGAGTCCGACGAGACGTAGCCGCGGCCGCGAGAATCGTCGGCCGATGTCGACGGTGCGAGTAGCGAGGACGCAGCGGCGCGACTCCAAGCGGCGGCGGACCAATGGCGCGATTGGCGGCTCGCGGCGACGCGAGGCGCGGACGGCGATTCCGGCCCAGGAGGTGGCGCGATCGTCACGGAGGACGCCGCGAGAGCGAGGAAGGACGCCGGCGAGGAGAAACGGTGTCTCTCGCGGCGGCGCGCCGCAGTGGATTTGACGACGGCAAAGCGAGCGCAACAGCGAGCAACGCCGCGCCGCGCGGTGGCGCGACAAGCAGCAGCGGCGGCGGCGTGGAGTAATGCGGCGCGGTGGCGCGTTGCCGAGGGTGATCGATCCCCGACGAGACAACAACAGTGGACAATGAGGCGTGACTTCGACGAAGCTCGACGACGCGATCGATGGATTGCTCGCGGAGAATGTAAGTAAACCAGTAGGAGCATTATCAGTAGTTCTTTCATATTTCTTGAATTATGCATATTTGTGAAATTCCATTCCTACTTAGAGTGTCCGAGGGCTAAGTGAGTCAGGAAGGTAATCTTCTGGGTATGGCGACCGATTCGCAACCGGAACCATACCTCAGGTTACTGGATTTGTCGTGGACGGAAGGTGAGGTATTTGGGGTGCCGTTGATACCCCTGCGTCATGAAAATTTTGAATCTGTTGGCGTTGCCGCGATTCTGGGAAGTCGAGCTTGTGGTAGTATAGTCGCAACTCGATGGATTTGTGACCACTTGGCTTCTCTCTTTTGTTTCCACTTGAAGAATAATTAGATTTATTTGTAAAATAAAGAAAAATATATTAATTTATATACTTCATTAGTAAGAATTGATAAGTAATCACTACAAGAAAAATGATATTTAGAAACGGAATTAGCAACGCAATTAAGTTCCGTTGCTAAGAAAAAGTGGTTAGAGACGGAATTGAGACGGACTAATTCAGATACGGAATAGAGAGAGATCAGAGACGGAAATAGAGACGGAATTAAATTCCGTCTCTAAATAATGGCGCCAACATTCCCACCAAATTTTTTTATAACCGTTCATCAAATCTCGAGATTCGTGCATCCTTCGATCTCGATGATTCAAAAATAAAATAGCAACCACAAAACGCTCCTCTCTCTCTCTCCCGATTCTCACCATCAACCCCTCTCTGTCTCTCCGAAAACCCTATCTCCCAAAAAATCCCTATCTCTCGACGCAAATATCTCTATCTCTCTCGTCACCGCTCTCTCTGTCACCGCTCTCTCTCACGACCGTCCACCGCTCTCTCTCTCTCACCGCTCTCTCTCACCGAAATCTCACTCACCGTCAACTCTCTCTCTCTCTCACCGTGATCCGCCGTCTGCTGCGATTGAGGCTGCGACGAGGCCGTCGGGTCTGCGGGAGATTGGAGCCTCCGAAGCCCTCCCCGTGTGCCCTCGCCGCACCCTAAGCCGTCGCCGTGTTCGCCGCCGTTCGTCGCCGTGTACCTCGCCATCTCCGAAGCCCTCATGGGACCCTAAGCCTCCGACTTTAAAGAAAGAATGACAGATTAGACATTGGGTTTGAAGAAGGAAGGACAGAGATGGCGTTGGATTTGAGTAGAGGTACGCTTCGGGTGTTGGGGTTTTGGGGTTTCGTTGAGATTTTCGAGACTACATTGGTGTGATTTGTGGGATCAACCCCTCTTCAAATGGTGTAGTCAAATTTTGCGAGCAAGATCTTTACCGTATTTTCATGTTTGGCTTTCTATTTTACTTGATTTGTGTCGGATGTTTTTCTTCGGATGTTATATCCAAAAGATGAATATGCACGCCTAAAAGAGTTTTCCGGGGAGCTTAATATTTGAGTTGAGTTTCGCAATCCCTTATTTACATTTGTTAGCAAAATATTCTCATTTTCGTGCATATTGCCTCTTAGCTTGATCAAGAAAGTTAGCAAAGGAACCAAAAAAGAAGTGCTTAACCAATATCTCGCTCTGTGGACTTGTTTCCGATCTGTCGGATTGGTAGAGGTAAGTGCTACAAGTTTTCTTAAATTGTTTGTATTCCATATTTGCTTTGCAAATGCCCATGTGACATGAATATTTCTTTCTATTGTTTTACTAACGCAAAATTTCAAACATAGTTGGGTCTTTATTAATCTATGTTTCAAGGGAGCATGTTAGAAATAAAATTTAGTAGTTAGTACGATTGCTCACTTAGTTCATCACTAATCTAAGACATGAGGTTGTTAGATCAAGTAACACGGGTGTTACAAATTGTTGTATGTACATAAAGATATGCCATAAAAGCTGAATGAGAAAAGCTAGTTCGATCTTAGTTCTTTCTTCTCAATTTCTAATATTGGCTACGTTAAACCCAATAGATGAAATATAAATGAGTCGAGAGTACACAATCGTTGCACTACTTGTTCTTCCGACAATGGCCTAATTAGCTTGGTGGGTCTCACTTTCGTTCTTTGTTATCTTTCTCTCGAACAGTTTTTATCTGTTCTAAATGTTGAGATTTATTTTTACTTTTGAAGCTGAAGTTGATATGTTGTTTTCTTTTGTACAAAGAGATTTCACAAGATAGAAAGTGGTCGTTCATTTCCTTATTTTTCGGCAAATTTGGATCTATTTGTTATTTATACTTCTTGATATTGTTGCTCCACTTGCGAAAAATGACTCTAAGGGTAGATTTTTCATTTCCTCTTTACTACATCAGTGTATTTGAGCTCTTTCAATGCTAGATTTTCTTATATGCTGTCATAGATAATGAAACAGATCGAGAGAAATTGTTTGAAAGTGCAAGTGTCGATACAAGGCCATGATCAAGAACAATCGAAGAAATCTTAAGTTTCTAACCGTACGGTTAGAAACTTAAGATTTGGAGGACTTGATGGACAAGACCAAGTGAAGAATGATGGGAGTGAGTGTGTTGTGCACGTGCGCGGCTGCAAAGAAGACAACTATCGGGATTTGGAGATGGAGTATGAGGCCTCTAAGGCGCTTCGATTCTGATACCACCACTGTACCTTAAGCCATAGTGTAAGCTCTAAATATATATGTTTCTCTTTCTTTCATTGTCTTCATTAATATTATGTGACAAAGTTAAGGTGTATAATTTCGAAATGGTATGTAAAGTTATGAAGTTGAATCTGGTGCTTATGAATTAATGTCATATATATGGTGGTTCTGGTGCTTATGAATTAATGGTATGTATGGAGTCTTTAATTCAAGTTTTCCATTAATGGCGAAAGTAAGAATTTCCAACAGGGTCGGTTTATTTTTGTTACTTTTTTTGTACTTAATTTTCCTTTCCTTTATTCTTTATTTTGTTTTATGAATCTGGTGCTTATGAATTAATGTCATATATATGGCTGTTCTCCTCCTCCATGATGATGGCTTGAATATGGCATTATTCCATCTTTCTAGCTATGGCTGAAAGCTAGAGATACTCGAAATTATTTTCTCTTTGATATATTTTCTACTTAATGTTTGCTATTGCTAGTGTTGATTGTGTAGACTAAAGCTAAGATTCGTTTTTTAGGCTCCTTCCAAAATTATAGTAAACGTTTATTGCTGCTCATAGACTACCTAGACCATCTTGGATTTAGTTTTTGATTAGCAACTTCACTGATCTTTAAGCACCCTAAGCCGTCGCTGCTGTTCCCTTTCGATCTCTCTGCTGCGTTCATTAAACCCGATTTCAGGTTTGTTGAAACAACAAGTAGCCATGGCCATGCTTTTTTTTTTCTAGTTTTTGTTTCGGTTGATTCAGCTTTGAAGTTTTTGTGGAGCTAATTTAGACTAAAATTAAAGAGGGGTTGGATTAGGTGGATCATAATTTGGACTAATTAAATGTGGATCTTAATTGATAATTGAATTCGACTAATTTTTTGTTCTCATTTAATCACCCAGGCTAAGCTTCAAAAATCTTGCTTTGAGCGATCTATACTATAGGTTCTCTTGGACCTTTTGATGGATGTAGATGTTCCTCCATTGATTGAGACCTTCTCATTGATGGGGTCTTATGAAATTGATGCAATTGACATAATCAATGAATCTCCATGTGTTTTGAAGCGAGAAAATGTTATGTCATTGATGCGCAGCGACTAATCGAAACTTCGAGTTGTGGATATAAACGACTCTTCTTTTGGGAAAGATTTTTTACGGTATGTATTAACTTTCTAGAGTATCCTTATTTCAAAGCAGAACCAATATTGGAAGACTAATGATATAAGAACACAATCTGTTGAAAACAAAATTGGTGCAAGGAAACAGTCTTTTTTTTGTTACATAGAAACAATTCTTTATACATATCATGCACTGATCAATGACGATTGTAGTTTTGATCAAATATGTGTTAGAAGAAACACCTACGATAACTGACAAAAATACTAATAGTAAAGAAATCCATGTGCATAATTCTTGAAAAGGTATTGCTGGTATGCCCTTAATCAATCATTATTCTTAATTTCTTAGATGCCTTTTTGATCGCACTTAGGAGAATAAATGAGACCAATCGGTGAAGAGATAGGTGTATAGACAAGGCTAATGACTCTCGGCCTTGTGCATAATTCTTCCTCATGTCCTTGCATTGTTTACTAGTTGAGCTCACTTTTTTTCGTTTCTTTCTTTTGTTTTTCATTTTACTTTCTTGCAAATGGTGAATGTCGTAATACAATGACTAATCTATGACAAAAAGCAGATCATTTTATGAACAAAAAATTATAGCCTTGTCTTTTTCACTTGTAGGGATTTATCCTATAATGGGCTTATGTGCCAAGTATTAAACTTGAGGTCTTCTCATATACGGAAGTTAAACTTGGTTGGGAACTTTATGCAGTTACATACACTTAATCTGGATTTTAGTATCTCGCTCACTAGCTTTCGGGAGGATTGCTTCTCTTGCATGCTAGGGACCTAGGGTGTAGCTTCAGAAGTTTGTTGAGTTGGTAAATATATGATTTACTCTATTGAAGGTCTTGAAAATGGAGAAGAGATATGGATTATGGTTTGTCATTTGTTTATGATTTGGTTATCATTATTTTTACCGCAAGCCCAAATCCTCAAGTATTATAAATACTCCATTATTGTAAATCAACGTTGTAATATTCTATGATGACTATGATTATCATTATAATTGTAGCTTAGTTTTTTATATTAGCTGTCTTTCTACGGTGATTCTCGATGGTATGTGTTGGTTAGAAATATCCGTTGGTGTATCTCACTATTTCTCTGAATTCATTGTTTTTCAGGTTTATTGAGATACAAAACAATGTTGTGGATGCAGGTATTTGGACCAAGCGCGATTGTTGATTTTGTCCAGCAACATCTGAAGGTTCGTTCTAATTTATTTTAATGCAGTTCAAGGAGAAAGCCACTTCTTGTTTCTAGTTTTACTTCCAATATTGCCTCCTTTTTCATACTTGTGGGTTTAGGATTTCAGTGGCTTTGATGTTTCTGAAATTGCAAATTTAGGATATGGAGTGTGACTTTTTTTTTTGGTATTATGGAGTGTAACTTTAGTGTTTTAGGGGTGCATGACTTACTTAGGGTTGAGATTTCAATGTCTTGGATTTAGGCTTCTAGAACTTTTAAGAGTTTAAATCAAATGTTTTTGGGAATTATGGCAATTGTTTAGGATTTTTAGGTTTGGAGTTAAAAATTACGTGATACATTGTGTAGGTTAGCCAACTCCAACTAATTTGGGATTGAGGCTTTGTTTAAAATTGTGGTATGGTATGCGGGTTTTAGAGATTAAGAATTTTTTTATTTTTTTTAAAGCATGAGATCCAATCTTGACGAATCATTTTGTGTTTGAATATGAGATTCATTACGAGTTGGGTATTGCGAGAATTATTCGACTTAATTGATAAATGTAAGATTTGCCTTCTCAACTTTATTTTTTTTTACTTATCTCTTCATTTTCCGCATTCTCAACTTAATGCTACTATTATATTGTTAACAAAATATTGTTGATCCATGCAGCTAAGCTCCAAAGGAGACGTCGGGAGGCGACCCGGACTACACCGGACCCGGACCGGTAGGTGGATGATGAGCGGTGTACTACAAGGTGGCGGGTGACTGTTCCAAAGGATGTGTCTGAGCCTCGGGTCGTTATGGAGAAAGAAGAGAAAATACGTAGATCTGATGCTAGCACATCCCAGATGCTAGCACAACAAGGGATAGGCAATTTTATGATACTTAGGTATTTTTATGGTTGTTGTAGAACAATGAGAATTGTAGTTTTTTTTTATGGATACTTAGGTATCTTAAACATTTATTATACTTGACTACGTTTCGTGAATATATAAATCTTTTTTAATATCGAATTTTATGTTTTTTCTCGTTTGAATCTTTGTTGATATATATTGTTGATTTGTGTATGTATGTCAAATTCTGCTTTTTTGGGGGATGTTAGCACCCCCAAGGAGTTGTTGGAGGGTGCAGCGATGGAGTTGGTCCTATGGTTTGTATTTTCGAGTTTAGAGGTTATGGAGAACCAATTGGATTAAGCTTAGGTTTGAAAACTAAAAAAAACGGAATTGAGACGGATTAGCAACGGAATTCAGAGATTCCGTTGCTATTCCGACTCTAATTTTCGAGGAATAGATGCATAAATCAGCAACGGATCAGAGACGGAATACGCGTACCGCTAATCGAGACGGATCGGAGACGGAATCCAATAATTGCTCTACGATCCGTTGCTAATTAGAGAGGATCGAGACGGAATACAATAATTGTCTCGATCCGTTGCTAATCGAGAGGGATCAGAGACGGAATTTTGCATTCCGTCTCTGATCCGTCTCTGATTAGCAACGGATCAGAGACATAATGCAATTACAATTGTACCCTTTAGAAGAATTTCCATTTTTGTTCCGTCTCTGTTCCGTTTCTAAATTCCGTCTCTAATCCGTCTCTAATCGCAACGAAAACACATTTCGTCACTGATTGAATCGACGACGATTTTAGAGACGGAATAGATTAAAATCTCTGTTCGTTTCAGTAATTGAATTAGAGACGAAATTTATGCAAATCGAGAGACGAAAATTTCCATTTTCGATCTATTTGTTTTTTGTAGTGAATGTCGAGAGTATATGGAGATTATGGAAAAATAACTTGGGCAAATCATGATGGTGAGGAATAAAATTTTATAATGTTTGTACATAGCATGCATGTTTGTAGGGAAAACATAGTACCTGAATCGAAGAAAGTTAATCGTATTTCCCTTTAAGCTTTAATTTAAATTATATATTGTTTATTAATTGTGATGATTGTCATTTACTTGATACTTACTATAGGTACGTATCTATATTAGAAATCTCAACATTATATATAATCCAATTTATGAATATTAATTTGGATTATTTTCTGAATATGTTGTTAATTTTTAGGATTTATATATATTATTATTTTTAAGAGTTGATAAGATTTTTCCAATTATCGGCTTAAAAAAAACTTAGGATCGAGATGTCTACAAATCGAGAATGGATGTATAGGCGTATTGAAAATGGCTTTACTCGACGAGAGTTCATAAACGGCGTGAACGAGTTCATCACATACGCGAAGACGCACTGCAGGACATTCGCCACTGACGGAAAAATTCGGTGTCCATGCAACCATACGAAGTGTCGTAATCGTTCATACTATGATGTTGACACCGTAGAACTTCATATTCTTCGTCGGGGCTTTGTTCCGGGATATCAATGTTGGTCGGAACACGGGGATGAAGATTATATGTACACTCAAAATGTGCCTGACGAACCTAGCAATACGATAAGAATTGATGACCACGAAGGGACACAGACGGACAATTATTGTACATCGTATCATGAGATGGTGCACGACTTGGCTGGTCCGAGTTTTAATTGGTGCCATGCGGAACAACGGCCAATTCCTAGAGCGAAAATTTTGTATGATATGTTGGACGCAAGCAAGTCGGCACCGCTATGGCAGGGTGCGAGAACATGACGAAATTGTCTGGCTGTCACGAGACTCCTAAAAATCAAAGCGAGAACATCATATTTCGAAAAGGCGTTTGATGAAATTCTTCAATTTTGTAAAGATGCATTGCCTTAGAGTGACAATTGTTTAGTCGATAGCTTTTACGACACGAAATGACTAATGCAAGGGATGGGGCTACCAGTCCAGCAAATTGATTGTTGCAAGTCCATGTGCATGATTTACTGAGGCGATGATTCAGAGTTGACGACGTGTAAGTTTTGCGGTGAATCAAGGTATGAACAAACTAGAAGTGAAGGACGAAGTGGCGTGCCGCGGGCTCTGAAAAAAATGTATTACTTCCCCCTAGCACCTCGATTGCAGCGTTTATTCGCGTCTGAAGCGACTCTGAGGCATAAGCGTTGGCATGGGGAACACGTTTCAGATGGCATCGTCATGCAACATTGTTCCGATTCTATTGCATGGAAACATTTCAATGATGTGAACATCGAATTCAGCGCCGAAATTCGTAATGTTCGTTTAGGTTTATGTACGGATGGTTTCCAACCATTTGGCCAATCCGAAAAACAATACTCATCGTGGCATGTAATTCTCACTCCTTACAACCTACCCCCCTCAATGTGCATGAAGAAGGAGTTCATGTTCTTAACGGTCATCGTACCAGGCCCGACTAATCCTTCAAATCAGATTGACGTCTTCCTACAACCTTTGATAAAAGAGTTGCAAGATTTGTGGCATGATGGAGTACTTACCTACGACATTTCCACCAAGACCAACTTCCAACTCCGAGCTGCACTAATGTGGACTGTTAGCGACTACCCTGCTTATGGTATGTTGTCTGGCTGGAGCACACATGGAAAGAGAGTTTGTCCTTATTGTATGGATGACACGGATGCATTCCAATTAAAACATGGTGGAAAAACTTATTGGTTTGATTGTCATCGTCGGTTCCTACCGCGTGGGTCCACCTTAAGAAGTGATAAGAACGGATTCATACGCGATACAACTTGTCGAAAAGGACCACCGAAATTAAAATCGGGGGAACAAATTCTGGCTGAAATTGAAGCTTTGGGATCGATGAAAGTAATCGAAATCGAAGCCGTTCATGTGAACAAAGAGATTGCTAAGTATTCGAGGTGGAGGAAACGAAGCATATTTTGGGACTTACCATATTGGAAGACGAATCTCATTAGGCACAATTCGGAAGAAAGGGAACGAAGTGATTGGTTAGCTATATGCAAGCTTCAAATAAAGTTCGTAGATGAAACCAATGTCATTAGTTCAGAAATGACCATCTCGGACAATGCATTTCAAGCGGATCAAAATGAGAATATGGACATCGTGGAAGTAGATGTAGATCCTTTGCGTCGGCAACTGTTGATCCGACAAGTGAAATTGTGTCTGACAAAGATGAATTTGAGAAAAATGCGGACGATGAAGAAGATGATGAGTTCACATCGTCATCAGACAGTGGTAACGAAGATGAGTTTGAGTGATTGGTGTGAGTTTTTAGTGCAATATATCTATCAACTTGCTTGAAATATGATGTTCACGTTATATAAAATATATCTCTATAAATGTTATTTGTATGACTCAACTGAATTATTTGTTTATGCAATAGATATAGATACCATTATATATGGCGATACGTAGGGGGCGTGGTAATCCAGAGGATGAGGACGTGGAGGACATCAATAGACATCCGGAGGAGACTAGCACCACTGGACGAGGATCTTTGTCACACCATGCTACACCTGCCCATCCGGATGGCCGTTACTCATTACATTATACCCACGGATGGTCACATGTGACTCGTCCATACCCGACTTATGCCCCCGGACCGTCGTCATCACATTATACCTCCTCATCGCCTCCAGGTCATCCATACCCATATCAGCATGGCACACCATCTCCTCCAGTTCATGCACTCCCAGCTCAGCATGGTTTCATTCCCTCCTCGTCACACCACTCCACACCATCACCTCCAGCAGATGTATACCCACATGACCATGGTATCAGGTCGTCTTCGTCACATTACGCCACACCATCACCTTCAGCTCATCCCGCTCATTCTCCTGGAGTCGGCGACGAGCACACTTCTACATCTCGTAGGCTCCCAGCACCACATCGTCATTCATCCGCGAGGTCATCCAGTAACATGTTGCGATCATCGATACCACATGCGATTGAGGAGATCCCGACTTTTTCGGACCTCAGAAACGGCGGCCCACTGCGGAAGGCGAAAACCCTCTTATTTATCTCATTCTTGAGCATGGCTTGTACGTTACTCTCCACAAAATATATGCGTCCAATTTGTAGAAATATTATTTTCGTAGACTAACTTAAATGACGAAATGGTAGGTTACACCCTTCTTCCGTGGTGGCGGGGAAGATGAGTTTAGTTTTTAAGAGCGGATATTTGAAAGAATGATGGAAATGGGAATATGTCTCACAATCCCAACGAGATATATACTGGCTGCGTTAAAAGGTCAGTAACTTCACATCAACCATTGGGTTAAATAGCGGTGAAACTAGTATATGATCATAGAAATGATGATGTTTTCATAATACTTGTTCATCTCGTAGGTGTTCTTCACTTGGGACTTGCCAATGTCCATTGCGATATATGATGCGTGGTGTCGGAAGCGCGACCATCGGTACACGGACAATATATATATCTCATCGCGAAGAAAAGAATATCACCTATTTACTTAACGAGAAGAGGTGTTTGAGCATTACAAGCGAATGCGAGCAACAAATGAAGCATTCAAGAAAAAGTCCGAACAGAGATGAGCAAAGAATAGAAAGTCCAGGAGGTGGGAGGGTCGGGCACCTGGTATTTCGCCGCATAGCCGGAAGTATATCCGCTAGACAGCATGGTGATACGTTGGTACGTATACATACAGTAGATGAACCGAAATAAAAACTATTAATCCTGTAACAATGTTGTAGGAGAAGAAGCTTCAACGCCGTCCCACACGGAAGGAGATGTTTCGACACCTCCACACCCATGGCCATGACGGACAATCATTCGTAGATCAGAGATCCGCGAAGATTGATGTAAGTAATATGAATTGCATATATATAACCGTTCGAGACAACACATGTAGCCCATCAATTTAAAAGAAACCGGTAGAGTTAACTATAATTTCATACTATTTAATGCAAAGTGAACTCACTCGGAGATTGGAGGAGATGTCCACCTGACCCCGACACATCGATTGATGAGGATGTCGTTTATCTTGAGGTGGTGCGAGGTCAAGGGACGTGTATACGGATTAGGGTCACAAGGTTATCATCGCAGCATATCTTCAGGGGGAGCAAGCTCATCTCGAGGACCAGCGTACGGACCTCATGAGTTGGAAGAGCTCCAGCGGGACCACCAAAGGTTGCAAGAAACATTGCCGAATGAGCGAATGGAAAGACAAGAACAAATGCAGAAAGACAAGATGGAATGCCAGGAAAAAACTTGAGATATGCGGGGACAGGGTAGCACGTATGGAGGCATTGTTGATGCAACACCTTGGCATTAGGCCCCACGTGCCTCCGACACCGCGAACTCCACCATCACCAGTAACAGAGCGTTATGGTCCTCAGAGTGACGACAACCCTGGTCATTTGACGACGGAGATAGCACATTCTCAGTCTGCGCACCCGCATGACCACCGACCTGGGCATTGGACCTCTCCACATAGAAGGATGTCTGAGGATCAACGTCATCTTTTGGATGATCATGATGAGTTTATGGAGCATCTTATGCGCCTCCGCGACCACCGGTCACGGCAAGAGTGATTGGATGTCCTATCTTTTTTAATGGTAAGCTGTTAATTACGAGTAATGTATATCTTCACATTTTTCCCTTCTAATGTAGTCGATGTGATTACTTCATTTGCGGGTATGTGTGCCTGGTGACATTTGATATGGGTGTTGCATAGGGAGGCAAACTTACATCACCAATTGGGTTGCAAGTTTCGAGATTCCTTTGGTATGCAACCTTCTCGCCCTTTATTTTATTCACAAAATATCCATTGAACTCATGAGCATTTAAGAAGGCCATATATATATATGGCTTTGCTATTTCACCATGAATTTATCTTTTGAGTTTAATTGCAAAAATGGGCAAATTGGTCATTTTTTTTATCGAATTTTTTACATTACATGATGTTCTTAACTTAATCAAAAGAAGTACGTGCAAGCTTAGTAAAAGTTAGTGTTAAATTAATTCATGATTTTTTAGACTTTGCATTTTAACATGCGAGGCCTTCAATAAGCTTTGGCAATTATATAGGTTTAGCTTATTATTGAAATCATCAAAAAAGGCTAAGTTATCAAAAAAAGCTTTTATTTTATGTATTAGAAATCCTTAACTCGTTGTGTGTATTTTGGAGTGGTTGTGTTGGTCGGGTTATACATCGAGATATGAAGACTGTGAAAGATAGTGTGTGCTCGAGTAGCCATCTTAATTTGTGGACGCGACAGACGATTCGCGCGGTGGAAAAGCGGCGACGCCGACGGCGATGACCGGAAAAAGGAGACGGATTCTACGGCGGCGGTGAGACGGGGAGTGAGGAAGATGAAGAGGCGGCGGTGCGGCAGGTGTGCGTGGCGGTGCAAAGCATGGCGGTGCGGAGTGAGGAAGATGAGTGGTCGAGAGGAGACGAGATGACTTATATTTTAGGGGAGTGAGTGAGTAGGAGACGGTTTTTGTTTTATGTTTTAGGGTTTTTGACTTTTAAGTTGTATATGTTGGTTATTTACCAAAATACTCTCGGTTTGGTGAAACCGCGGTTTTTACAAAATCAAAACCGCACCCAAACCGCGAGTTTTGAAAACCAGACCAAATCATGCAGTTTTCACGGTTTGGGCGGTTTGGGCGGTTTTTCGGAAACCGCTGCCCACCCCTAGTTCAAATCTATATCGGTGAAAAAATTATTTCTTTCCTATAAAAAATATAATTTATACTCCATCCAAGGTGACAACATCGCATGATTTTATCATTGTTATCATCTTAAGGGAAAGAATATCCAAACCACCATCATACATACCTTGCCCCATTTGAACCTATTCACAAGCCTTAATTTAGATCTTAGTTTTCCTAAGTCAAATCTATCGTGGGCTTTTAGACCTCGACTAGTATCGATATATTATCCCTAACCTAACCACCTTCAATTCACTTAGAGGTATGCTTGAGATGGGGCTAGAAGGGCGACCGCCCCAGGCTCTCATCCAAAAAAAGGCCCCTGCATGCCCATAAATTAACTAACGTGGGTACAAAAAAATAGGTTTCAACCTAAAAAAAAATCTAGTTTATTTAGGAAATCGTGGGATAACTTTCCACTTTTATAAAATGTTGTCACTTAACCTCTCTTTTTTTTTTTTTTTTTTTTCTTTTTGATGAAAATGTTACTCTTGACTTCTACAATTTTGCAAGTAGTCTCGGCTTCCTCTAATTTCTTGTCTCTCACCCCTCACGTACTCCCTATTTCCTTTACCTCTTTTTTAACTCCATCAGTTATAAGAAGATTCTTATATTTTTTATTATCGGTCTCAAGTTCAGAGGAAGAATGATGGAACATGTCTTAAAATATTTTTAAAAGATAATACACTACAAAAATCGACCAGAGAAGAGCGACGGGATTTCCCATTCGCTATTTTGGTATAATCCGTTGCTATAATGGAATAGCTAAAGGAATAGCGAAGGGAAGCCGTCGCTAAGTACTTTGTCGCTATTTCGAAATAGCGACAGTGTCGAAAAAATAGCGACGGGACCCGCGCTAAATCTCGTCGCTATTTTCTCGACCGATTGACAAAAAAAAATTGTTTGTAAAATCAGTATTGTTTTTAAAATAAAAATAGTATTAATTTTGAAATAAAATAATATTTTTTCAAAAAAAAACAACAACAAATCCTACAAAATATACAAAAAACAAACAAATCTAACAAATAAATCAAATTTATTTAACAATAACAACTAAAACAAAGAAAAATAAAAGAATAGAAACACAAAAAAATAAAAAAAATAAGAAATTTACAAAAAAAAATCCAATATCTAGCTTCATTGTCGACCGAGGTGGTGCGGTTAGAGAGGCGAACCGGCGAGAAGATTGGTGAGACCGGGAGAGGCTACTGGAGAGGAGGTGTGGTTGGAGAGGAGGTATGGTGGAGAGGAGGTTGGAGAGGAGGCGCGGTTGGAGATGAGGCGCGGTTGGAGATGGAGGCGCAATCGGAGAGGAGGCGCGGCTAAAGATGGAGGCGCGGGCTGGAGAGACGACAAGCGGAGGGAGGGCCGGTGGAGAGAGATGGCGGGAGGGGGCGGTGGAGAGAGAGGTTGTGGAGAGAGGTTAGAGAGGGCGGTGGAGAGGGGTGGAGAATGGTTTATAAGTGGAACCTAGGGATTAGGGTTTGTTTTTAAGTGTAAGTGAGTGTGTGTGTGGGCCCCACCGCCACGTGGGCATAAAATATTTATTTATTTTACCATTAGGCGGGACCTTTTACGCCCAGAAAATAGCGACGAGGGCCATCGCTATCCCCGTCGCTATTTTGGTCAAAGGCGACGACCCCGTCGCTATCCCCTCGCTATTTAGCGACGGGGAATAGCCCGTCACTATTCCTGTCGCTGTTGACAACAATTTTTTGTAGTGATAGGGTATAAAGTGAAAAATAAAATAATTTTATTGAAGACCCATTTTAAACAAAAAACTCCCACTCTGAAACTAAAACCTAGCTATATCATATACAATTAGTCCTCTATCTACTCTCTCTCAATGTATACTTAAACTGGACATATGACCTTTCACATACAAAACTTTATACATTAGCAACACCATATTTTTTTTTTAATAGGAAAAGATCATCTTTTTTTTTTTCCGGTAAGAATGAGATTTTATTTTACTACAGCCAACGTCATCTTTTCTTTTGTATATATGAAAAGCAAAACCTAGCTAATCTCATGTATATAGATTAAAAGATAATATAGATTATATATAAAATATATTATAAATCAAAAAATAAGTAAAAAAGATAATTAACGGATAATCTAAGAGCCAAATTAATTAAACCTCAATTTGACCAGCTAGCATATATGCCATGCAACCAGACAAGCATCTGTGCAACATATGCAATAATTATGCATGCATAATATAAGGTGATCAATAATTCCTCCGAGGCTCCAAAAAAGTAAATTAAAGCGTCTATTTTTTTCCCTTTTTTATTTTTTTTTTCTTGAACTAATCTTCTTGAGGACCGGAATCACGTGGGCCGGAGAGCATGTACAGGATCACAGTGATAACTAATTAGGAAAAGAGAAGACTTAGAATGATAACATCATGACACACGGAAGAGATATTGACTCACAAAAAAATATTAGAATGATAACAATAATATCACACCACAAGACACATTGACACCCAAAAGTATTTTATACGATCTCCACCTAGGTGTTATGCGTCGGGATCTGTATATGCTCACATCTCGAGGCACGTATGGATGACTTTTGTTCAAAATTGTAAGTCGTTTTCGGAATTCAAAAGTGTATTTATTGTATTTTTACCTATTATACCCTCATGCAATTCAAACATTTATGACTCTTCAATTCATTTAATGTCAAAAGACATATATGTAAATTATATTCATAATTAAGACTACCTTACATTAAACGACTTATATAAACAATCGGATGGAGTAATTAGGAAAAGAGTAGTCCTAGAATGACAACAATAATGTCACACCACAAGACATATTGGCTCACAAGAGTATTTCATACGACTTCGACACGCGTGTTATATGTCGGGATCTATATATGCTCACATCTCGATGCGCGTATGAATGACTATGGTTAATTAGCCAATGTGTCTTGCATTAGTACTGAGAAGTTGTCATTCTAGCACTAGCTACTATTCAAAAAATTATTGCTATATAAGGAGCAGCTATGGAATCAACTCTTGTACATCGACCGATCTCCTTAATTTGCTTTGATCATTAAGTACTATAGTGCCTAGCAAACACATGGCTCAATCGACACCTACTCATGTGATTGATGTTGAGAGCGAGATCAGTTGCCCAGCAGACAAGATGTATGATCTGCTCAAGAACCAACTCACTCAGCTTCCCGTTATCTTCCCTGAAATTTACAAGAACGCTCAAGTACTTGAAGGAGATGGGAAGAGCTTGGGCAGTGTCCGACGTTGGACATATGTTATTCGTATGTGAACTTACTTTTAATTAATTATGATCACTACATCGATCTACATATACATATGTGTGTGTGTGTGTGTGGAGTAGTTTCATCATTTTTATTTTTTTGAATGATTTCTGATAGTACTAGCTAGAAGTAAGTAATGAGTCAATTTTAATTAATTACTAAGAGAGGCTTAATTAGTTCAGTTGTAGACCTTGGCCACTGAATTAATTTGTGTTTAATTATGATCACACAACTTTTCAGAGAAGCACAACTTTTCAGAGAAGCGGGTCGATCGATATTATTATTATTATTTTTTTTAAAAGATAGGTTTTGTAGAAATATAAGAGGATATACTAAATCCTGATCAAATCGCTCGCCTAGGATCTTTGGATTAGTAATTAAAAATTTGATTAAATTAATTAAGGAGGTGGTGCTACTATAATTAAAATTAGGTTTTTGTAGCGGGCCTTAACTAATTTGAGACGAAAACTTCTTGTTTGATATATTGTGGTTACATGCCGTATAATTTTTTATTTTTGGACTAATTAATCATCTTCTTTAATTGGCTCTCTAGATCATACTTCCGATGAGATTTTGGAGGTGGATGAGAAGCTGACGAAGTAGACGATGAGAAAAGAGCACTGACTCTAAGTGTAGTGGGAGGAGATCTCTGAAGACCCACAAACGCTTTGATGTGAGGGTGGTTGTGAACCAAAAGGGCACAGGGAGCGTGGTGAAGTGGCATATCATATTTGAGAAGGTAGACGAGAACGACCCTCACCCTGGGACCCTTACCTTGAAATCTTTGACAACATTCATAAGAAGTTCGAGCAACAATTTCACAAGTGATCGATCCATCGATGAATATTAGTAATGGAATCCCTCTTGCATGTGTGTTTGTGTGTGCAAATAAATGGTGATGAAGTTTGGAGCTAGTATTCTATACTTAATTATAATTTCGGGTGTTTCATCAAAAAAAAAAAAAAATGTATAATTCGGGGTGTGAGAGCTATGCACATTAATGGAAGGTTTGCTATCCACCTTCAATAAATGATCTATCAACTTATGAATGTGTACGTGTATACAGCTCTCTGTTGTTGATCGTGACTTGTGAAACTGTGAGCATTAAGTCATGTATCTCGGAGGTTTTTCATGACCTCCCCTTTGTTATCTTATGTATATATATGATCAATAAATCATAATTATCTCTCATATTAATAAAATCGATCTATATATAGTTGTGGTACTATATATGGGGTACGTATTAGTATATTAGTACTCTATAATATATAGTTATTATTTGAGTGTGTTTGTGTGCCTGTGGGCGGGCTGTATTGCCACACTGCCGATGAGTGGGGGTCCTGCATTCACGCCCAAGTGCGCTTGGGGGGACAGGCCTTCACACTAGGGAACTAAGAGGAGATCTCGGGAGTTTGAGAACGCATTTTGAAGTGTCGAGAGATCGGATAGGCTAGGACAAACATGTGAATTGTAAGTAAAGCTGTGAGAATTCTATATATTTCATTCACTATTATTAGTTTATGGTCTATTTGTAGAAATTGCTACTTGTAATCTCACATCATGTTGTTCTTGTTTCTATTCATGATTGAATATTGTGACATGATGCCTTGGGACGTGTTTCATTGATTCTGATTCATACTTTCGATGTCATTTTTGATAGATAATTGATGAAAAACATGCTATTGAGATAAGTTGGATTAGACTAGACTTGCATTCCATTCCTTTGGGCTTTGTAGCCTATCTAGTTTTGGAATCCTAGAGATTTGGAATTATCTCTGTCTTTGAAAACTAAAGTAGGGATTATCTAGTGTCCATTTCACGAGAAATGCGCGGTTCACGGGACGTGGGTCTACGGGTTCGACACTCACCACTACACTTGCGCGACACACGAGTTATGAGAGTTGGGGTGGTCGGCAAGAATGAGATTGATGTTGTATACACGTAGAGCGCGGCTCGCTATTTTTGTGTGAGATATGTTGAGCGCAACACCATATAGTAGTGGGAAATGTTAGGTGATAGTTCTCACCGCCGACCATGGACGTAGATCATCTCAACTTAGCCTCGTGTCGGTTTATACATTTTTAAGCTGTGGTATTTACTTGCATTACTTGATTCAACAATTATTTCGCTACGTTATTCTTTGAAATACCATTCTTTTATTTTGGAAATGTGACATAAAATTCTCCTGTTATTACTTAAATATTACTATACTCATAGTCTAGTTTGCGACGGTGGGTGTAGGTCCGTCAAGCAACAAGAAAGCCGGGGAAAGAGAAGATCATCGACTTTCTCACGAGCATTTCGGCGACTCTCCTATCTCATTTTGTATGACTCGACTTTTTTTGTATTATCACTGTTTATGTCTTTATTGTGAATTTTTGGTTGTACATTGGGTTGAGTGAATAGTTCCATATATATATATATATATATATATATATATATATACATGCATGTGATGTTGTATTTTCCTGGTTTCCCACACTTAGGATTTTGGATAATGAAAGCTTCCGCATAATCTTTAAAATACATGATAATACGTAATAACATGAAAATGATAAAGGAATTTTAATTAACTTTAAATTTAATAATATATCTGAATATATGTTTTGAGGAATACAGAGACGAAAGGCTGACTAATACATAATTAAGTCTTATATGGTTAGGATTAAGGCTTGATTACGGGATTAGGCCGGGCAGTGCCCTGTTTAGAAGTTGGGGCCGTCACAGTAAACTTCATTTTGATGACTTTTATTAACATTAAGATTTTTAGTGACTTTTGTGAACTTCTTAAACTTGATTTTGATTAATACAAGTAGATTTTTGTAATCAAACAAATACTTTTCACTTTACAAGTAGGTGAAGAATTTTCATTTCCACAAAACTATTTTTTGTCTTTTTCAGGTTTATACAGTACTTAATTGGGATTGTAATGGTTGATGATTGTCAATTTAAGTCATGTATCTCGGAGGTTTTTCATGACCTCCCCTTTGTTATCTTATGTATATATATGATCAATAAATCATAATTATCTCTCATATTAATAAAATCGATCTATATATAGTTGTGGTACTATATATGGGGTACGTATTAGTATATTAGTACTCAATATCCGTCACATTTTTGAATTTTTTTTTTGTTCCATTAAGAAATCGAGGAAGCATTAAATGTTTCATTTTCAATTCTAACTTCATTTGATCTAATTAGTTAATGACATCATTTCATTTTCAATTCTACAAGTATTGCTTGAATCCGGACATTGTTTCAAAATACTATAAATTTATTTTTTTTAAAAAAAAATATAAAATATGTGAAGAATGATATAATTGTAATTTTTAATTAAAAATATGAAAAATGAAAAATACCTACACAAAAATTATATATAGCTATTATATTTTATTTTTTACAAAAATAAAAAGCTGTTATTACGTAAAAAAAAAGAAAAACAAAAAACTGAAACAATATATTTATGCTATTAATTAGGATACTCATATAGTCATATTAATTGGGCTAATGAAAGTACTTAGGTTATTAATTAGGCAAAGTAATAAATGCACCAAAAAATTTCAAATCTATGTACAGTTGACATGTGTCAACAATGTACATAGCTTTCATATATATATATATATATATATATATATATATATATATATATATATATATATATTGATCATTTATGAGAGAGTAATTTAATCTTGTTATATAATCATATTGGAATCATTACCTTATGAATCATTACCTTAATCCTTGCGTGCAAGCAAAATATATGGCGGATACTGTAGAACGAGGGAGTAGTATGTTAAGAGTATTCAATTATTACCGTATATTACTTTTGGTAGTAGTCGAGCATACAACTAATTAACTAATTAGTCTCAAATATTTTTCCGCTTCCCCATGTCGCATTAGCGGATCACATATATACATACTTCGTAATGACTCAAATTTATTAAACTAGGATTAGTGTTAATTTTGGAGATTAACGGTCGTAATTCGAGCATTACGTGGATAACTTGGTTGCTTCGGACACGGGCGAGGGAATATGTTATTTATGGATGATGGTTGTATATATGTGGTGTTTAAAATCATTATCATTATATCACACCGCATGTGAGTATGTTATTACAGGGCGAGTTAGTGTGACGGAGAGTTACCTCGAAATGCTTATCGAGATGCGAGGCATCGAGTCTTTGAGTAGTCGAGGGTTAGTGGGATCACAAATTTTTCAATTTTGGTGAATAAAAGCACTAACCATATGTATTATAATGAGCTTGAGCTAAGTTAATTAAATCAAAGAAATAAGGCCTAAAGTTTGGTTGATTAAATATAAACTATGAAATTGTCCTAGAGATATGAATTGGCACATTTAGGAACCAAGTGAGTTACAAATTGGTGTTATTTGAGTGTGTTTTGTGCATTTATATGTGTCGATCGATTAATGTGTTGGATTATTTTAATTATTCCAATGGTTGTAAATAGTGTACTCATAACATGCGTATATATTTGACTCCCATGGTAGTACAATTTAACACTTGCTCTTTAAGTAAGAAAAAAACAATAAATCAAATTGGACTCATGAGTCCAGACTCATAGGGAGGTTTTTAAAATTTATGTAAATATTTAAGGGGTATGAAAGGAATTTTACAAGTGATTATGGTTGCTTCGTCAATTTTTAGCGAAATGGGGTATTTTTTGGGGTTTAATTCGGATACAAAAACCGAAGAGATAATTAGGAAAAAAATTGCATTTAAACGGATAATAAGAGAGAGGAGAAAGGAAAGAGAGAAAAAGAGAAAGAGAGGGGAGAGGAGATAGAGAAGAGGAGAGAGAGAGAAAGTGAGAGAGAGAGATCGGATAAGAGAGAGAAAGAGAGAGAGACAGAGAGAAGCCGTCGGGAAGGAGAAGAAGAAGAGACGGCGGAGAGTCGACGGTGGGTGTGGACGAGTCCGGCGAGACGTAGCCGCGCCGCCGAGAATCGTCGGACCGACGTCGACGGTGCGGCGATGAGGACGAGCGATACGGCTCTAGAATGACGGCGGACGGTGGCGCAGACAGCGGCTCACGAGCGACGACGAGGCGCGGGACGGCGATTCCAGCGCCGGGGAGGTGGCGCGCGGCATTACGGAGGACGCCGCGGTGACGACGGCAGCAGCGCGACAGCGACAACGCCAGCGGCGGTGGCGCGGCAAGCAGCGGCGTGGAGTAACGGCGCGGTGGCGCGTTACCAGACTGATCGATCCCCGACGAGACAACAACAGTGGACAATGAGGCGTGACTTCGACGAAGCTCGACGACGCGATGGATTGCTCGCAGAGAATGTAAGTAAACCAGTAGGAGCATTATCAGTAGTTCTTTCCTATTTCTTGAATTAATTTCTTTAATTATCCATATTTGTGAAATTCCATTCCTACTTAGAGTGTCCGAGGGCTAAGTGAGTCAGGAAGGTAATCTTCTGGGTATGGCGAGCGATTCGCAATCGGAACCATACCTCAGGTTATTGGATTTGGGTCGTGGACAAAAGGTGAGGTATTTGGGGCGCCGTTGATACCCCTGCGTCATGACAATTTTGAATCTGTTGGCGTTGCCACGATTCTAGGAAGTCGAGCTTGTGGCAGTATAGTCGCAACTCGATGGATTTGTGACCACTTGGCATCTCTCTTTTGTTTCCCACGACACTCTCCTTTCATTGCCTTTATTTTCAGTCTATTTATCATGCACTTACTTTATTTCCTGTCCTTTTATATTCCCGCATGATTTATCGACTATTTATTTAATTCTTGAAGTACTTGTTAAGACTCATCTGGATTTACTCAATAGAATTGTCTCCTTTCGCGGTGACAATTGCGGGCCCTCGTCTAGCGAAGCGAGAGCCGATGATTGACGACAACCTCGAGGCTCACGGAGCGGCTCACGCTTTTGCGATACATTATGTTTTTGTAATTTGTATATACATTTTTATGTTTCGTAAAACTTTAGGATATTGGGGTTGAGCAACACTTAGAAACATGTATATGCTCATTTTGCGTACCGTATGTATACATGGTATATATTTATGCGGGGTTCCACAATTAGGTTGTCCAATTCTTTTATAGTTATTGTTGAGTTATTTAATGTATTAATTGCTTCCGTTAAATTGTAAAACTTGAAAAATACTAATAACTCAACTTAAAATTATGAATTTACTTATAATGACGGATTGGAAGGCCGACTAGGTCTGCGTTGACCTTGCGAGGCGGCTCGGGGTTCACGTGGGCTTAGGCAAGGCGTGGCCCAATTTGTAGGAAATTGGGGCCTTCACACACCCACACATGCTCGTCACAATTCTCGGGTAGCCCTACTCACCGAGATGACATACGTGTTATGGCTTAGTGGACGTACACACGAAATGGCACGAAGGAGAGCCTCAACGTCCGTCCATTACCACACACCATGAATAGAGTAATGAAAGGCAAAATATGAAATCAAAAGCAAAATAAAATCTACGCTCAAGCAATTTCGGTTGGGATACTACACACTTCAAACCGCACTCGTGTCCCGTACCTAAACCCCAGTCCGCTCCGCCTAATCCTAGATATCCCAAAATTACCGCCCGAAACGACCTATTTTCATTTATAATTATTTTTAGTCATTTGAATGTGTTTTAAGTTACTTAACCAAAATTATGTCAAAATAGCATGATCTAGCGCTAGGTGCGGGAATTAGCGCGCTAAATTCCCGAGATAGTTATACGTTCTTTGCCCAAATAGAAATTGACCTAGCGCGCTAGATGTCTTTGTCATTAGCGCGCTAATCGTGTTCGGACGATAAACAATCGCAAATTTCGGGGTTTTAAACAACTCACCAACCCAACAACAACACAACTTTAAAACACTAGAAACCCATCATAACAACAACTCGACATCCACCAAATCTTCACTAACACCTCTCAAATTATGATCAAAAGATAGAGGAAGCTGGAGGTTTATGTGATTCTCACCTTGTTTTTGGTGTTTACACCCTCCAAGCTCCTTGAATCACCAAGAGAATCACAAAACCCTTGTTTTCTTCTCTTACAGTTTACGAATTATGAGATAAGAGAGAGAAAAAGTGGTGGAAATAAGTCAATTTGACTTATATATGGTTGAATTTGTATCATATCTCACTTGTGCATCTCTAGGCCATCCTAAGCACCTCATTTGTTCCCTTTCCAACCACTAGTGACTCCGAAAATGACACCTTTGGCACACTCACCCTTGTATTTAACTCAAAAAGTGGCCTTTCGGGTGTTTCGACGCCCGATTTTTGCGTCCCGAACCGCGACATACGCGTACCATCGTCCCTAACCATCACATATACATTCCCTATTCATTATGTAACCAATTTTATTCATTTTATGTGTGTATTATTTCCCCTGACCTAGTGTTAAGTTGGTTAGATGGATTTCTTTGCTATCATCCCTGGATGAAGTAAATGTTCAAAGTGAGATGGATTTCTCTTTGTGGATATGTCATCATTCTCGACATGAAGCTCGGCCTTACTTGCCTTCCACTTTTTTCCTTTCTTAGGGATGTGATGGCTTTCCTCTTGTATTCACTTTCTCCCTTGAGACAATCAAGGACACGGATGAGGATAACTAATCTCAAGAAGTTGTTGCACAATCCTCATGCGTATATCCTCGGTTTCGATGACTTTAAACCTCTCAATCACCCATTGGATTTACGCTTTGAAATTGTACTCTGTCCGATTCTTGCTTGCTCGGGATTCATGCTTAACTTTTGTCATTGAATATAGATATCATCAAGTGGTATTCGTGAAGTCGCCAATTCGTAACTTGCAAGTTCGTGGGCACAAAGAAGTCCAAATGTCTTGCTCAAAACACAACGACATCTACTTGGATGATCCCAACTTTTTCGACCATTTCCAACTTTTTTCGGATTCAATCCAACATTATATCGCTTGTGAAACAAAACCTCGCAAGACACGGTACAAGGTGTCACCAAATCCATGTTGCACTACATTCAAACTTGTCTCAAAAAATGCCTTGATCTTAGTATGTTGGCCAACAACCATACTATCAATTACCGCCACAAATCCACAAACGTTCCTTGCGAATGTCCAAGATGTCTTTTTAGGGTATTATGTGCACTTTCTACTCTGGCAGTCGTAGTCTGTCCAAAATGCAATGATTGGTCAGTTCATGCTTTGACAAATCGTTCCTTGTAATCCCTAATCCATGTATCCATCAAATAATCAAGCAATCCATGTACACAAGCATATTCGGCGGCCATACTCGACATCCTCTTGTTGAACACAACTTCAGAAGTCACACTTATCAAAGCATTCCACCTACTTTGGAAAAGGTTGAAGTCTTCGGTCCGTGCGAAAAATTTCTTCGTGTTCGCAGCTACACCTCGATTAATATGCCAAGTGCAAAGAAGGTGAGCGGATGTGTGAAAAACTAACTCAATTGCTTTCATCAATCCCAACTCCATATCAGTTACAATCACATTTGGTTTACCCCACCCATCCATGAGGTTATTAACACTCTCTAACACCCAAATGTAGTTCTCTTTCGTCTCTCTTTACATAAATGCAAACCCGACGGCGAACGTGAGCTTGGTTGACGTCACACCGATGATCTCAAACAATGACATGTGATACAAATTGGTTTTGTAGGTGCAATCCATAATCAAAACCAACGGAAAACATCGGAGTAAATTTATGGAGTCAGGATGAGACCAAAACTACTCTGTCCCAATGTCGGTTTCCTCTTCTTTCCTATGCCACGAAAGATAACCATGTGTGTCCAACAAATGCATGAGTTGTTGCATTGATGATCTCCCCCTGACCTCGGCTAGCCTTTGTTTTTGCCTTGCGCTTCGTATATCGTGCTCAAGGTTGATGCGTTATCTACATCCCTTTTCTTTAAGGTGTCTAATATCTCCTGGGGCTTGATGTTTTCTTGTCTCATCTCGTACAACTACAACGCGCTCTTCGGAACTAACCGATCGGCTAACGATTAACTTCGTGATTATGCCGCCCACGCACCTTTGTCACATGCCATAAACGGTATTCATGTTCCTTTATGTTTATAGCGAATCGACATTCACATTTTTTTGTGCCAGTTCTTCTCCTTGATGTCCCTTTGAAAACCTCTCATTTGTCATCTATCATAATTTTTTCCTTAACAATAACTTTTTCTTTACTAGCTTTCATTTTCCCAAGTCTTTGGGCGTCGCCCCTATAACTACCATACCTCTCGCACACCATGTCAATCCTCCCCCAGTGACGATCATCACCTCCTGCATCAGAATTCTTCGTGACAAAAATGAAATTTTAACTTGATCCCCGAATTTGAACTCATTTTACCGACTCATCCCTACTTAGAAATGGCCCATTGGGGATGAAGTCATTTGTGTAGTCCACAAAAGAGAATAAGACAACATTCCCTGCAAAATAGTAACTAACAACATCACGAAGGCCCTTCAATCAATACTTACAAAAAACAACAAAATTTAAGTGGTTGATCAGATCCAACCGAATATACACCAAGCTGTTTGGCCACACACCACCGAGTAAAAGTAAATTGTACAGTGGGTCGAGACTGAACAGACCACGTTTACTCGGTCCTGTGTGACCGAACAAACTGGCGGGCAACAACGCTACAAAAAATACAACAAACTTTTGAAACAAAGAAAATAAGAAAAGATACCTCTGTAGCTTGCACATTCGCACCCCCTTGACGTTCATGATCTTCCATTTTGGAAGCTCAATAGACACCAAACAACAACAATGAACAATGCACTACAATATAAAATTTTGTACAAATCCCATCAAAACAAATCAACACTTTTAAACCATCAACTTTCATGAAAATGCATGAAGAGATCTACTCTTACAATGGTATTGGCTGCCGAAATGCAAATTCTTGTCGTTGGTAGTCGCTTGTGGTTGGACGGGATCGTCAGAGACGAACGTGGGATGTTGTGGGGTGCACAATCGTGAAAGAGATGAAAGACTTGGAAGTCATTTTGGGAGTTAATGGGGGTAAATAGGTCATTTGGATTGAGGGCAAATCTGGAAATGGGTTCAAAGATTTTTGGTGGCTTGCCCATAAGGATTTATGGGGTGCACATAGCTTGCACCTATAAGTAATTTATTTCTTAAATTAGTGCAAAATATAGTTGACATTGATAAATTAAATATGACTAAAATCTTTAATCAAATCTTCAACACGTCAAGAATCACATGGAGCACATGCTCACATTATCAATTACTTTTTACACACACATATCAATATATATATATATATATATGGACCGGTGAAATGCTAAAATGACAATATTATGTCACAATAAAATGCACGATAGATGATGTCACATCGTGTGGGGGCTCCACATCAAAATTACTATATAAGAAGGCAACATTAGCATCAACTCCTCATCAATAACTAACATCATCTTTGCTTTCAATCCATCATTTATTCTTTAGAGGGTGAAGCATGGCTGAGGCACCTACTCATGTGATCGATATTGAGAGTGAGATCAGGTGCCCTGCAGACAAGATGTATGATCTGCTCAAGAACCATCTCACGCAGCTCCCCGTTGTCTTCCCCGACATTTACAAGAGCGCCACTGTGCTCGCCGGAGATGGAAAGAGCTTGGGCAGTGTTCGTCGTTGGACATACCTTATTCGTATGATTTTTCACTTGGCCTAGCTAGCTAGTATTGTCTTCTTAACATAGATTTATTAAAAGTAATTCTCCCTCGGTTATATATTGTCTGGATATCCATAGTTAATCAATAAAAAATAAAAATTTAAACATACTTCAGATCACGTTCTGATTTAATTTGCCTACTAATATATTGATAGGCTGTACGTACGTACACTTGGATTTATTGGTTTATATTGACTTGTTTCCTTAATTTTCTGTCACATATAGATCACACTTCCGATGAGCTCTTGGAGGTGATTGAGAAGCTAATTGAAGTGGACGATGAGAACATGTCACTGACTTTAAGTGCAGTTGGAGGAGATGTGTTGAAGATGCACAAGCAATTCGATGTGAAGGTCACCATTACTCCTAAGGGAGATGGGAGCTTGGTCAAATGGCACATTATATTTGTGAAGGTCGACGAAGACGACCCCCACCCTGACCCCTACCTTGAAATCTTTGATGACATCCATAAGAGGTTCGAACTTCATTACCACAAAGACGAATAAATTCATCACATATATATATATATATATGGATCATCCATATGTATAATGTATTAATTTGTTGAAATGGTGATGTCGACTTTGTATTTATATTTTGTGCTTTTAAGTCTTAAGTGGTCTGTTTAAAGTTTGCCTATTGTGCTGGTACGTGTGGAAATTAAAGTTTGCTCAAGTCTCAGATGAGGTTGGTCTTTGCTTGTGTGGTCTTGATGTACGTACTTGTACGTATGATAAGTACTATTCTGAAATAAAAAGCATCATTTTATGGGTCGATTTTTATTCCCAAAAATATTTTGTGATTTATGAATGTGTGGTTAGATGTGCTTCGATTAATGTGTTATTTGAGACAAATCAATAGCGCAGTGTGCTAGCTCATTGCAGCTCCCCTTCTAACGCCCATGTTACGCACGCTAATAGGTCAAGAGAAGTGATATAATTACAGCAGCATTTCACACAACAAAACATAATAGATCACAAAACTCATCCACGTTTGCTTTGAGATATGGACACAAATAGATCTCATTGCATAACATGTGAGTCGAGGTGATATAAAGGCTCATGTGAGTCAATGTATCTTAAAATGTGACATCGTTGTTTTCATTCAAGTATTTAAATTATAACTGGGCTTTCTCTATCCAACTGCTATAGCTTATGCACCTAATCTTCCTTTTCAATAATGAGGTAATTAGTTTGATCAATTATCTTGCATGTGCATTGTGATATTTGTGTTTTTATTTTAAGCCACCTACATTTATGATTGAATGGAGTATTAATTAATTAGCCCCCAACTTTCGTATAAAAGTGATTGGCCACATTAATTAAAACAGATTTGACTCAATCAATTAGATATTATTGGACAAATCTGAATTATAATAAGTAAATTAAAATTGATAAATATTATATTCTTGTGATGAAAAAGAAATATAATTTTTTAAACAATTATAATTAATGAAGCAATGCTATTTTATTAGAGCAATTAATTTTTTGTCATGTCATGTCATGTCATGTCCTATTTTTTTTAGAGCTGTCATATTCTATTAAATATATTAAACCTTCAATGATTAATGTGAAAATTTTATTTTACTTTGAAAAAGGGATGTTAAAAGAAGGAATATTAATTGATTAGGTTATAACAAAAATGACAAAATGTATGCCTATGTCTTACATCTAGTGGTGATTCTCATAATCGCATATATTACAGACACGTAGCAAATCACAATTAAAATATAAATTTTAAAAGGTTAAGAAATTTTCTCGTTTTTTTTTTTTTGTGATTCTCATAACTATATCATATTCTCTAAGAAACCACAATTCAGAGATAAGAGGTGGAGCACTAATTAAAATCTTCTTGTACCATTTGAAAATCCCTATATATAATACTTAGTTTGATCAAATATAAATTAACTTTAAAAAATGGCAGGAATTGATTTATTAATTAAATAATATAAAATTGAAAATTAAACATATAATTTATTTTTATCGATTGATCTACATGTGTCAACTCTCCCTAGTCCCTGCCATTTACACACCTCTGAATTCAGAATCAGAGGTGCAAATCAAGTGTATTAATTAGCTCCAAATAGAAAGTACATGCATCAAGAGCATCAGCCATGAATGGGATTTCCACCCGTCCTAATTCCTAAAGAAACATGCATGCACGGACTATATGTGTTTTAGAGCCACAATTACAACAACAACAACAACATAGCCTCGGTCCCAAATTAAGCGGGGTCGGCTACATTGATCAAACTTTTCAATTGTGCTCGATTAAGTGCAATTGATGGTGAGCTTTTCAAACCATTCAAATCTCTCCTAATTAATGCATCTCATGTTAACTTTGGTATGCCCCTACCTCGTCGAATTTCTACGGTTTCTATTGAGTCAAGTTTTCTAGTTGGGGCATTTGTAGGCCGTCTTTGCGGGTGACCAAGCCACCGCAACCGCCATTCCCTAATCTTTGTATCAATTGGTGCTACTCCTACTTGTCTTTGAATTTTTATATTTCTTATTCTACCTTTACGAGTTTTACCACACATCCACATAAGCATCATCATTTCGCTACGTTCATTTTATGTAATTGTTGTTGCTTTACCGTCCAACATTCACTTCCATAGAGCATAGTGGCCTAATTGCGGTCCTATAAAATTCTCCTTTTAACTTAGTAGGAACATTTCGATCACAAATCACACCTGTTGCATTCCGTCATTTCTTCCATCCAGCTTGAATTCTATGTGTGACATCATTCTCAATGTTACCATCATTTTGTATGATTGATCCTAGGTACCTAAAGTGGTTTACCTTAGGAACTTCTACTTCCCCTAATTTTACCACTCCGTTATCTCGATGTCTAGTGTTTCTAAACTCACAGTGCATGTATTCGGTTTTCGTCCTACTCAACTTAAAGCCTTTAGATTCTAATGTATTCCTCCGAGTTCTAATTTCCTATTCACTCCATCTTTAGTTTCATCAACTAAGACAATATCATCTCGCAAATAGCATACACCATGGTATATCCTCTTGAATATGTCTAGTTAGTTCATCTATAACTAAAGTAAATAGATATGGGCTTAAAGCCGATCCTTGATGTAGTCCTATCGTAATGAGAAATTCTTTTGAAGCTCATCCAAATGTCTTTATACTCGTTACTACTCCATCATACATATCCTTAATAGTGTCTATGTATCTAGCATGCACTCTTTTTCTTTCTAGAACCCACCAAAGAACATCTCTAGGGACCCTATCATATGCTTTTTCTAAATCTACGAATACCATATGAATATCTTTTTTTTTCTCTATATTTTTCTAACAATCGTCTTACAAGGAAAATCGCCTCCATAGTTGACCTCCAGGCATGAAACCAAATTGGTTCTCTGATATTGTTGTTTCTCTCCTTAGCCTATTGTCAATTATCATCTCCCAAAGTTTCATAGTGTGACTCATAAGTTTAACTCCCCGATAGTTTGAGCAACTTTGAATGTCTCCTTTGTTTTTGAAGATTGGCACAAGCGTGCTTCTTCTCCAATCCATTGGCATCCGTTTTGATTTTAAAATTTTATTGAAAAGTTTTGTTAACCAAGTCAATCCAATTTCTCATAAGCATTTCCAAACCTCTATGGGTATTTCATCTGGGCCACATGCTTTCCCTATTTTCATTCTTTTCAATGCCTCTTTAACTTCTACAATTCTAATATTGCGTGTATAGTTGACATTTCTTTCTTGGTGTGGGTTTTCATATATTATAGTATCAACTTGACCATCATTAAATAAACTATCGAAGTAACTTCTCCATCTCTCCTTAATATCCTCCTCGCGCGTTAAAACATTTTGATTTTCGTCCTTAATACATCTTACATGACTTAGGTCTTGTTTCTTTTTATCTCTTAATTTGGCTAGCCTATATATATATTTTTCGCCATCTCTATTACCTAACCTTGTATATAAATCTTCCATTGTTTTAGCTTGACTAACTACTTTTTTAGCTTGTTTTCTAGCTTCTTTATATTGATTGTACACATCTTCATCTTGATACTTAGGTATTTTCCTATACATATCTCTTTTAGTCTTAATTGCTCGTTGGACATCCTCATTCCACCACCATGTTTCATTCTTTGGTGGTCCCAAGCCTTTAGATATACCTATAACGTTTGATCTCACTCTCCTTATGCAACTACTCATTTCTAGCCACATTGTATTAGCATCTAAGTCAAGATTCCAAATATTTTCCTTTAGTAGTTTTTCTCTAAACTCTACTTGTTTACTATGTTTTAGGTTCCACCACTTTATTCTAGAGTCGCTAACTCTTTTATTTATATTATGTCGTCGTGTTAGCTTAATATCAAGTACTACTAACTTATGTTGGGTAGTAAGTGCTTCACCAGGTATTACTTTGCAGTCTCTACATATTTTTCTATCTATTTTTCTTGTTAAAAGAAAATCTATTTGACTCTTGTTATGACCACTACTAAAAGTAATTATATGCGACTCCCTCTTCCTAAAACTAGTATTTGCTAAGACAAGATCGTATGTTGAAGCAAATTCCAAGATTGATTCTCCTTCTTCATTTCTATTACCGTAACCAAAACCTCCATGAACTCTCTCAAACCTATCGTTACTTGCCCCGACATGCCCATTTAAATCTCCTCCAATAAAAACCTTTTCATCTAATGATATACTTTGCATAAATCCATCCATATCGTCCCAAAACTTGCGTTTGATGCTCTCGCTTAATCCTACTTGTGGTGCATAGGCGCTAAGTATGTTAATTTTTTCGTCTCCAATAATTAATTTAACTAGAATCAATCTATCCCCCATTCTTTTAACCTTTACGACCTTATCCTTATAATTATTATCCACCACAATTCCTACTCCATTGCATTTTCTATCTATCTTGGTGTACCACGAGTTTAAACCATGTGCTTCCTATTTCTTTACTTTTTCTCCTACCCATTTTGTCTCTTGGAGGCAAGCAATATTGACTCTCCTTCTAATCATGGTATCTACTAGTTCTATTGATTTCCTCGTAAGTGTTCCTATGTTCCATGTTCCTAAACGAATTTTTCTCCCCTTTGTATTTGTTTTCCTTTTCTATTTCTATTTTTTCTAAAAGATCTAGTGTCTGTATCTATGATTTTGTTTTTGTTTTCGTGTTTGTTTTGAACTAGCTTCTTTACCCACACCCGTCCTTTGTGTGTGAACCCTTGCTCATTTTTCTTCACATCCGGGCAACGATGTGAATGGACTAGCTTCTTTACCCACACACGTCCTATGTGTGGGAACCTTTGCTCATTTTTCTTCACACCCAGACGGCGATGTGAAACACACCCTTGCTCATTTCTCACTACACCCAGGCTCCGATGCAGCGCGCCGCTAGGTGGGAACGCCCCAACTTTTATATATGTTTGATCCATTTCATGAAAAGTGACAAAAGTTTTACGCTAACTGTCAACCTATCGCAACCCTCCTCCATTTTACAAGAATGGAAAATGAGCTTGGGGCATCCCTCCCTCACTTTTCGGGTATGAAAAGTGAGTTTGGGACCTCCCTTACCCATTTTTCGGTATGAAAAAATGGGCGTCAGAGTCCTCCTTTATCCGGACTTGGGACCGGCTATGTAGCGCAAATAGTGTACAACATAGGTGGAGTTTTTAGAGCCACAATTACAGAAATAATTTTGAGAGAGTGATCTAAGAGACTAAGACTAATTGCATTAATTCATAGTCGGTAGCTATCGATTATTAGTATCACATTTTGAATATACTTGATTGTCTATTATTTGTATCACGTGTGGATAAAGATATGACAATATGGAGATACTAGATCTGGAGTTAAAGTTGGTTTTAGTTGATCAATTAATGTATTAATTACTATATCCAAATGTGTGTGTGTGTGACTCTGCATGTATGTTTGTTCTATAGTAGAAGAAAACGAGACAATATTTAGCAAATTAAGATTAATATATATGTTTCTGAAATTAATTAAGGTGAATGTTTCTTAACAAAGAATTAAAAAAAAAAAAAAAACTTTGGCAACTAATTATACTTTAGTATCAATATGTTTACATTTGAAACTAAGGTATGCATCAGCCACCAATGGAATTGATGAAACAGTAAAGCTATTCTGAGATATGCTTGATAACTATATATATCTAATTCCAAGTAATATATTAGTTTCTTACTTTCTTCTTTATTAATATAATTACTTCATTGGAATAGTAACCTAAGTAGGGAGCGTTGAGAAACATCAATTTTCACAAAAAAAAAAAAAAAAAAAAAAAAAAAACTGTATTAGTGCTACTTGTTTCAAAAATCAAATTTCTTTGTATGTATATGTATGTATGTATATACACACACAAAAAAAACTGTATTAGCATTTTAAGGAAAATGCTAACATACCCTAGCTAGCAATTAAGAAGTGACACGATTCCCTTTATTTTTGCATTGGGACGCGTGCTGACATGTGCACGCACATCCCAATGTTTATCGCAGGGACCCAGCGAGCAGTTGTTGGGGGCACCATACCTGCCGGGTTGTCCTATATGTATAATAACCCAACCACTTATTAACTAAGCAAATTTCTTATAGTTAACCTACTTTGTTTATCTTCCAACACTTAATTAATTACAAAGAAAAAGAAAAGATTATATATCAAGTCCATTTTCTCTAGGGCTTTAATTATGATGGAACTACTCATATAAACTCCATAAATAGTATCAATTATGACACGTAAAACCTATATGAACGGTGAAAATGATTGGTGACCTGATCAACATTATTAATTAATTCCAGTAATTAATTAAGGAAACTTGTATTATTTCATTAATTCTTTTTTTTCAAAGGTATTATGAGGAATACAAAATTAATTAAGGTATGCATATAGTGGCTCCAGTATAATTAAAGTTGACATGCTTAAATTCTGAAATTATATATGATATCTAAAATCTTAAACCAATCTTCCACACACATAAAAAAATCACCGCGTGGAGCACAATCCAACTATCTAATGCACAACCACCATTATTATCATCCAATGTGTACCGGCCCTTCTAAGAATTGCTCTATAAGAAGCATGCAACACATCCTCATCAAGTTGACACTTAATTAATTATCAGTTTTTCATTAGACTAGTAGTGCATGTGAAACATGGCTGAGGCACCTATTCATCATGTAATTGATGTTGAAAGCGAGGTCACAGTTTCAGCAGACGAGTTGTATGATCTGCTCAAGAACCATTTCACAGACCTCCCCACCATCTTCCGAAATCACCAAGAGCGCCGAAGTACTCGAATGAGATGGGAAGAGCGTCGGCAGTGTGCGACGTCGGACTTACCTTATTAGCATGACATATAATATATATATATATATATATATATATATATATATATATATATATATATATATATATATATATATATTCCACATCTATTTAACTACTTTAATTTTGTTCCAATTTTACTATCAACTAGTCTAGTTTGATCATGCATGCTAATTGTTAAGGAAATTATAGTAGTTACTATATTTCGTAGTTTATGTATTTATGTAGTTTCTATATTTTGGTATTTAAGTAGTATTAGGAAACTTTCCTTATTTTATACTTTGTTCAGCTCTATAAATAAGAACACCCTATCGTACTCGGTTGCCCACATCAATACAATTCTTATTCTATTCTTTGAAATCTATCATGGTATCAGAGCTTAGTTTCTAGTGCTAGGTCAGTCGACTTTCGAGTCGACGACCAATTCGTGGTGTCTCTTTCGATCTCTCGTTGTTGTTCTCGCTTTATCGACCTCCCTGGTTGCCAAACCAGATCACATTCTCCATCCTTTGTGTTTGCATCGTGGTGCCATCGCCACCATTGCTGACTCTGCCGCCGCATTGCAGTCGCTCACATCGCGCCGTACATTGCTGGACACCTATAGCGCCGCCGTTTATCGCGCGACGCATTGGACACCAGATCCGCGCATTGCACAACCACGCTTGCTCCGTTTGATACCTGTCGCTTGTGCCCTTGTCACCATTCAGCCTGCCTCCGATTTATTCAATCTGTTTAACCTCGGTTGTGCGAGACACAACAATCTGTTTGACCTACGGTTGTGCGAGACACAACAATCGTTACTCTTTCCGCCGCTATACATCCGCCGATTGTGTTGTTTGTCGGCCGTCGACTCGATGCTGCTCGCCGACGACTATGTCGAATCGCTATTGTGCACCTCGTCGACTACGTCGACTCTTATATCCGTTGTTCAGACTCTGCCACATCTGAACCATTTTCCTGTCGTCCTCGGAGGTTGTTGATCTGTTCCACAACGAACCTTAGATTTGTGGTGGTCGTTGATCTGCTCCGCAACGAACCTTAGATTTGTCAGGTTTACTGATTCGATTGACAACCTCAACCTCAAGTTGAACCAACTTGAGTTTGAGGGAGGGTGTTAAGGAAATTATAGTAGTTACTATATTTCGTAGTTTATGTATTTAGGTAGTTTCTATATTTTGGTATTTAAGTAGTATTAGGAAACTTTCCTTATTTTATACTTTGTTCAGCTTTATAAATAAGAACACCCTATTGTACTCAGTTTGCCCACATCAATACAATTCTTATTCTCTTCTTTGAAATCTATCACTAATTAATTAATCATCTACCAGATCACACTTCTGATGAGCTATTGGAAGTGACTGAGAAGTTCGTCGAAGTGGACGACGAGAACAGGTCACTGACTTTTAGGGCAATCGGAGGGGACGTTTTGAATACTCACAAGAGTATGGATGGGAAGGTTACTGTCACTCCAAAGGCCACGGGGAGCGTGGTGAAGAAGAAAAATGAGGACGACCCCCACCCAGACCCCTACCTCGAACTTTTCGCGAGCGCAAGCAAAAAGTTTGAACTTCATTGTAATAAGGAGGGATGAATTGATCATATATATGATCTCTCTGTAATATATATGCATGCATGTACTTGGTAAAATTGTGGAGTTTGTGAAAAGAAGTTGCAGTGCTGTCTTTAATTATTTCTTGTGTGTGGTCTTGATGTAATTCTATATATATATGAAGTTATCCTTTACTGAAATAAACAAACCTATTGTATCCCTTTGTTTGATTCATGGCTATTAATTGCTTGAAAAAAAAAATGAGAACTTAATTAGCTCCTTAAGAATTAAACTATAGGTAGCTAGTATGGTATAACATCTTTTTTTGACATTAATTCGTGTCCAAACTTAATTCTGTTCTTTTATATATATATGTATGTATGCACACAAGTGGCAGATATTATTTTTGATAGGAAACCAGCTCTATTATTGCATTTCACTTGCCAAAAAAATTTGTTACATGATGTGTACATGCGGTGAATGCTTATACAAGTGGGTGGAATGCTTCGATTCCTTTAATATAGTGTTTGAGAGAATCCTTCAATTGACAGAAGAGGAAAGGAACACTCGATCAGTTGGAATCTTGCTTTGATATATGTAGAAAAAAAGAAGAAAATGTTCTATTCTCATTCCAATCATAATTAAATTCTTTCACTACAGCCATATATGCTAGACAATATAAAGCATGTATGATTTCTCAAAAAAGTATAAAGCATGTATGGCAACATTCATGGACTTCAAGTGCACTAAGTTGCTATTATAAAAGAAAGGCTCGTTTTGCTCACAATTCACAACGATCTAGCTACATCTTCTGATCATCTTTTTTTTTTTATTATTTGATAAATCGGCTAAATAATATTCGTCGAGAACCATGGCTCAATTGTCTCGTCAACATGTTCTTGACGTCGAGAACCAGATCAATTGCCCAGCAAACAAGCTATTTGACTTCATCAAGAACAATTTCGCTATGCTTCCTCAAATCTTCCCTAGCATTCTGAAAGGAGAAGCACTTGAAGGAGATGGAAAGAGCTTGGGCAGTGTTACCCAATGGGAATATTTACTCGGTATCAATTTTGCACACACCATATATGTACATGTGATAAAAATGGTTCGAACTATACTCCAAGATTAAAAAAAAAAAAAAAAAAAAAAAAAAAAGCTAAAGCTAGATAAAAAATTTCTTCTTGCGTAATTTTCTTTAATTAGCTTATAGATTGATATTGATCAATTAATTAATTAATTACAGGTGTCAATCCGAATGAAGTTTTGGTTGTGAAGGACAAATTGGCCGAGATAGACGACAAGAGCATGTCATTTACTCGTGAAGCAATTGGAGGAGATGTAATGAAGAATCACAAGCGTTTCGACCTCAAAATCACTGTCATTCCAAAGGGTAACGAAGAAAGCATACTGAAAATGAGCATTATATTTGAAAAGCTCAATGAAGATGATCCTCACCCATATCCTTACCTTAATTTCTTTGGACGTATGGCTGCCATGTTTGGTTCTCACCTCTACAAGACAAATTAAGGTGATTACTCAGTAGTCATGAACCAGCCCTGTTGCATGCACAATAAGAAAAATAGTACTACTTAACTAAATAAGTTGAGGACCCTTAACATACATGCAGTTTGCATGTCTAATAATGTTTTGTGCAGTATATGTGTACGTGAAACTCTGAAATTGTATTAGTTTGGTTTGGGGTGATGAAAATATTAATATCAACTATATTACCAGTGTATTTTATTTCTTTATGTAGGTTATTAATTTGAAAAGGATAATTCTAGGGTGAACACTTTTGGCACTGGCTGGGGGGACTCCACGATATGCCTCGAAACACGGTGCTCACACATGTCGAGGTGTATTGGGCGGTCTTCCCACAACCCAGTGCTAAAAGTCGTCACTGAGTATATAGGCCCAAAAGCTCGGCCAGTACGAGTTGATATGCGTTAACTTTAATCGTGGGCCTTACTTGGTGGGCTTCGCTTTACTCTATTAAGAAACAAACACAGACCAATATCTCACTAAAAACGTCATATTGGTTAAAATATATTAATCTTTTATACAACAACAACATAGCCTCCATCCCAAATTAATTGGGGTCGGCTACATTGATCAAACTTTTCCATTGTGTTTGATTAAGTGCAATTAATGGTGAGCTTTCCAAACCATTCAAATCTCTCGTACTTAATGCATCTCATGTTAACTTTGGTATACCCATACCTCGTCGAATTTCTACAGTTTCTCTTTTGAATCAAGTTTTCTAGTGGAGACATTTGTAGGCCATCTTTGCAAGTGACCAAACCACCGCAACCGTCATTCCCTAATCTTTGTATCAATTGGTGTTACTCCTACTTGTCTTTGAATTTCTATATTTCTTATTCTATCTTTACGAGTTTTACCACACATCCACCTAAGCATCCTCATTTCTACTATGTTCATTTTATGTAGTTTTTGTTGCTTTACCGCCCAACATTCACTACCATAGAGCATAGCCGGCCTAATTGCGGTCATATAAGATTTTCCTTTTAACTTAGTAGGAACATTTCGATCATAAATCACCCCCTGTTGCACTCAGTCATTTCTTCCATCCATTTCGAATTCTATGTGTGACATCATTCTCAATATTATCATCATTTTGTATGATTGATCATAATAAGTATCTAAAGTGGTTCACCTTATGAACTTCTACTTCCCCTAATTTTACCACTTCATCATCTCGATGTCTAGTGCTTCTAAACTCACAGTGCATGTATTCAGTTTTCGTCCTACTCAACTTAAAGCCTTTAGATTCTAATGTATTCCTCCAGAGTTCTAGTTTCCTATTCATTCCATCTTTTGTTTCATCCATTAAGACAATATCATCTGTCAATAACATACACCATAGTATATCCTCTTGAATATGCCTAGTTAGTTCATCCATAACTAAAGTAAATAGATATGGACTTAAAGTCGATCCTTGATGTAGTCCTATTTGTGAAGGCCCAAGGCCATACCCCTGTCGGGCTAAGCCAACGGGCTGGGCTCCTCCAAGACGAGCTGGGCTCCTCCGAGACCTTCAAGGCAGTGTGGGTGCACCCATGCGACCTCCCACACCATCTACGTCCTCCCATTTATTCATAAATGGGCGTAGTTTTTCGCTTCTCACGATTCGAAACCGAGACCTGGAGGCTTAAGTACTCGATTTTCACGAATCGTGTACCACTGAGCTGCCCATTTATGAAATAAATGGGGGGGGAACGTAGATGGTGTGGGAGGTCGCATAGGTGCACCTACACTGCCTTGGAGGTCTCGGAGGAGCCCAGCTCGTCTCGGAGGAGCCCAGCCCGCTGGCTTAGCCCGTCAGGGGTATGGCCTTGGGCGAGTATGGCCTTGGGCCTTCACACTATTGTAATGGGGAATTCTTTTGTAGCTCATCAAAATGTCTTTATACTTGTTACTACTTCATCATACATATCCTTTATAGTGTCTATGTATCTAGCATGCACTCTTTTTCTTTCTAGAACCCACCAAAGAACATCTCTAGGGACCCTATCATATGTTTTTTCTAAATCTACGAATACCATATGAAGATCTTTTTTCTTTTCTCTATATTTTTCTAACAATCTTCTTACAAGGAAAGTCGCCTCTATAGTTGACCTCCCTGCATGAAGCCAAATTGGTTCTCTGATGTTGTTGTTCCTCTCATATTGTTGTTTCTATCCTTAGCCTAATGTCAATTATCCTTTCCCAAAGTTTCATAGTGTGACTCATAAGTTTAATTCCCCGGTAGTTTGAGCAACTTTGAATGTCTCCTTTGTTTTTGAAGATTGACACAAACGTGCTTCTTCTCCAATCCATTGGCATCCGTTTTGATTTTAGAATTTTATTGAAAAGTTTTGTTAACCAAGTCAATCCAATTTCTCCTAAGCATTTCCAAACCTCTATGGGTATTTCATCTGGGCCACAAGCTTTCCCTATTTTCATTATTTTCAATGCTTCTGTAACTTTTATAATTTTAATATTGCGTGTATAGTTTACATTTCTTTCTTGGTGTGAGTTTTCATCTATTATAGTATCAACTTGGCCATCATTAAATAAACTATCGAAGTAACTTATCCATCTCTCTTTAATATCATCATCGCGCGTTAAAACATTTTGATTTTCGTCCTTAATACATCTTACATGACTTAGGTCTTGTTTTTTTTATCTCTTAATTTGGCTAGCCTATATATATTTTTCGCCATCTCTATTACCTAACCTTGCATATAGATCTTCCATGAAATTTATTTTAGCTTGACTAACTACTTTTTTAGCTTGTTTTCTAGTTTCTCTATATTGATTGTACGCATCTTCATCTTGACACTTAGGTATTTTCCTATACATCTCTCTTTTAGTTTTAATTGCACGTTGAACATCCTCGTTCCACCACCGTGTTTCTTTCTTTGGTATTCATAAGCCTTTAGATATACCTATTACGTTTGATCTCACTCTCCTTATCCAACTACTCATTTCTAGCCACATTGTATTAGCATTTAAGTCAAGATTCCAAACATTTTTCTTTAGTAGTTTTTCTCTAAACTCTACTTGTTTACTATTTTTTAGGTTCCACCACTTTATTATGGGGTCGTTAACTCTTTTATTCATATTATGTCATCGTTTTAGCTTAATATCAAGTACTATTAAATTATGTTGGGTAGTAAGCGTTTTACCAGTATTACTTTGCGGTCTTTACATATTTTTCTATCTATTTTTCTTGTTAAAAGAAAATCTATTTGACTCTTATTATGACCACTGCTAAAAGTAATTATATGCGACTCCCTCTTCCTAAAACTAGTATTTGTTAAGACAAGATCGTATGCTGAAGCAAATTCTAAGATTGATTCTCCTTCTTCATTTCTATTATCGTAACCAAAACCTCCATGAACTCACTCAAACCCATCGCTATTTGCCCCGTTATGCCCATTTAAATCTCCTCAAATAAAAATATTTTCATCTAATGGTATGCTTTGCATAAATCCATCCATATCGTCCCAAAACTTGCGTTTGATGCTCTCACTTAATCTTTTATAATTTTATTATTATATCCCGACTTTTTGAGATTTGTTATTACATCTCAATCTTTTTAAATTGTTTAATTTATATCATAAACACTTTTAAACTTCAAATTTGATGATGTGGCGCTTAGAATACAAATTAAACAATTTAAAAACATTAAGATATAACAATAAATCTCAAAAGGTTAGTACATAATAACAAAAATTGTGAAAAGTTAGGATATTTTAACCAATTAAGCCCACTAAAAATGTTGTTGGCTATTATTGAATTACTATTATCTTTTTATAAGAAATAAACTATAATTTACGTTGTGAGGCTCCAACTCCCAATTTCTCCCTCAAACAAACACATATTAATTGGTTGGTGCCATTGAATTACCATTTTCAATAAACTTCATGTAATTAAATTTTGATTAAATATAGTATTAATGATGAAGGTTTGTTGTGTTTTACTTGGGTCTAATCTAATTATGCTTTTTCTGGGACAAATATGACAACACACATACAAGATAATAGCAATGACACATACTACGTACCTCATTATTGAATTATGTGTATGTGCTTTTGGAATTAATCGAGCTAACTTAAGTAATTGAACGCATGCATCGATCGATCTTTAATAACCCCATAAACATGCTATTACATTATATGTAGTTGACAAGCGGATGCAAGTCTATTTCGTTTGAAAGAAATGTTCGTACATCCATTATTAACAAGATATTGCTCATGAGCCAACCATGCATGTGAGTTGTGACACAGTAAAAGGCATCGATTTATCAAAAGAATAAGCTAGATTGCTCGTGCATGAGTTGCAAATCATGTATTCAAGTGTCAGTGTTTTTCTTTTTCTTCTAGCAGCTTAGTCAGCATGTCAAAGCATGCATTCATCGAGTAGTTTTTAGCTATAAAAGGGGAGTGAAGCACTAACTTTCATGTTCACTTCCATTCAATTTCCTATAGAGTGCAAACCATATTATACTAGTTTTTGTGTATTAATTTGCTTCCATGGCCCAAGTTAAGAAGATTGAAAAGGAGTGTGAGGTGAGGTGCCCTGTATGAGTTTTTTAGGTATAATATAGCTCAATTTACTAAGATCCTCCCAGAGCACTACAAGAGTTGTGAATTGCTTGAAGGAGATGGAAAGGGCTATGGCACGGTTAGGCTTTGGATCTATACTCTAGGTATATTAAATAAAACATATTTTGTATATTCATTTTGTTTTTTTTTCTTTCTTTCTTTTGGTATTTTAATTTTTCTCTTTATATATATATATATATATATATATATATATATATATATATTTGTAGGTGTCTAAACCTAAATTTTGCATTTTATCTCTATAGATTTAGTTTTGAACTTCAAAGTTGAAACTACTATTGAGTACTAGCTAGAGTGAAATAATATATTAAAACCCATAGATTCTTCCATTATTTTATTTTTTTTAATTTACCATGTAGGAGGTCCGAAGTTATGGTTGCCAAGGAAGCTTTCAAAGCCATTGACGACGCGAACAAGACTATAACATATCGCATTTTCGATGCGAGACTTGAACCGTATGTACAAGAGTTTCGATATCGTAGTCAAAGTCGTTCCAAATGCCAACTGATACCTAGGAAGTTTGGTGAAATGGCATGTTTTGTATGAGAAGGAACACGAAGACCACCCTCACCCACATCCATACTTAGAAATGTTTTCTAAGGTCACCAACGCTATCGACTCTCATCTCCACAAGCCATGACTACTCATGAGCTAGCAATCTCTATTAATAATCCCCACCTACCATGCCACTACGTACTAAGAATAAATCGTGGGTACGTTGTCCTTATTGTACGTGCTCATGCAGTCTACTATTAATAATTTCCATGTGTGTTTATGCATGTTTTCTCTTTATTCCTTAAGTAAGGTATTTCTCCTTTTGAAAATGTGCTATTAATGTGAAAAATTGCACCCACTACCAATAAAACGAGTGGCGCATTCTGAGAATGCGCCATTCTTGTTATGGAGAAGTCCACGTGGACTGTCAAGCAAACATGAATAGCGTATTCGGAGAATGCATCATTCATGTAAATCCTATGGATCAGTCCATGTGGACTGAAATTGGGTTTCCATGAATAGGGCATTCGAAAAATGCGCTATTCATGTAAATCCTATGGATCAGTCCACGTAGACGCCTACGTGGACATTTAAATATTTAAATAATATATAATATATAATACATATATTTTATATGTATATATATAATATTATATATAAATAAAATATAATATTTATAATATAAAATATATATTTTATTTATATATTTATACATAATATAGAAAAATATAATTAGAATGTCGCCCCAAGTGACACCCGTATGCAATGGCGTGCGGGACCCACGTAAAAATAAATGCGAGCAAAATGTGTTTTGGTGCATAAAATGCGTGGTGCGTATCTCGAAACGTGCACGACGTTTGTGTGGGTTGTCCACCTCGAGATACGTGTGTGGCGTTTGCATGGTTTGCATGAGTTGCTCACCTCGAGATGTGTGCGTGTCGTTTGCATGAATTGCAAGAGGTTGCATGGATCACCCTCAACATACGTGCGTGACGTTTGCATGAGGTGTCTACCTCGAGATACGTGCGGAATGTTTGCATGGGTTGTCCACGTCGAGATGCGCGTGTGTCGTTTGCATGGGTTGCTCACCTCGAGATACGTGTGTGACGTTTGTATGGGGTGTCCTCATCGAGATACGTGCATGTGGTTTGCATGGGTTGTCCACCTCGATACATGCGTGCGTGACGTGAGGTTGGATGGGTTGAACAAATAACTCATTTTGAGAAGAAGTATTTCATACATTTAGTATTTTTTATGAATTACTAATTCTCAAAAGGAGTTATTCATACAAAGTTCCACCTCATCAAACCACCCCACAGACTCATGAACAACACACCATGGTGTGTCCACCTCATCATCAATAGCTCTTTTTGAAAATGAGTTATACATTACTTTTGTAATTTTAAAGAAACTTTCCCAATTTGATGAATAAAAAAGTATACCCACGTTACTTTTTGAAAAAGCCCAATATATTCTCTACTACCTCTTAACGCTTCCATAGTTTCCTATGGATGCATGGAAGATATTGTAGGGAAAATATATCACAAATATGAACCAATCATCATCAACCTATATTTTGGTCATGTCCTAACCAATGAGAAGATAAAATTATGGCTTCGCCCCTAAAATTAATAATATGTAAAATTGAATTTCATATGCACCCATCAATATTCCTCGATTAACTATATATGGCTAGTCCTCCTATTTTGTATTAGCTAAGAAAATATTAGGATGATCCGATGATGGGACATTTGGGATTGACACTTGGTAATGATATCCATCCATCACGTATTGATGTGTGTGCACACATATCCCAATGCGTAAAAGGATGGGCACCATTATCGGCCTGGGTCATCCTATCATCTTCTTTTGCATTATCTCCACAATTTTTGAACATTTGATCAAATCAAGCCTATCAAGGTGTTGAAGTTGAAATCATTTATAAAATTAAACATGATGGGCGTTAATTCTTCTCTACATTCGGGAGCGTAGAAAAATCACTTGGGCTTCTTAGCCAAGCCCAATAAAAGTAATAGTACTATTGTAGGCTAGCCTACTCATGAGAAAATATATATATATTTTTTTTATAGTAACGAAACTTTATTTAATCATGGCCAAAAGTGTATGTACACGGCGAGAAACAATGTGCTTCCCTAGAAATAAAGTAAAAAAACCCTTATCAACGTAGTAGGGGAAAAATACGTCGTTCCTTTGGTGAATAGTCGAGATGCTTCCCACTATGCGAGACGGGCCAATAACATATGTTATTAGCCTCATGTCCACAAATTGACCAACAAAAAACCATTGTTAACCATTCATTCGAGGTTCTAGGCTCCCAAGTGAGTAATATATAAGAAATTCAACCATTGATCCGCAATATATACTCATATCATGGGAACCCCTCAAAATGTGTCGTGTATTGAATATTTTGTGTATTTATGACTCATAAATTAATAAATTATGTATATATATGACTCTTAGCAAAATTAATAAATTATGTATATTTGAGAATTATATAAAAATTGTATATACACCTTATAAGATAGCGATTTTAATTGGGTAAGGCGAGTCATAATCAAGTTGAACATGTTAACTTGGCTCGTTTATTAACCGTGCATAAACGTGTTCACCTATTTATATATGTCCCATACACATTTATGACAAACTGTAAATTTACGAAAGTTCATTGGATCTATATAATTAATTCGACACTCTTTTCCTTCCAACTGTGTCTTTGTCACTTTGACTGGGCTAGCTCAATGCTAATTGATTAGGAAAATACTAGAATGACGACAACAATGTCACACTATAAGGCACATTGGCCCACAATACCCCTCCATGCAACCTCCACCCGCTTGTTATGCATCGAGATCTGTGTATGTTTGCATCTCGAGACATACATAGATGATTTTTGTGAGCCAATGTGTTTTGTGGTGTAACATGTTGGGTGTACCCAATTTTTTGGGCCCAACTCAAATATCAAAAATTAGTTTGGCGTATTTTTTAGTCACTTGGGCCTATTTCTTTTTGTGGCATTCGGCCCATTACCGAAAAATGCATGTATTAATATAGGGGCCCGGACCATTACAATTGATCCAAAAATATATAAACAACATAGGGAATGCACAAATAATAACAAGTAACAATACAACAATATATTATAAAATAAAATAAAAAACACCACCACCACATAATTATTCAAACACGTCAAACTCATAAGGAGTACTAGAACCATACATAGGGACGGGCCACCATTTATTTTTATTAGCACTGATTCATACACAAATCAAACCAGTGTGGTGGGATCATTTTATAATTGGCTAGCTAGCTAGCTCATGGCTTGTGGAGATGAGAGTCGAGATTGTTGGCCAATTTAGTGAGCAGTTCGAGGTAGGGATGAGGATGAGGGTGGTCTTCGTGTTCCTTCTCATAGACAATGTGCCATTTCACCAAGCTTCCATTGCTATCATTTGAAATGACTTCGAGTATGACATCAAATCTTGTGTACATATGTTTCAAGTCTCCTTCGAAAACGCTATTAGATATAGTCTTGTTTTCGTCGTCAATAGCTTTGAGAGTTTCCTTGACAAACCAAACCTCCGGACCTCCTATATATCAAAAGAGTTAATGGAGGAATTAGTGTATGAAACTGAATCCAAGATAATGTATGATCAAATAAAAAAAAAACTCTTATGCGTCTTTGATGAAAATCAACTCTAAAAATCCACCCCCCCCCCCCCCCCCCCATTTTTAAAATTTTATTTATATGTAGGCGACCATATACTAATCATTGACCTACCACTTAGTTGGTCTATAGGAGATTCATCAAACCCTTGATTAACCATAAAAAACATATATACTAATATCTCGTAAACCGACTTTTTTTATTTGATTCTACTCTACATGTCAAACCTTGCACGGTGGGTGCAAAAGTTGTTTCTTTTATATCAAAAAATCTACATACAATAACAACAGCAACAACAACATAGCCTCAGTCCCAAATTAATTGTGGTCAGTTACATGGATCAAACTCTTCTATTGTGCTCAATTAAGTGCAATGTGAAATACACCCTTGCTCATTTCTCACTACACCCAGGCTCCGATGCAGAGCATCGCTAGGTGGGAACGCCCCAACGTTTATGTATTTGATCCATTTCATGAAAAGTGACAAAAGTTTTATGCTGGCTGTAATCAACATATCGCAACCCTCCTCCATTTTTCAAGGATAAAAAATGGGCTTGGGGCCTCCCTCCCCCACTTTTCGAGTATGAAAAATGAGTTTGGGACCTCCCTTATCCATTTTTCGATATGAAAAATGGGCGTCAGAGTCTTGACTATTCCAACACTCTTTCCATCTCCTTGACGCACTTCAATATTCTTGCAATACTCCGGAATGATCCGAGGAAGTTTTTCGATATCCTTCTTCTTGAACTCGTAAGTCCTATCCGCAGGACATCTCACCCCACACTCTACTTCAAGCTTCTCAACTTGGCCCATCGAAGAAATACACATAAACTAGCTAGCTAGTATCATGGTTTGCACTCTAAAAGAAATTGAATGGAAGTGAGCGTGCAAATTAAGTGCTTCACTCCCCCTTTTAAAGCCGATTGTAAGGAAATGAATGCTAGCTTTTCCATGCTATGACTAATAATTAAGCTACTTTTGTTGTGTTCGGGACTGATGGACTGGGATGAGGGGTTGTCTTTTTTTATCTTATTGTGCATTAAAGACTGTGAGAATGGGGGGCCAACTGGGCATTGCTCTCACCGATCTTGGCAGGGTAGTGCCCCTAATGTCGAGTCCTGCAGCTCAAGCATGAGAGGTCTCCCCATCATGGGTGAGTATGGTGGAATCGAATTTTGTTTTTGCAAAGTCCCGTGAGTGTGTGGCTATGGAAATTATTTTTTGATTATGCAAATCACAACACAGGAGAATTAGTACGTCGGCTGTGTTATTTTTGCAATGGGCGGTGAAATAGATGTAAGTATTAATTAAATTATACTTATCATAAGTGATCCATGTGGGGCCCCATGCATTACAAATGTCAAATTCAGATTAAAGATAACGGTTGATAGGCGGTTATCTTTTGGAAAATTAAACAACGCAGTTTGGTCCCCAATTCTATTCTCTTGAAGTTTTGACTCCGAACACTATTAAGGAGATGAGAAGAATGATTTGGAAGATCAAGCTTAACAAATAACAATAATGGCTGGAGGTAAATCCTTATTATTTATTTCCGCATTATGACCTACAGTTGGTATCAGAGCACTTAATGCCTCTGCCTTGTTGTTTGTTCTTCTATTCATGTTTTGGAGTGTCTTGATAGTGCCGATTTGTGTATATTTCGGCCCTTATTTGCAAAATTGATTTCCAAAATTCGAAAACTAATTTTGAGTTTCGGTAATATTTCAAATACCTATTTGTGATGATCGATCAATAATAGAGAGGCATGAATTTTATCATGACCATATTCCTCTAATTTGTACTTATCATTTTGTACATATGTATACATATAGGGAATTCTAGTGTGATACATACACGTACAAAGTTTTGATTGATTAAAAATAGGTAGTTTGGTTTCTTTATCTCAATCCCATTAATTTAGGGATAGATTGACCGATCATAAACACACATTTATTAATGTGTTGTGTTTGCTGAAGTTGCATTGCGATTTCAAAATTGAAATTTGTTGCACACATGCAATACATTAAGAAATTCATTGACTAAAATGTAGGATGATCCATGTATGTGAAATTTCGAATAATGTTAGAGTAGCCACAACATCTACATTATGAGAAATTATTAAATTAATTATAGGATCATTCATGCATTTGTTGTAATTGGTTATATGGTTATGGTAAAACTCATCCCACAGGATATTTTATTATATTCATATAATTAATTAGAATAGAATATCAAATTGTATTTTCTTAATTTACCCACAAGAATTGAGAAAAGAAAAATAATTTGATAGTTTTATTATATGGTTAATGAATCTTATTGAGTAAACACATTAGCCCACATACATGTTTTTACGTCACTTGATTTATTCCTTTTATTATGTTTGCATTGGCAAAACATATTATTTGTAGTCTCTATTTGATGTTATGCATGTATTTATTTATTTAATATTTGCAGCTACTCATATACTCGTCTTAGGTTCTGAGTTAAAGTTTGAGATCCCGTCTCTAAATGGAGAGAATTACAGGGTATGGAAGGAGAGAATTCTCTTTCATTTGGGAGTAATGGATATGGATTTTGCCATATGTAAGGACGAACCACCAGCAATCACCGAGGCTAGCCTTCCTGACGCGGTTGATCTCTATGAAAAATGTGAGAGATCTAACCGCATTTGTGTTATGTTCATTAAAACGAACATAATAGCTAGTATTCGGGGTACGGTGGAGAAGTATGACAAGGTCCGTCCATCGCTTAAGGTCGTTGAGGATCAGTTTCAAACATCTGATAAGGCATTGGCCAGTACCCTAATCATGCAATTCTCATCACTCCGAATGACCGGAGTTAAGGGTGTGCGAGAGCACTTCACGAGGATGAGGGACATAGCGACGACTCAAAACACTCGAGGTTGATATGTCTGAGAGCTTCTTAGTCCACTACATTCTGAACACACTCCCTCCTCAGTATGCACCCTTTAAGATCTCTTATAACACACATAGAGATAAATGGTCGATCAACGAGTTGACGACCATGTGTGTTCAGGAGGAGGGTAGAATGATCATGGAGCAAGGAGAGAGTAGTGTACTGTTGGTGACGGACAAGAAGAAATACATGAAAGTTGACTGGAAGGGGAAAGCAAAAATGCAACCCCATGGTGGAATTGTAAAGAAAGAATCAAAGTGTTTCTTCGTAAAAGAAGGGACACATAAATAATGATTGTATCAAATTCCAACAATGTGGCTTCCAAAGAAAGGTATATCAATTTCATATGTTTGTTTTGAATCTAATATGGTTGATACCTTAAGTGACATTTGGTGGATTAACTCTGGTTCTTCAATCCATGTTTCCAATACATTGCAAGATATGACAAATCTATGGAAACCGGCGGGAAGTTAGTTGAGCATTTATTCGGGAAATAAAATGCGCTCACATGTGGAAGTTTGTTGGGACATGCATGTTAAAATTGTATAGTGGCTTTATTTTGAATTTGAACAATATTTTCTATGTACTTGGTTTTTTCGAAACTTGATTTCGGTTTCACGGTTGTTGTATTTGGGATTTTGCTTCAACTTTTGGAACATTTTTTGGTTTAATATTTAAATCAAATATCGTTGGACATTGTACTTTCTTGTATGGTTTATTTTATTTGAATTTAGAAAATAATGTCACGCTTTATACATATTAATTGGTTTGAAATGAAGTGTCATGAATGATGATTCTTCTATGTTATGGCATCGGAGATTGGAACACACCTCCAAAAATCGAATCAAAAGATTTGTAAATGATGGAGGACTAAGTGCTCTTGACTTTGCTTTGATTTTGATATTTGTGTGTGAACTGCGTAAAGGGAAAGCGGACTAAAGTACCCAAGAAAGGTGCTCATAGAAGTTCTTCATTATTGGAAATCATCCATACCGACATATGTTATCGGATATGGACATTAAGACCGGTCCAAAATATTTTATCTCCTTTATTGATGATTTCTCACGCTTGGGTATGTCTACTTGCTTCATCATAAAAATGAAGCATTGGATGTCTTTAAAGTTTTCAAGGCGAAGTAGAGAAACAAAGTGGGAAACAAATTAAGATTGTCAGATCTGACAGAGGAGAAGAATATTATGGTAGATACACTGAGGATGGACAAGCATTTGGTCCATTTGCTAAGTTTCTTCAAGCGCAAGGAATAGTTCCTCAATACACAAATCCAAGTTCTCCAAGTAAGAATGGTGTAGCAGAAAGAAGAAATCGGACCTTGATGGATATGGTTATGAGTATGCATAGTAATGCAATGCTACCTATCTCGTTGTGGAGTGAAGCTCTTAAAACAACAGTGTATATATTAAACAGGGTTCCAACTAAGACTGTTTCAAAGATGTCATTTGAGTTAATGAAAGGTTTGAAACCTAGTTTGCGACATATACGCGTTTTGGGATGCCCGTGTGAAGTCAGAATCTATAATCCACATGAAAAGAAGTTGGATCATAGGACCATTAGCGAGTATTTCATTGGATATGCCGAGAGGTCTAAAGGATATCGCTTCTATTGTCCTTCTCATAGCACTAGAATTGTGCAATCTAGAAACGCAAAATTTCTAGAGAATGACATGATTAGTGGGAGGGATCATTTTCAGGATATGTTCCTAAAAGGGTTCATTTTGATGATATTCCTTCTACATCAAGTAGTCATATGTATGTCATTCCAATTTATGCTCAAATTCCATTAAGAATTGAGAAACGACGAGTTCAAATTCCATAAATTGTTGACAATACTCCAATATATCAAGTTGTTCATGACGAACCTTTAAATGGTAGAGCAACCAATTGTTCATGAAGTAACTCAAGTAAATGAACAAGTTGATCAACATGATCTTCAAAAAAATTTTGATGCAACATTAAGAAGATCTACTAGAGTTAAAAGGTCAAGCAATACCTAGTGATTTCATTGCGTATCTACGCAAGAATTGGAATGTAATGTTAGAGCGAGAGTGATCCCGAATCGTTTTCACAAGCCATAAATTATCTTTGAATCCGAATTATGGCATGATGCTATGATTGATGAAATGAATTCTATGTCATTTAATGATGTTTGAGACCTTGTTGAGTTGCCTAAAGGAGCCAAGGCTATTGGTTTTAAATGGGTCTTTAAGACTAAAAAGGACTCATTAGGAAACATTGAGAGATACAAGGCTAGACTTGTTGCAAAAGGATTCACACTGAAGGAAGGAATCGATTACAAGGAGACTTTTTCTCCTGTATCTAAGAAAGATCCTCTTCGCATAATTTTGGTTTTGATTGCACATTTTGATTTTGAGTTGCAACAAATGGATGTGAAAACCACATTTCTTAATGGTCAACTAGAGGAAGAGGTTTACATGAAACAACCAGAAGGATTTTCCTCTATTGGCAATGAGAATTTGGTTTGCAAGCTTAAGAAATCTATATATGGATTGAAACAAGCCTCCCGACAGTGGTATTTGAAGTTTCATGATGTTATCTCTTCATTTGGTTTTGTTGAGAATATTATGGATAATTGTACATGCAGAAGGTTAGTGGGAGCAAGATTTGTTTTCTCATTCTATATGTGGATGACATTTTACTTGCAACAAATGATAAGGGTATGCTTCATGAAGTGAAACAATTCATTTCTAATAGTTTTGATATGAAAGGCATGGGAGATGCATCCCATGTTACTGGCATTAAGATCCATAGAGACAGGATACGTTGTATTCTTGGTATGTCTCAGGAAGCCTATATTAACAAATTTTGGAAAGATTCAGAATGAAGGATTGTTCACCTAGTGTAGCTCCCATTGTGAAGGGTGATAAGTTAAGTTTGAACCAATCCCCTAAAAATGATCTCGATCGGGAACAAATGCTCAATATCCCTTATGCTTCTGCCGTTGGAAGCTTGACGTATGTTCAGGTATGCACAAGACCTGACATAGCATTTGCAGTTGGGATGTTAGGAAGATATCAGAGTAACCCAGGTATGGACCATCGGAGAACTGCAAAGAAGGTTATGAGATACCTTCGTGGGACAAATGACTACATGCTTATATATTGACAAACTGATACTTTGGAAGTCACTGGCTACTCAGATTCAGACTTTGGTGGTTGCATTGATTCACGTAAATCAACATTGGGATTTATTTTCATGCTAGCTGGTGGAGCTGTATCATGGAAAAGCGCAAAACAAAAATTGATTGCTACTTCCACTATGGAGGCTGAGTTCATTTCTTGTTTTGAGGCTACTTCTCAAGGTGTTTGCCTAAAGAGTTTCATTTATGGGCTTAGAATAATGGATTCTATCTCTAGGCCATTGAAAATGTATTGTGATAATTCAGCTACTATTTTTATGGCTAAGAACAAAAAAAGTGGGAGTCGAAGCAAGCACATCGATATTAAGTACTTAGCCACAAGAGAACGTGTTAAGGACAAAACAGTGGTCATTAAGCACATTAGCACTGAATTAATGATTGCGGATCCTTTAACTAAAGGCATGCCACCAATGAAGTTTAAGGATCATGTTGATAGGATGGGACTTAGGTCCATTATGTGATCATCATTGTAAGAATGATGTTTGTGGAAACTCTTTTGAGATATTTCTTTACTTATGTATTGTGTACACATTCATGTTTTATTTGATTTGAGAAATATCAATAAGTTTGGACCAAGAATAAACATGAGGTTTATTCATTAAGTTATGACAATATGTTAAGAAATTTAATGCATTGTGATAAGTGGAAGATATTACTCACTTGATAGAGGACCTATCGCCATGATTCATGCATTTATTTCTTAATTTTGGTGATAATATGTATTTGGATCAAGTGGGAGAATGTAAGTATTAATTAAATTACACTTATCATAAGTGATCCATGTGGGCCCCACAAATTACAAGTGTCAAATTCTGATTAAAGATAACGGTTGATGAGTGGTTATCTTTTGAGAAATTAAACAACGCAGTTTGGTCCCAAATTCTATTCTCTCAAAGTTTTGACTCCGAACACCATTAAGGAGTGGAGAAGAAGGATTTGGAAGATCAAGCTTAACAAATAACAACAATGGCTGGAGGTAAATCTTTATTATTTATTTCCGCATTATGACTTACAATAGAGGCAGCGGCCCTCATTTTGTAAATATATTTTTTTTTCCGAACTCATTTTGTAAATATTTACTTGTATAGGGGAGGGGTGTATATGTCCTCGACCTATTTTTGAGATCGTAAAATTTGTTTCACTCCAAAAAAAAAAAGAAGATTAACACTGACACATAGTTTGCTAATTATATGCTAAGCAATCTTAATTGATAATTGAAGCATGTTCCTATCAAAAGAATTAATAATTAATGCATGTAGCTAGGAATATTTCTCTGGATTTATATCTCATTAGTACGAAAACTACTGGCAAATTAATATATATATATATATCAATTCATGGATATGTATTAATTAGATTGCATATGTAGATCGATAAACAATTAGCAAAGAGAAGCGTTAGAATAATGACAACATGTCACACTTCAAGACACATTGACTCATAAGAGCCATCGATGCACGTTTTGGGATGCAGACATACACGATCTTAATGCATAACTTGAGGTCACATGGAAGACTCATGGGAGCCAACATGTCTTGTGGTGTGCCATTGTTGTTGTCATTCTAGTATTTTTCATTAGCTAATTAGTATATATCACTTCATGGATTTAAGACTTGAAAGTGACAACTTCGCCTTGAAAGAAACCTAATATATATAGGTGGAGGGAGCACCCAACGTTGATTTTTCATTCACAAAACTCGAACTCGAGTCAATCGGTTAGGTTGTCACAACGGTAAATGCGAAGGCAGTGTTGTGTGAGTTAAACGCACGACTTCGATTTCGATCCCTCGGCATGGTAAGATCGTTGGGACCACTAAGTTCTCACTACCGGTCGATAAAGTCAGGGCCTCGTGGAATAGTGAGGGTAACCTCGACACCCATGATTATAAAAAAAAAAAAATTGAACTTCAGTTAATAAGAAAGAAACAATTAACTTGCCCCTATCGGGATTCAAACTCATAGTCTCTTAATACCAAGCCTCATACCTGTTGGAATTTATAATTTATAATTTATAAAGGAAATCGAATGCAAGTTGTGAGACATCACATAAAAAACACGTAGTGCATTTAACAACGTACATACAAGTGCAATTTCCGGGTTGATGGCATGCAAATCTTTTTTTTTTTTAAATAAGAAAGAAACAATTAACTTGCCCCTATCGAGATTCAAACTCATGGTCTCATCACACCAAGCCTCATACCTGTTGGAATTTATAATTTAAGGTGTATTCAATTGAGATTTTAATGGACTTTTGGTTACTTCTAATTACTAAAAAAGTTTAGGTGTATTCAATTAAAACTTTTAGAGAGTTTATAAAAGTAAGGTGTATTCAATGTGAACTTTTATAGAATTTTTAAAAAAGTTTATAAAAGTTTTGAGGTATTCAATTTAAACTTTTAGAGAGTTTATAAAAGTAAGGTGTATTTATTTTTTTGGTGACTTTGGTGGTTAGGTTACAAATCTCGACTTTTATAGACTTTTTATATAAAAATACACATAAAGAAATCTTTAACTTCTCCTCACCTCAATCCAGAAACTTTTAACGACTTCTAATTTTTGTTGATTCCCTTATTCAATAAGGACTTCATTATTCACAAGGTATTTTTCTTATCAATTGTTTTTATCAACTTCTCCTACCACTCCACAACTCAAGGATTTCATTGCTTACTCATTATACTCTAATGTCTATATTGATGAAAATGAAAATGATGTCGTTATTAACAAGATCTCATTCTTGCATCATTGTACATTTTTGATAGAACTTTTTTACAAAGAAGTTTCATTTATTAAGTGTATAATTATAATCTAAAAAGTGTAATATTATTATTTTTGGAGAAAATAATTGTATATATTTTTTTTTCAAATGCAAGAAGTGCATTTTAAGAAATTTAAACTATCATTCTTAAGGAAAAATATAAGTTTTTTTACTTAATTAAAAAAATGCAAGATTTTTACACACAATGATCTTCCTTAGTTCTTTTTTGACACAAAAAGATGATTCATTTACCTATTTGTTTTGTTGATATTTATTTACTTATTTGTTATGTTACTATCTTGACAATAATTCATTAATATGTATATATAATTTTTTTAAAATACAAATATACTTTTAAAAAATTAGTAATAGTTCTTAAGAAAAAGAAATATAATTATTCATCTATTTTTTATAATAAAGTGCAAAATATTTGTTTCTATTGACAATGTAAAATATCAAGAAAGTACTCATCTCTCTTGATTGATCAGAGAGAGTGAGTGCATTTGTATTTATATATAATGTGTTCATACAATGTGAGTCTTCATCTCCTTTACACGTGTAACAGTTTCACAGGCTAACCTCTAACTAACTTACCAACTTTCATCATGACACAGTACAACTCATGTTCACACAATGTCCATGTCATGTAACTCAAACATTCTAATTTTCTCAATGGTTTACACTTACATCCACCTTAAACGAAGGGGGAGTGGAACAACACCAAGTTAGCCACTCAAATAAGTAAACCGAGAAGAAGATATGGGCTTGGTAAAACAATCAGCAATTTGATCATGAGAAGGGACATAGTGAACTGATAAAGAACCCTTAAAAACTTGATCCATGATATAGTGTACATCAATCTATATATGCTTGGTTTTGGAGAATTTCTTAAGATCTGATGAAGAGTTTATTTGGCAGGATGACTAAGCCTCAAATGCCAGAGTTTAACAGGTGTCTTCTTTGATGACCAGATAGCTTGAGATAAAGGTCCTGAAGACTTTATTGCAGGAAGAAGTGAAGCTAAAGAACTAAACTGATATGGTTCATCTTGAAGTGTACCTTGGAGCAACAATTCCTTTAGTTGAAAAGTCCTTCACCAAACAATGCTTGTCAGTAAATTCGATGAGTACATTGTTATATTCAGTGAGCTGAGAAATACTAACTAGATTCTTCTTTATGTGAGGTACACACAAAGTATTAGGAAATCTCAGTTTAGTATTAGCTCTGAACCAACATATGCAATAGGTAATGCATTTTCATTGCAAACAATTAAAGTATCATTACCTTGATAAGGTGCACAACCAGTCAACTGATTTGGATCATGAGTAACATGAGCCGTGGCACCACTATCAGCAAAGCAGGAATAATCTGTAACTGATTCATTAGAAGGAAAAATATTATTATGAGAAAAATTTCCAAACTGATTCTGGTTTCCAACAAAATTTGCATTATGTGATTGTCCAGAAAACCTGACTTTCTAATTTGAATAAGAACCATTGTTATTGAACTACTGAACTCCCATATAGCTCAAATCCTATCTATAGTAACAATTACAGCAGAATGACCAATCTTAGTACATATCTAGCAGGTGGGTCTAGTATTATTAGAGAACGTGAAACCTCATCTTCCTCTATACCTTCTTCCTCTGCCTCGAGTACTTGGATTGTACTGTCTTCCTCATCCAGAGTTAAGACTTTGTTTGCTAGTATTCTGCCAATTTTGTAATCTACCTAGTTTAGCCTCAAAACTCAGCAAGATAGATTGTAAATCTGACCAAGTTAGATCATGACGATGCTCTAACAATGTAATGATAGGTTGAAATTCACTATCTAAACCAGAAAGTATAGGAAATCAATTCTGGTTCAGATACAACATCACTAGCAATATACATATTACCAGCATAATCTTTCATTTTCCTCAAGAACTCTATCATCTTCAAGTTTCCTTTTATAGTAGTTGAGTGCAGTCCTATAAAATTGAATTTGTGCTCTATTTTGAGCACCACACATAGTCTTAATTGATTTCCATAAATAACTAGCAATTTTAAGTTTATCTTCACCAGATTTTCCAATCACCAAGGATGTTTCGATAGAGAGAAGGATCAGTAAAGAGATAAGAGGAATCATATATCAAACTCTTAGTCATAACAGCTGGAGTATTTACTAGTTTGGTAAGGGCTCATCCCAGCTTTCTGAAGAAAAGAATCAATGTAACTGGATTGACTGAGATACAACCCTGAATTGGTACGATGAACCTCAAAGCCCAAAAACATGTTGATGTTACCAATATCCTTCAGAGCAAGTCTGCCATATAATTTGTTAATAAAACCCTGAATCGGATCAATACTAGTGCCAGTAATGATGATATCATCAATATAGATTAAAACATATAATAGACTGTCATGTTGATGTAGAATGAACAATGAAGAATCTGACACTGCATTTCGAAATCCCCATGTGAGGAGTTGATGTTTAAGTTAATCAAACCAAGCTCTTGGAGCTTGACGAAGATCATAAAGAGCCTTATGAAGTTTGCATACCATACTAGATCTTCCTTCCACAACAAAACCTTCTGGTTGAAGTGTATAAACCTCATCATTCAAATTGCCATTTAAAAATGCATTATCGATGTCAATTTGTCTCATTGACCATCCATGTGTAACAACAATGGAGACAATAATGCGAATAGTAGAGTCCTTCACAACTGAACTATAAGTTTTAGAGAAATCTATACAGGTACTTCTTTAAACCCCTTTGGCCACTAAACAAGCTTTGTATCTATTAACAGTACCATCTGAGTTTTTATTGACTGTAAAAATCTACTTGTTGCCCACAATGTTTTGAGAAGAAAAAGCTGGAACTAATGATCAAGTTCTATTGTTAATTAATGTTTTATATACTTTATCCATGGCTTCTTTCTAATGAGGAGTATTTAAAGCCGAGAGGCAAACGTATGAATCTCACAACTAACAATGACACAAGATAGATGCAAAAACTCTCTTCGGACAATGCCACTCTTTGATCTATTAACCATACGATGGACGTTCGAAAGTGGAACATCGTAACTATAGAAGTACTACTTGGCTGAACAGAAGGTTGAGCAGAGTTTGAAGAGTGAGACAAATATGGGGAAAGCTTAGAAGATTGAGCAAAATATGGAGAATGATGATTAGACAATTGTGAAGGAAGCACAATTGTACCAGATAGAATGTGCACTGATGTAGTATGTAGAGAAATGACAGGGCCAGTTACACTAATATGGGTAGGAGACTGTTGTTGTGAAGTGAATAAATATATATAGGGAAATTTAGCTTCATCAAACAACACATGCCTGAAGATATATAATCTACCAGTTAAAGTTAAACATTTATAACCCTTGTGTAAAGAACTATTGTCAGGACTCGTTTTCCTAAATGAATCCCGACAGGCCTAGCTCAATCCTTAACTCACTAACCAACTCGGTCACTGAGTTTTGAACCTAACTAGTAAGCCTCTTTTCAAAAACAACTCATTATCTTTCATCAGCGAATTCGAATTCAAATTAAGTAATCATAAATGCAGCGGAATATCATAAATTAAAACATATTTCAATGTTTCCACATAATGTCAATACTGTAAATCAACAGTTGTCAACTAGAATAAACTCTTCACTAGTTCGATTTATTTCAAATCCCAATCCCATGATAAATAATATAAATAAAAAACAAAGTATTGGTTCGATCTCGAACCATACCAATCAACAGTCAAAAAAATCCTCTAGACAGCTGGAGCTACTCCTTTCCCCTTGTCTACTATTGACGTAGAACCTGTGGGGGAAAATTGTTAAGTGAGCATAAAAGGGCAACGATGCTCAGTAAGTTTAGGTTAAGTTACTGGCGTTATGAACATTCCATATAGAAAATGCAACAATAAATAAGCTACACGACTTGCTAATATTTAATATGAAGAAGGGAATAAACAAGAAAGTATATAAAAAAATCATAATCAATGCATCAAAATGTGCAAATGCTAGACATGTATGAGCTCATCGTGATAGACTCATCCATCACGCTGAAGTTCATGAAGATTGACCCTACTATGGCCATAGCGGTATCAACACTCAATTCCCTTACACTGTGAAAGATTTACCTATCACCAAGTCCACAATCAAGTCCAACTGGATTTAGCACCTACTATCAAACATTTATTGAGAACATTGGGGTTAATCATATTCTCAATTAATAGATATTAATTCTGGGCGACTGCCCTTTTGTTATTCTCACTTGTATGATCCAATGTCCCGAACTTGTAGTATCGGTGCAAGGACTCCTAGCGAGCTCCACAAAGTTATCTACATATAATATCTAACAATGCACCCCAATCAACTCGTATGTCCTACTTACATGATCCCTATCACATAGTCTAGTAGAAAGGTAAATAATCATGAAACCAATAACTTAAATCTCAACTTACCGGTATGCTTATTTCCAAAAATCTCTAATTGGCACTCACGAGCGTATCTCGAAGGTCAGTCAACCTAAATAGGTTAAGTGTTGATTCACTAAATAAGTTAACTTAAAATGAAGCAAATTTCGAAATTCTTTTCGAAAACTACTTTTATTCTTACTTATAACAAATTAAGTTACACTTCTTTATTCCAAATTGAAAACTCAAAATTCATCTTTAATTAATTTATTTTAATTAGTTTAAATTCTGCTTATATATATTTAATTGTTTTTGAGCAAATTGGGTCGATCCAATGGGCTGGATTGCCCAATCGTTAGGTAGGGCCTGGGATGACCCAGGCCCAACCGATTAGTTTGGCCGAAGAGGGGACACACATGCGTTCCCCCTTTCTCGCAAAATGCGCTGCTGATGCAACGCAGTTTGGGGGTTTGGGCTTGATCGGCCCAACCTTCCATCTAATTGGGCCAAAGGCCCAACCCGTACATATAGAATGAGGGGGAGCGCACACAACGCTCCCCTCCTCTTCCATGGCGGACTGCGCTGTTGCTCAGTCCGCTTTCCTTTTTTTTGTTTTTTTTCAATCCAATCTTCTTTATTTGGGACTTCATTTCAATCAACAAGAAAACTCATTTTAAGATCTCATGACAACATTGATTTGGCCTTGTCGATTAATCGCAAAATTCGATATAACACTATTCAAATCACAATTTTCTTCTTTGAATAAACCAAAACTAAGAGATTGGATTGTGGAATTGTTACCTCGATTCAACGCCTTGAAGCTTCACGAATCTCCCTCGCACTTGTTACCTCATCTCTGGTCACTTGTGCGTTTAACCTGCGTGCACTCTCGTCCCTAACGCGAGAGAAAGTTAGAGATGATTTCATAACCTTCGATTCATTCCTAATATTCTCTTTTTCCTTTTTTTGTGGTAATATAATTGAATCAAGATTCATTCCTATATTAAGACCAATCAAAGCTTTCCAATTGTCTTTCTTTCCTAAATTGACAACTTAAAATAGGAAACTAATTATTCTTGTCGTTGACTTTCTTTCTTTTGCCGTTTCGATTTAGCGTGTATGATTTTTGGGCCCACACTAGGTGTGACGGCTCCAACTTCTAAACAGGGCACCGCCCGGCCTAATCCCGTAATCTAGCCTTAATCCTAGCCACATAAGACTTAATTACGTATTAGTCAGCCTTTCGTCCCTATATTCCTCCAAATCCATGTACTGATATATTATTCAATATAAAGTTAATTCAAATTTCATTATCATGTTAAGCGGAAGCTTTCATTCTCCAAAATCCTAAGCGTGAAAAATCAGGAAAATACAGCATCACATGCACGTATATATATATATATATAGAACTAGTCACTCATCCTAATGTACAACCCAAAATGACATAAACAATAATAATACAACAGAAGTCGAGACATACAAAATGAGTGAGGAGAGTCGCTGAACTGCTCAGAGGAAGTCGTCGATCTTCTCCTTCATTGGTCTACTACTGCTCGACAGACCTACACCCACCGTCACAAACTAGACGGTGAGTATAGTGATATTTAAGTACTAACTGGAGAATTCTATGCCACATTTTCAAAATAAACGAATGGTATTTAAAAGCATAAAAAAGCGAAATAAATTGCAAAAACAAGTAATGCAAGTAAATACCACAGTTAAAGATGTAGAGACAGACACAGGCTAAGTCGAGATGATCTACGTCTACGGCGGTGAGAACTATCACCTAACCTTTCCCACTACTATATGGAGTTGCGTTCAACATATCTCACACAAATAGCGGAGCTGCGCTCTACACTTGTACAACATCAATCTCATGCTTGCCGACCACCCCGAGTCCCGTAACTCGTGTGCCGCGCAAATGCAGTGGTGAGCCCCGGTAGACCAATGTCCTCATGTACCGCGCATCTCTCGTGCAATGGACACTAGATAATCCATACTTTAATTTCAAAGACAAACAGTGCCAATGTTCTAGGAATCCTAAACAAGTTAGGCTACAAAGCCCAAAGGAAATCAAATACAAGTCCAAGTAAATCCAAATTATCTCATTAGCATGCTTTTCATTCATTCTTTTCAAAAATGACATCAAGTGTAGGAATCTGAGTCAATGAAACAATTCACAAGGCATCATGTCACAATATTCACTCATGAATAGATACAAGAACAACATGATGTGAGATTTCAAGTAGCAATGTCTACCAATAGACCAATAAATCAATAAAGGTGAATGAAATGAAATATAAAACTCTCGATTGACGTACAATTCACACGCTTATCCTAGTCTATTCGATCCTTCGACAATTCGAAATTCATGCCCAAACGCTTGAGTTCTCCCCTTAGTTCCCTAACATTCAATAATGTATTAATTTATGCCAAATCGAATTCGAGACCAATTTTCTAAATTTTTGTGTCAATTCACCCATTTCCCGCTTTTCGAGGTAAAACCCCGTAAAAATCTCATCCGAAATTTCGAATATTTTATTTTTCATAGAAATTTATTACTTTCTATTTATTTTGTTGAAATATATTTTTTCGGGATTTTTCCCTATTTTTCTGGAACTTTTTTCCATTTTTTCTTTTTTTTTTCTATTCTTTTTTTTTTTATTTGGGTCGGGTCGACTCGACCCGGCCCAGGCCCCCGGCCCCAAGAGGGAAGGGGATCACATGCACGGCTCGTGCGTGTGCCCCTTCTTCTCAACGAACCAGGGACTCCCTGGTTCGTTGATGAGAAATTATTATTTTTTTTTTTGTTTTTCTTCACGAGTGGGGTCTGAGCCAACTCGTTTGGGAGGGAAGACGACTCTTTCGAGTCTTCTCCTTCCTCGGACGAACTGCGTTTGCAGTTCGTACGAGCTCCCACCTTCTTCCATGCCAACAATAAACCACATCGCAACATCAAATCCACAACACCAAACTCACCTCGATATTCTCTGGCTTCTCTCCTTCTCCTCCTCTCCACCCACCGGTGATTCTCTTCTCTTTTCTCCTACCGATTTGAGGATAAGAAGATGAGATTGGTTGACTAAAGTTATATATGCTAAGTTTAAACCATAGTCATAAATCATTGTGTGCACACGTGTCTCAAGGCTCAGCTCATGGATCACCCTGTCCCACTTGTCCCTCAAGTCATTTTTGAGTGACTCGACATTTGTATACCTTGCCTCGTGATGAGTTAACGCGTGTCTTGATGCATATCTAGTGCATTTGGTTTTATTTCACTAACTATAGGTCATTTAATACTTAGCTAAATGTGGCCACATTAAAGCCACTTATTAACCCAACATCAATGCACATTTAATTCAAATAAATGAAACTTACCCCAATATGTCGCTACCTCGGTCCCACGTCGACACGCGACTTGAGGTACGTCCCCGCTGGTCTCGATACTTATACACGCCCGTAGGAAATTAATTAACTTAATAATTTACACATATACAATACACTAGGCATACATCACAACAAATATAAAATATACCTGGCCCTTACCTCGGTCAATGGACATATCACGGTGTGGGTCCTACGGTACGGGTCGTTGAGCCTGTGTAAGGACATAAACACGATTATGAATTTCGGACCGTTACACTAGGATTTACACACCATACACATAAATAGGGTATACGTTACTAATTTAGAAATTAGAATCGTCACAACCTCCCCAACTTAAGAGATTTCGTCCACGAAATTTAAAAGTAAATCGTACCTCGGTTTAGAATAAATCGGGATGTACTCGCGCATATAGCTCTCCTGCTCCCACGTCGTCTTTTTGTCATCATGAAATTGCCATTTCACTTTTAAACCATCAACTTTCATGACAATGCATGAAGAGATCTACTCTTACAATGGTATTGGTCAAATAGAAATGCAAATTCTTGTCGTTGGTAGTCGCTTGTGGTTGGACGGGATCGTCAAAGACGAACGTGGGATGTTGTGGGGTGCACAATCGTGAAAAAGATGAAAGACTTGGAAGTCATTTTGGGAGTTAATGGGGGTAAATAGGTCATTTGGATTGAGGGCAAATCTGGAAATGGGTTCAAAGATTTTTGGTGGCTTGCCCATAAGGATTTATGGGGTGCACATAGCTTGCACCTATAAGTAATTTATTTCTTAAATTAGTGCAAAATATAGTTGACATTGATAAATTAAATATGACTAAAATCTTTAATCAAATCTTCAACACGTCAAGAATCACATGGAGCACATGCTCACATTATCAATTACTTTTTACACACACATATCAATATATATATATATGGACCGGTGAAATGCGGTGAAATGCTAAAATAACAATATTATGTCACAATAAAATGCACAATAGATGATGTCACATCGTGTGGGGGCTCCACATCAAAATTACTATATAAGAAGGCAACATTAGCATCAACTCCTCATCAATAACTAACATCATCTTTGCTTTCAATCCATCATTTATTCTTTAGAGGGTGAAGCATGGCTGAGGCACCTACTCATGTGATCGATATTGAGAGTGAGATCAGGTGCCCTGCAGACAAGATGTATGATCTGCTCAAGAACCATCTCACGCAGCTCCCCGTTGTCTTCCCCGACATTTACAAGAGCGCCACTGTGCTCGCCGGAGATGGAAAGAGCTTGGGCAGTGTTCGTCGTTGGACATACCTTATTCGTATGATTTTTCACTTGGCCTAGCTAGCTAGTATTGTCTTCTTAACATAGATTTATTAAAAGTAATTCTCCCTCGGTTATATATTGTCTGGATATCCATAGTTAATCAATAAAAAATAAAAATTTAAACATACTTCAGATCACGTTCTGATTTAATTTGCCTACTAATATATTGATAGGCTGTACGTACGTACACTTGGATTTATTGGTTTATATTGACTTGTTTCCTTAATTTTCTGTCACATATAGATCACACTTCCGATGAGCTCTTGGAGGTGATTGAGAAGCTAATTGAAGTGGACGATGAGAACATGTCACTGACTTTAAGTGCAGTTGGAGGAGATGTGTTGAAGATGCACAAGCAATTCGATGTGAAGGTCACCATTACTCCTAAGGAGATGGGAGCTTGGTCAAATGGCACATTATATTTGTGAAGGTCGACGAAGACGACCCCCACCCTGACCCCTACCTTGAAATCTTTGATGACATCCATAAGAGGTTCGAACTTCATTACCACAAAGACGAATAAATTCATCACATATATATATATATATATGGATCATCCATATGTATAATGTATTAATTTGTTGAAATGGTGATGTCGACTTTGTATTTATATTTTGTGCTTTTAAGTCTTAAGTGGTCTGTTTAAAGTTTGCCTATTGTGCTGGTACGTGTGGAAATTAAAGTTTGCTCAAGTCTCAGATGGGGTTGGTCTTTGCTTGTGTGGTCTTGATGTACGTACTTGTACGTATGATAAGTACTATTCTGAAATAAAAAGCATCATTTTATGGGTCGATTTTTATTCCCAAAAATATTTTGTGATTTATGAATGTGTGGTTAGATGTGCTTCGATTAATGTGTTATTTGAGACAAATCAATAGCGCAGTGTGCTAGCTCATTGCAGCTCCCCTTCTAACGCCCATGTTACGCACGCTAATAGGTCAAGAGAAGTGATATAATTACAGCAGCATTTCACACAACAAAACATAATAGATCACAAAACTCATCCACGTTTGCTTTGAGATATGGACACAAATAGATCTCATTGCATAACATGTGAGTCGAGGTGATATAAAGGCTCATGTGAGTCAATGTATCTTAAAATGTGACATCGTTGTTTTCATTCAAGTATTTAAATTATAACTGGGCTTTCTCTATCCAACTGCTATAGCTTATGCACCTAATCTTCCTTTTCAATAATGAGGTAATTAGTTTGATCAATTATCTTGCATGTGCATTGTGATATTTGTGTTTTTATTTTAAACGACCTACATTTATGATTGAAGTGAGTATTAATTAATTAGCCCCCAACTTTCGTATAAAAGTGATTGGCCACATTAATTAAAACAGATTTGACTCAATCAATTAGATATTATTGGACAAATCTGAATTATAATAAGTAAATTAAAATTGATAAATATTATATTCTTGTGATGAAAAAGAAATATAATTTTTTAAACAATTATAATTAATGAAGCAATGCTATTTTATTAGAGCAATTAATTTTATGTCATGTCATGTCATGTCATGTCCTATTTTTTTTAGAGCTGTCCTATTCTATTAAATATATTGAACCTTCAATGATTAATGTGAAAATTTTATTTTACTTTGAAAAAGGGATGTTAAAAGAAGGAATATTAATTGATTAGGTTATAACAAAAATGACAAAATGTATGCCTATGTCTTACATCTAGTGGTGATTCTCATAATCGCATATATTACAGACACGTAGCAAGTCACAATTAAAATATAAATTTTAAAAGGTTAAAAAATTTTCTTGTTTTTTTTTTTTTTTTTTGTGATTCTCGTAACTATATCATATTCTCTAAGAAACCACAATTCAGAGATAAGAGGTGGAGCACTAATTAAAATCTTCTTGTACCATTTGAAAAGCCCTATATATAATACTTAGTTTGATCAAATATAAATTAACTTTAAAAAATGGCAGGAATTGATTTATTAATTAAATAATATAAAATTGAAAATTCAACACATAATTAATTTTTATCGATTGATCTACATGTGTCAACTCTCCCTAGTCCCTGCCATTTACACACCTCTGAATACAGAATCAGAGGAGGTGCAAATTAAGTGGATTAATTAGCTCCAAATAGAAAGTACATGCATCAAGAGCATCAGCCATGAATGGGATTTCCACCCGGCCTAATTCCTAAAGAAACATGCATGCACGGACTATATGTGTTTTAGAGCCACAATTCGGGAAATAATTTTGAGAGAGTGATCTAAGAGACTAAGACTAATTGCATTAATTCCTAGTTGGTAGCTATACTGATTATTAGTGTCACATTTTGAATGTACTGATTGTCTATTATTTGTATCACGTGTGGATAAAGATATGACAATATGGAGATACTAAATCTAAAGTTGAAACTACTCATTATCTAGAAGTTAAAGTTGTTTTTAGTTGAACGTTGTGTCGGTGAGACACCGATGACTACTGTTGCAACAGAGAGAATATCTTACTAGTTGCCACAAAGGTTATCGAAGCCAACCGATTTGTTGAGATGTGATTGTTGCATATTATTGAGTCTTATCCGAAATATATATCAAGACTTACCAAAGATTATTCATCGTTGAGGTGTTTCAAAGTCTTAAGTATTTGATATTTTTATTATAATTGTTTTCATAATATTTCACTTTGAAATGTGTGATTACAAGTTATGAACTTGTGTTCATTTTATTTTTCTTTATAATTCTGAATTATCACTAAGGGGATCTTGGGTATTCCACTCGAGGGGATCTCGACCCGCACTAGAGATTGGGTACTCCAGTCGAGGGGAGCTCGACACCTCAAGGGAACTTGGGAGAAAATCTTTTGTAACTGTGAAAGAGAGTGCATCAAGATTGGTGAGGGAGTCACTAGAAAAGGGTCTTGTGTAAGTCTAAGTTTTCACTTAGTGGATTTTCATATCTCGAGCATGGCCCAAAGATATGTAGGTCGTGGACCGAATCTGCGTCAACATATCTCTGGTGTGGTGCATGGTTTGTTTACTTTCATTTTCCATTATTTTGTTGGTTGCATATATTTCTGTTTTTCACTGATAAAAAAAATAGTTGCTAAATCCATGGTAAAGTATATGTCTTTGATGAAAGCGGAAAATTTAAATTCCTTTGATAGACTCTCTTTTCATTTTCCATCGAGGTTGAATCTTGATTTTGGAATCTGGCCCTTCTTGATCACAAAACTTGTTGTTGATAAGTTAACTTTAATTCCCACATAAAAATGAAATTCTTTGACGAAAACTTTATATTGACCTAACCCCAAGGAGTATATATAGTGCATAGGTAATTAAAGTATAGAACGATACCTTAACTTTGACTGACACAAAGGTTACCAGTTATTCTTGGCAGCAACATTAATATATATTTCATCGGTTTCTCTTCTGTTATGAGTTTAGGGTGCGTGCCCGACTAACTCTGATGGAATTAGTCAAATTAAAGTATATATAAGGAGAGGTTGAAAAGATTTTTTTTGAAAAAAAATCTTTTCAGGATGGAACACATTGTTCCTCATCATTCATTGTCTATATATATATATAGGAAGATGATAATCTAACATTCTAGTAGACATAAATTTGCTACACAATGATGTAGATTTAATTGAGATGTGTGAACCCCACAAATTTTAAAAGAATCTACACCATTGTGTAGCAAATGTATGCAACAAAAGAATGTAAAAAAAAATCATTTTCCATATATATATATATATATATATATATATATATGCATGGCTATTATAAAAATCTATACTATTATAATAGCAAACCAGAAACGGTTAACCGTGAAGCCTTTTTGACAAATTTTTCCAAAACTATCCTTATGTACTTAAATCAAAATATTAAAATTTCGGGGCAATGTGGTAATTTAATTACCAAACCCAAATAAATAGGCGCTTTTGAATTAAAAAATAACTACCCATACGATTAATCCCTATTTAGTGGAGTAGTTAAGATAACTACTCCCTCCCTCTACTTTTAAAAAAGGATAACTACTCCCACACTTACAAAAACAAAAAAGATAACTATTCCACGTTTTATTATGTGCATTATTGAAATCAGGACACCTTCTCCATTATATCAAACTCTAGAGAAAGCTTGACACGAGATCAAGCTGTAAGATTTTGGAAGAAGTTGGAACAAAATACTAGAAGTGGTCCGTACTATTGATCTCACGTGAAGATCTTGGAAGAAGTTGGCCCTTGCACCAAATGTCATTGTAAATTAATCAAGCACCGAGAGAGAATCATGATGTACACTTTGGCCCTTCTTTGTACACAACTTTTCTTTCTTCTTAGGTATACTTTTAGTAATCCGGTCTTTAATGGTCTGCTTTTTATGTCTTTGCAACATTGATCAACTGAACACATGATGGAGCGTCAATAAGGAATGGTTGAATTGGTTAAATAACAACTGAGATGAGGATTTGTGGAGTCCATCCATTTTACCTAATTTTATTTTTGTTAAATGAGACCACAATATGTTGGCGGATGTTGGGTACATTGCGCATGCCATGTATGTATATGAACTATGATATCTTATACGTTGCTCAACTTTATTCTTTTTATTTTTTTTGATAAAGTACATAAGTGTATGTATTCATCATATTGGTTAAAAGGAAAAAACTTTATCTAACTCACAAAAATATTTATATGTTTAGGTAAGGTTAAAGAGATAAGATATGTGAGCTAGATGACAACTAATATTAGAAATTCTCGAGTCTTACCATCTACTAAATTCGTAGAAGCATCGAGAGATGGATAAGCTGTTACATCGCGGTGGAGAAACAATTTTTGTTGGTGGAGTCATTTTGAGAAGACTTGACTTAGAGGTGGAGATCCCACTAGAACAAATTTAACTTTTGATAGAGGTTTTGAACCTCTATGAAAGACTTTTCATAGAGGTTTTTGACCTCTATGAAAAGTGTTATCTTTTAAGGCGTTATCGTATCTTCAAAGCTTACATAGGGGTTTCAAACCTCTATCAAATCTTGGCTATTTCATAGGGGTTTGAAACCTCTATAATATCTTCAGAGGCTTACATAGGGGTTTCAAACCCATATCAATTGTAGTGATTTCATAGGGGTTTGAAACCTCTATATTATCGTCAAATGCTTACATAGGGGTTTCAAACCCTATCAAATGTAATTTTTTTAAAAAATAATAGCTTAAAAATGCCCATAATTAATTTATATTTCCATTTTCAATTGAAAATATAAAAAATTTACATTCCACTCGCAGTATTGTTATTCCATCAAGAAATTCGCGGTGTTCTGCAACCAATCAACAAAACAACAAATCGATAGCCACACATTTCACGAAACCCGCTAAAATGATCAAAAATCAAACAAATAGTGTTCTCCTCCATCCCCTCCGCCACCTTCTCCACCACCTCTGTAACGACATCGATGGTCTCTACCACCATTACAACCTCATCTGTACATAATCAATTCAAAGTTACAAACACATCAATAAACAGTTGACCTCATCAATGGATATCTTCCTATTATATGAACATATATCTTACTTTTAAGAGCAGCAATAGGGTGCCCATTCGTGCCTCCAAAATGGTAGAATTATTGATATCGATGTGCCCAAAACCCAATTTTTCCTGCAATATATTAATGTTCGTCACATTGAAATATTATTAGTCCAAGCTTTATAAATGTAGACCATGAAATTTAATCGCCACCCTATATTTACCAAGAACATGAAGTTGGCCCGGAAGAAGCAGTGAGAGTACGCACATTCCTACACATCAATCAAACCAATTATAAATTTAAGTGCACCCATGACAAGGCAATATAGCTAAGCTAGTATATGAACATTAGAGGACCATATCTTCGATGTTGATGCAGGTTGAGAGATGAATGACGATATTTGTTAAGTATCAATCCCAAATCAAATTAGCTCAAAAGTGGAGGCTATCATTAATATTGGATACGACGCAAAATCAAGTGTTTATGTTAAGATCAACAAACCACTTAACTTAAATGCATAAACTCTTACCGAACTAATTTCAACACAACTCAATCGTCTAGCTAAACCTAACTCAGAGACCTCACACGTGAATAGGACAAGGGCACAATCTAAATTATACCTAGATATTTGGTATCAATCAACATTTGCTTTCCAACGCCACCTCAAGCCATGTTTTAAGTAAAATATAGTAATCTTTGCTCATAAAGTTGGTAAAATATGGTGTTTTGAATTTTCTCTCTACTCTAAACCTTTTAAGTGACTTGATTCAATCATTTAACCGAACAAAAGAGGACCCATAAAAGGGGAAAAGATCATTCCAGACAAGGTCTCATCGATTAAGGTTTTTCACTCGCTAACATGAAGGAAATGATCAAAAAACTAATGCAGAGGAGATCTTATCTAATCTGCAAATTCAAGGTGCAAAACTTTGATACGCCATTTGAAAATAAAGGTTGCAGTCACCAGCATTGGCTGTAACTAAATCATGTTCCCAAACACAGGAATAGAGAATTTCACTTCCACTTTCCACCACAGCACACCAAAATTTCCTAGAGGTATGCTCTATTTGCACCATGAAACAATGAACTAAAAGTAAAATTATATGACATCTATCCTTAGGATGGTAAACTATTGATGAGAGACAAACCTGAATAGAAGTTAGTATAGCTGCAACATCATATATAGGGCTCCACTGATTCTGCAATATATCCAAGCAGATACTTCGATATGCATATACTGTCAAAACAACAATATATCATCAGGATTCTTTCTTTCTTTTCAACCAATTCAAGTTCTTTTCATTTGTGTTAAGCGTAGCAAACATCACTAAGTTCATGAAACAGCTTGTAACAGAATAATAAAACATATAAATAATTGAAGACAGCTAAGGATATACTGTTTGGATGAAACATCCGTGAGACTACAAAGCGAACAGTTGGAGGCTTATTAGGGTAATCCTCGGTGAACTGCAAGGTCAGTTTAAACGTACCTGAGAAAGGCTCCAGAAAGGAATTAGAAACTAACCAACATGGAATTAAATGTCCCCCAACTACATAAAATATAACTACTTAATAGAATAGGTAGAAAGGAAGGAAGAAAGTAAAATAAGAACAACAAAAGTTGAAAGATGAAATCCACGCAGAGATCCTCATGTCAAAATCCATATAAACATATTGCATGTTGCAAACATCGAAGGTATATTTCCACATACAAATAATATATTTATCAGTTCTCTTCAAGAAATTAGAAGTCAGTTAACTAAATAAAGAATTGATAACTATAAAACAAGTAATGATATGTTATCTATTAAGCACATATACTAGACAAAAGTTTTCGTGCATTGCTCGTGAAATTCAAATTCCAAAAGGAAGAAAAAAATGCCCACACTTAACAAGATGAAAAAGAAGAGCAATATACAGGTTTCACCAGCAGTAGCAAAAAAAAAGAATGTTAATTCAACAAAAAATATGTTTTATTGTGAAAGAATAATGTGGAGGAAAATTTTACTCATTCAACAAAAGACGAATTGCATAAGTTTATTATTTTATCCATTCAAAAGAATCTACACCTCACTTCAACATTACAAGTTTCAAACCAAATGACACTCGAATAGTAACGAGTCTAACGACTCAAAAGTAACCTCTAAATGGTGCAAGGGCCATAACAGCGCATTAATGCTTTCTCAATCCTAAAGATAAGTCATATCCATGATTATTTACATCGTTCACTACGTTCTTTCTTTATCTAGAAATATTAAATTTGGTAACCAAACAGAATGTCACTCGCCCATTATAAATTGGGATTACAATATATCAAATAATGATTATAAATCGTTATACATGCAAAGGAAGATCACTAGAGGCATAGAATTAATTTAACATTGTGTAAATACCTTTAAAATGCCAATTTAAGTTGACTTTCCAAATCAAGCTACTTTCACTAAGGGTGATTGGTTCACTAAGAAGATGCCTATTAAAACATCAACAGGTCTGACAAAAGCAACATAGCGTAATAATAATTGCTAAAAAAATTGCATCAAATGAGCAGGTCAGGTCTGGCCTTTTGAACATTAGAGGACCATATCTTCAGATTTTGAATTAAACGCAAAGCATGAACATGTTCTGCAGTACTTGTCGCCTTCTTCCCTTTCCTTGCCTCTACTTGGGTCTTCATGCTTGAAGGGTGTGGAGGCAAACACTTGCTACCTGATCTTGAAGGAGTTGGTTGGGGAATACTTGAACATCCATTTTTCTTCTTCCCTTTCCTTGCCTCTACTTGGGTCCTTCTCTCCTTGAGGCTTGCAGAATTAATGACTGCTTATATATATCAAATCAATTTAGGTGAATTGTGAAGGATCTAATTAACAAACAGATTTTACTTACAAGAATATTGCAGATTGAAATACCCTTTCCCTTTTCGATTACAATTGCTTCAACTATCCGAATATCTTATATGATGCTCCTAGCCGCAAGTGCAAACTAACAAACAAAGTATTAGAAAATGAGAGAAACTTAGTCCAAGAATCAAAACTAAAAACCTTACTTTGGAGAACCCTGTACTGATTTTATATGTGGTCATGCGACGCGAGCTTTCGAGTTTACACTGTTGTTCTGCATCAACCAACACCGATTCAAAGAACAACATAACATGGACTTATTCCATCACAATTAAGTGATAATAGACATGAAAATGTAAGAATTTGATCACCTAAGATGAAGGGCAGTGTCCTTAGTCCACCCTTTTGGTCTGAAACCTCTTCTAAGAGCCTGTCTTGCTATGAAAAAATAAAAGGTTTTCTTCTATGAAGCGATTCATCAAACACTCTATGGGCATAGAAACCCCTTCTCTAACGAGCCGACATTCGCGAAAATTGTTTAGAAATATATGAATGAATGAAATAATAATAGTTGATAAAAAATGAATGAAATAATAATGGTTGCCATTTGAACAAGATTTTCTAAGTGAATATAACCATATCATTCATAATCCACAATTGGATGAGGTACATGTACATGATTAAATTACATGTAGTTGCTTCACTATACTAATAAGGCATGTAAATCTAACACAAAACCATATCGTTCATAATCCACATTTTGAGACGATGTAGAAACCATGCCTCCAAAAACAAAATCAAATGAAGATTACAAAATCCAAAAACAAGAGACCATACTCAACTCAAAAAAGAAAGTAAAGTTTTTAGGTTGAATCGTGATCAAGCGCCTCCCATCGCCACTCATGGTTTTCACCAAATCCGTCACAACCACCCCGCTCGCAAAACCTTCAAATCTGAGCCAAAACCAGTCACAGAACAACGACGAATCGTCGATCCACAACCAAGTAATAAAACCACTCAATCGATACAAGAAAACCATAAAGAACCAAAATACCAATCGCCAGCAACACCAATCGAACAAGAAAGTCATCTGGAAACCTAAAAAAGACAAATCAAAACACGAATTCAGTTGCGAGTAGAGCTCACCATTCCTTGAACCACTTGACGGCAGGAGCCTTGGACCGGACGATCGGACGCCTATCGAACAAGTGCAACTCCATTGCTGCGTCTATCAAATTCGACAAACCTTTATCGACGAGAACTGGTGCAGTGGTTGGGGCTAGGGTTAGGGTTTGGTGACCGAGAAAACAAAGAAGATGAATAGAGAAAGAGGAGGAGATGTAGAGAGAGAAATTGAGATGGGAATCGGAGTACCTGGAGAGTGAATCGCTGGTTGGAGAGTGAATCGCTGGAGAGTGAGATCGATCGATCGCGCGATCACGATTGAGAGAACTGGTTTTGAGATTGAGAGAACTGGTTTTGAGTCGACGAGAGTCGATGAAAGTGTGTCCATTAAGAGTGGTTTTGAGTTTTAATAGAGGTTACTAAAAACCCCTATGAATTAGGTGATATAAAAATCCTAATTGCTAACATAGGGGTTACTTAAAAACCTCTATCAATTAAGTGTTATAAAAAGCTTAATCGCCTAATACATAGGGGTTACTTAAAAACCTCTATCAATTAGGTGTTATAAAAAGCCTAAATTGTTCTAGTGAGATGGACTTAATTGGTGGATTCCTTTAAAATGAAAAATTAAGATATGTAATTTCCTGAATTTTTCTTAATTTTTCTGTTGTATTATGTGTATGTATTTGAATGTTTTTTGTTAGTTGACATGCATGTTTGTATATATCTAGTACTCCACCTGAATATTCATTAACAAACTTCTCTATTGTATATTTTCTATTTTGTGTTTTTGAAATATTTATTCTTTATTTGAGGTACTTGACGTTCATGTTTGTTATTTGGTACATTTATTGTTTACGCCTCACGCGCATAGCGCGTGTCCATTGACTAATAACAATAAAACAAAAAAACTTTCGGCCATGAATGCGCCACCTCTCATGGACCACAAAAGCACTGCATTTCCCCTGTATAAGAACTCAAAGGTGCTTCAAGGAGATGGCAAAAGCTTGGGCAGTGTCATTCAGTGGAGCTATGTCATTGGTAATAATTAAACATTTTGATAAATCCTAAAATATATATATAGTCATACACTTAATAAAATTTGGAGGCGGTGCAGTACACATGTTTGACATTGCGTGCCCATTATTCGCGCAATACTAACTCAAACATTTTTTTATGGTTGATTTATAAAATGTTTATTTTTGTTTCCTATGTTAACAAAAAAAATAAATAAATAAATATTGCAGATGCAAAATCTGATCAATATCTAGAGGTGAAGGCGAAGCTGAGTGAAGTAGATGATGAGAAGAGGTCCGTGACCTTCACCATTATTGGAGGAGATTTGTCCAAGATGCACAAGAGCCTTGCATCCAAAGTGTGTGTTACTCCAAAGAGTAACGGGAGCATGGTGAAGTGGAGCATTATATATGAGAAGCTCATTGAAGTTGATTCTCACCCTCTTGATCCATACCTCGAGATTTTCGCCGGTATTACTTCGAAATTTTACGCTCACTTCCAGAAGGCTCGAATGACCACTCATTAAACCTACATCAATTAATGGAATTAAGAAGTATCACTAATTAATCAAGTGATCCAGAATCAGCTATACATATGCGCGCGCGTATATATATATATATGAATTGTAACAGAATTTATTACCCTTCATTATTATGAATTGTAACAGAATTTATTACCCTTCTCCCACCATGCCTTGATTGTCTTCCATGCCTTAGCCCATTTCGCCAACCTTGACTACTATTTCCTCTTTCTCGGACTGATCTGAAACGGTTCACCCTAAGCCTCCCTCGACAGCGAACATAAGTAGGATCTCGAATAGAAGCATAATTAGGACCTTGAATAGAAGCATCATTATCCATATGTTGTGCTTGATCCACTTGGATATCACCGCTCCGTATCTTTTCAATTAATGCATCCATTTCTCTCTTAAGAAACCCCATGCTCGCAGGATTGTTCTTGCATAAGTCAACTGCTTCATGAAGTGCACGCTCAATCTCTTGGAATTTCTTATATTCATCTGTCATGTGCGGATAACCTCCCGAGTATACGATACTCGAATGCCTTCTTAACACATCATTCCTCCATCTCCTCAAAATATATCTCTCATGAACCCTTGTAATGTTTTTTATTTTCATCACTTCGAAGATGTGTTTACAAAGGAGGCCACAAAAATCAAATTTTCTACGAGTTGCAATCAAAGTACTTCCCATTTGCTCTAAATTCCACTTCGTATACAAAAACTCCTTACAATACCAATTACTGATACCACATTCCTTGATATTGAATTTCTCAACACCAGGAACAGATGAAACATCGATCTCATTATTTGGATCCAAATGGCAGTAAATCATATCTGCGATTTCCTTTCAAACTTTCTTGAAGATATATTTGGTGTAGGCATCATGGAATTGTCTTTCCCAATGGAATCCTGAATGTAACTTCATCACTTCATTCTTCGAGTCGAAATCAACTTTCAACTCATTCTGAATCTTGTCCGTAATTGCCACCTCATATTGCTCAACAAATTGTTTTAGTGTGCTGTTAGACGTAATGTAGTTGTCAAAGAAAGCATGCATTCCCTCACTTCTTTGGGTAGACACCATTCCAGCCCAAAAGTTATTGTTCAAGAAAACTGGAACCCAACTCTCCCTCTGTGCGTACAAATCATTCAGCCACACGTGATTCTCCAAAGAATTTTTTCTTACGAACTCGTTCCAATTTCTTTCAAACAATTCAATGCTCAGTCTGTCATAAACTACATTTTTGAACTCTTTCACCGTACTCTCATAATTCGGAACACTCCCAAACTTCATTGGAACTTTACACATGATGTGCCACAAACAAAATCTGTGAATCGAGTCAGGCATAACTTTCCTAATAGCTGCCTTAATGCTCTCACATTGGTCGGTTAGAATGCAACGATGATATACATTTCCCATAGCTCGTATCCAATTTGTAAACAACCAATCAAAAGACTTGACATCCTCATGAGAAATTAGAGCACATCCTAACAGTATGGATTGACCATGATGGTTTACTCCAACCATTGTCGCAAAAGGCATTCTATATCTATTCACAAGGTATGTAGTGTTGAAACTCACTACGTCAGAGAATTCTTCGAATCTTTGCTCTCGCGTGAATGAACCTACAAGATATTCAACAACCTACTATGATTATCAATCTCGAAGGTATGAAAAAAGTTTTTGTCTCTCTTGTGCATTGTTATAAAAAACTTTCGAATTGCTTCTGCATCTCCTTCTCCTTATCTTAGTCTCCTCCTTGCATCGATGAAGTTGCGACAATCTCTAGGAGTACATCCTAGGTTCTCTGGACCACCTGATTGAACTTGAAGCATCCGTATGCTCTTACAAGGCCTGATGCCTGCAATGTCATTCGCATCTAGCTGGCGTTTCATGTGCATGCTCATTTTTCGATGACCCCTCATAAAACGTGAAAGGTTAGGAATCAATTCATGGTTATGTTCAACAACAACCTTTGACACCGACCAACAATTATCACCTTGTCTGACTGCACGAACCTTAGCAGGGCAATTAATCATCTTAGAGTGCTTTTCAAAGTATGTGTTTCGTCCCCTATCACATGAAATCGACACATACTTAAATTGACTACTTGCATTTGTATCTCTAACACTAGATCTTATTGCAACGGCAAAACCCTTTTCCTTAGCATGGTCTTGATAAGCTGTCAGCAACTCATCTACGCTATCAAACAACATGCCTACAGCAGGAAGAGGATGAGAACTAATGTTGAGATCTTGTTCTTGAACTACATTCAGACTCGTTATCTCATCTGCCAAAGAAATTGTGTTGTTTTCACAACCAAGATTTTCATAGGATGAGCTTCCACTATCACTAGAACCAAATATGTCCCTTAATGCAGTTGCTCTTGCTATTTGTAAATCATCCATCTTCAAATCACTAACAACGTGCCTAAGCATTTAAGACATATATTCAATGAGCTAACAAGTCAGCATGATATGACAAACAAAATGCCCTTTTCTAAACACCAATAAGTCAGCATAAAAGTCAGTATGATATGACAAACCAAATGCCCTTTTTTGCCTAGTGATACTTCGTTCTAAGTTAAACAACATGATTAAAAGAGCTTCAACAATCAACTTCTTCGTTCTAAGTTGTGGTCCTCCGTGATTCTGCAACTTCTTTAACATGATTAAAAGAGCTTTTCAGAGTATGTAGTAATTTAGTTTGAATACCAAATGACTAACCAGAAAATAAATAAATACAATCTACCAAAAGTAAACAAAAAATGAAACAAAAGAAAACAACCCATGCTGCCAAGGTGGGGACATTATTCTGGCTCAAGATTCTCTAAATAGGCCAAGCTTGCCCATAAATATAGAAGCATCCACTGAACTTGGGACATAAATTTTTTCCTCTCTAACCCTAAAAACACTAAGTACTAACCCTAGCTTAAGTCCAAAAAATAAAATAAAATAAAATAAAACCAATACTCATGTTTACTAGACTGCACTTTGACTACAGTCCAAATAAGCTCAACTATTGGCCAAGCCTACTTAGTTCACCATGCATGCATACTACCTATATATGCATAAATCTCTCCTAATTAACCAGGCAGGCAAGCAAGCCATTTCAGTTCATAAGCTATACAAGGCTTTTCTTTGGCTATTATCAAATTCACTCAGACTTGATACAGAGGCAATTCATCTTTCTATGTTTAGCTTCCACCAAGTTCAACTAAGATTTTATCGCAATCACAGATGAAGAACACGTAGTGGTTTCATGGTACGACCACCTAGGACTGCGCTTGGTTAGCTAGCCTAGCTTCCTAATTTCAGATTGATGGTGGTTGAACTAACTCACATAAACTCAAGCCTTCATTTTCATGTCGCGATGGCCTGATTACATCAGTCATTCTCACGATTATCTGGTCCAACATCAGTTCTTATTAAACATTGAAAAAAATGAGGGTTAAGGCCTTTTTCTAAGTTGTGTATTGTCGACGAACTTTCTAACCGAGTTCTCCAAACCTTTATTCCCAGTACTAATGTTTCTAATAATTGCTCAAGACGAGGCATGTCAAAAGTTCATACAAACATTTGAAGCGATAAATCGAGACAATGAAAGCCAAACAAATTTAAGAATCCATTGCATAAATAAAATATATATATATAACAAAAGTGAAGCAAATTCAATTGATAGAAAGCTGAATCTTCTTATCCAAATTTTTTTGGTACGCATAGCAACTCCCTCTGGTATAGGACAACTGATATTACATAACTCAGTAAGCAAAAGAAAGCAAATAAGTAACTTTTGATACTCAACTATACATGCAGATAAGTAATAAGATTCGATCTCAACGGACGCGGTTTAGACAAATAAGGAAGCCTAATTAAAACAGACCATATATTTGCCTCCAATCACAGAAGCCTAATTAAAGCAGGTTAACACTAACAAGTAAAATGAAACAATGCACATAAGAAAACACTTAACAAAACTTGAGCACCAGCTCACAGTTTAAGAGAATCATTGTCAAGTTTATGCATTTCATATAAACAAGGATTATTGTCAAGTTGAGCTCTCATCAATTCCATAAAGATTTGGTTCTTGCAGAACCTGCATAGTTTTTTACAGTGTTCAATATATATCCATTATATATCTCATAATAAGGCAGATTAATTACTTCTTTGGTTTCATATCTTGCAAGAATTGCAGTGCGAACGAATGTAATTAATGCTCTCCTACTACAGTAATTTTTTTGATCTACACAGACTACCAATTCCTATCCCATAACTCCATTCGACTTCTACCCCCTTTAATTTAAGATTGCACTCATGAGACAAACGAACAATACTTTCTTTGTTGTTGACAGAGACAGAAAGCTTATCACTCTAGTGCATTTAACTTTCATATCAAAATCAAAAACAAAAAAAAATTGCTTCAACACTTTCATTGTTGTTCCTTATTTAATGGTAAGGATCAAAGGAGCTCATGAGTTAATCATCATCTAGCTGGTCCAAGCATTGCATATGAGAAAGAAGAGCAAGTGGAAATTAAAAAATAAAAAATAAAACATTCATATCAACATAGCATAAAGTGAGTTTTTTTGGGGGCAAAAAAGTAAGAGTTGAATGGTTAGCAATATTCATATTCCTGATAGAGCCAAGGGATACACATAAAAGATAATAATCATTTTCCACTTCGCCATTGAACTGTTAAGCAAACAAGAGTTATACGGTATCTATGTATATTCCATGAAAGATCAAAAGATGCAGAGATCTTTCTACATTACACCTCATTAAGGTAAGATTCCATAACACCTATCGGATCCTACATATGGGACCCTAATTTTGTTCGGCAAATTAAGGTGTGCGAAAAAAATTGCTACAGCCGAAAGAGGATTAAAACTAATGCTAGACAAAACCCTAATTTTTGTGAACTTACCTCACGCCCGAAAGATTTGTTGCCTCATCAGTGAACCATTCCTCGCTTTGAAAGCAGCCGTCGACAAGGTGAGGGTGATGAAGATGGTGGTGGCCTGTGATGATTGTGGTGGTTGTGGTCCTCCGTGATTCTGCAACGACAATAGAACGACAACAACAACAACAATGGCTGCACAAGATGAAGAGTTTCGTTAATGGAGATGGCGCGAGTGGCGATCGTCTGTCATTCCTACAACAACTTCTTCGTTCTAGGTTCGTCTCCATGGGGGCGAGATCGAAGCGTCGGTGCGGAAGGCGTGAGACGCGTTTGGGAGGATCGACGCGCTGCTCAACAATGCGGGAATTCGAGGTGATTTCAATGAGTCTCGATTTCGATGTGTTCTTTGTCCAGGGAATCGGGAATCGGAGAGATTTCCACATCAGTGAAGGTTTTGTGGAAGACGAAGTGTTTACATGGGAGATGGGGCGAATGGGAAAGCACCAATTTCTCCAGGGTGTTTCAATAATAACACAAACTTTTGAAGGATGACTTTGAAATAAATAAATCTCTTAAGTCTGGACTCTTGTGTCCAAATAGCAGTACCCTATATATATATATATATATATATATATATATATATATATATATATATATATATATATATATATATATAAATGTGTTTTTAAAATGAAGTTCAAATATATACCCATGTCATAGGTACTTCATATCTCACTATTGGATTACTATGAGATTTCAATCTAATAGTGATTGATGTAGTGCATTTAATGCAAAACACATTAAATGCTCAATAAATGCTATGTAATTGAATTCTATTGTAGAAGCACCCACATATATGTATGTATGTATGTAGATATATTGTAATTCTAATTAAGTTGTAATTCTCTCTCTCTCTATATATATATATATATATATATATATATGTGATAGTATAAATGAAGTGTTTTTTTTTCTTATATAGACTACATAGTATTACAAGTTTTTTACCAGTTTGATATATTGAAATTGTGGGGTTTTGTACACACAATCACAAAAAAAAAAATAAAGAAAAAGAAAAACTCACCGCCATTACGGATCATTTTTTTGATAGTTATATGGACCCTAGCTGGTAAAGTATAATTAGGGAGTGGCTAATTAAACGGACCCCAATTTTTGCTAAACATACATCGTTTTTGAATTTTTACTTCATTGTACTTCACTTTTTTTATCAAAATCTCAAAAACGCCCTTTTTGCACCCCTTACCATCACACTCACCCTCACCCTCACCCCAACACCAACACCCGTTCTGAAGATGTTTCAGACACACATGACCGACACCTCTAAAGAGGTTTCGGTTAGATTCTTTCGTCACCTATTGAAACTTAGTTATTTTTGCAATTTCGATCGAAGTCGACTGATACCTTTTTAGAGGTGTCGGTCCGGTGTGTTCAACACCTCTGAAGAGGTTTCCCCTCTGTGTGTCCGACACTTACGAGACAACAAGAACGAACACGAAATTTCGAAACTCCCAAAAACACATGAAAATGACAAAAAAATAGTAGGTTTTACTCAAAATCGTTTAATATCATCGATTCCTTCGAAACTTTGCACCTAAAATTCAAGATTCAACTCTCAAATTGAAGCCCTAAAACCAACAACAATCATACAAAATATCGACTCAAAAAAGTAAAAAAAAAAAAAAAACCAATTAAAAAACTTCAAAATCGACACTAAAAGAGATGAAGAATGCACCGACGGTGTCAAATCGACGATGTCAAATCGACGTGGTTTTTAAATCACCCCAATTAATAGTCCGAACTTCTACATGATGTGAAGACTTTAATCCATGTCATCAACATGTTAATTTGAGAAAAGTCAATCGTCCTCTCCATTAATATTCAATTAATTAATCCACCACAAGAACATTATTAATTTGCGACAATATATTCTGTATATGTATATAACTAAATCGGTGCAGTGACAAAACGTAAATATCAATGGTGAAATTAAATGTGAATGATGATGACCTGAATGTTCAAAATCATTAATTTATAACTCCAGCAAGCCATCTCATTTCATTCTTGATCATAAGAAAAAAGAGTTAAGGCATAGTAATAGTTCTATATATAGTTGACATTTTCTATGCATAAAGAATTATCACGTGTGAAGCTCGGTCTCATATAGTTACGTACCATCCTGATCCAGACGTGCAAGCAAGTAGTAGTGGCTCTTCAAAAATTGCTATATATAAAATACGTATTACCAAGTGTTCATCAATTCATTTCTTCCATACTCTAGCTTATCATATTGTTTGCTTTATTCAATCTGTTTTAATTTTCATTAATTAATTAGCTAGAGAAGGACAATTAGCATGGCTGAGGCGCCTACTCATGTGATTGATATTGAGAGCGAGGTCAGGTGCCCAGCTGGCAAGATGTATGATCTGCTCAAGAACCATTTCACAGATCTCCCCGTTCTCTTCTCTGAAATCTGTAAGAGCGCCGAAGTACTCGAAGGAGATGGGAAAAGCTTGGGCAGTGTTCGTCGTTGGACTTACCTTATGCGTATGTATAATTTTGCACCTCTGTTTTTTTAATTAATAAAGGAGACGGTACTCATATTATTCATTATGTAAAAAATAGGTAGATGCTAGGGTGACTTTTTGGAACACGTTGTTAGTGTCCATTCAATATACACATCGAGTGTATGCACATATATCAATGTTGTGGAAATGAATTAACACCAACAACCGGTGTCCCAAAAAAGACGCATTAGCATCTTCCCATCAATTCGTGTGTGCACAAATATCGATGTAGAAATGAATGGACATCAACAATCGGGTGTCTATTCCGAGTGTTCAAAAATGGATCATCCTTGTACTTTTCTAAAAAAATGTTTACAATCCAAAGGGAATGTGTGCCCTTCATACCCAAAACCTGTGGGAGGACTCCACTTATCTTATGCGCATATGTATAATTTTTTACTATTAAGAGCCTCCATCTACTTATAAGCTAGCTTGGGTGTTTTATTCACTTTTAACCCTAAATTAAATTATGGGAAACGGTCCCAATCGCTTTATGACTTAATTATAACGAATGTTCAAAGTATTCAACCTGCTAGTTTATTTGATTTCTAGAGAGAGACAGTGTATATATTTATTCAAAATAGAGACAGCGTGTAGTAAGGATTTTTTTAAACTTTATTGAATTAATTATAGGTTGTTATTAATATATGAAGTCTAGTTCCAATAAAAAATTAATTAATTAATCATATATAAGAGTGATACTATTTATTTTTAATTATTACGTATATATGTGTTAACTATGTATTTAAGGATTGATTTGATCGTGATATATGTTACTCTACCAGATGACACCTCTGACGAGCTATTGGAGGTGATTGAGAAGGTTGTTGACGTGGACGATGAGAACAGGTCACTTACTTTAAGTGCAATTGGAGGAGACGTCTTGAGGACTCACAAGCGTTTTGATGTGAAGGTTATCGTGACCCCAAAAGGCACTGGGAGCTCGGTGAAATGGCACATTATATTTGAGAAGGTAAATGAGGACGATCCCCACCCAGATCCCTACCTTGAACTTTTCAACACCACTCATGAGAGGTTGGAGCTTCATTATCACAAGGACGAATAAATTGATCCAACTCAAATAGTATTATCTCAAGTTTGGCTAAAAGCTGTCTTTAATAATGTACCAAACTAGCTATTGTGTACGTAGCTCACTAGACACTAGTTTGGTATGGACTCTTGTATTAGAGGTTGAGGCCCCGAGTTTCAGTGAGACAAGTTGTGTGATAAAATAATACCAAATAAATAAATAAATAAATAAATAAATAAATAATGATGTTTTAGATTAATCAATGTAAAATAATGACAAGTTGTCATCCAATTAAACTGCTAGCATTAATTAATCAAGTGATCCAGCATCAGCTATATATATATATAATGCACCTATATGAACCTCCTATATATGCTATGTTGAAATAAAATAAATCTATATATAGGGTCGATCGACTACATAAATATTATAATTTCAAATTTTTAACCAATCTGAGATATTGAAATTATGGTTTTCTAACAACCAATTGAATGGTCCAATAATTTGGTACGTATCTGGTAACTTTGAGAAATGATATTGTTGTTTTTTTTTTTTTTTTTTTTTTCTTTTTGAGAAATAATGTTGGCTTCTTTCTTATCGAAAAGAGATTGTGGTTTTCTGTATGTATATACATAATCCCAGTAAATAAATAAATAAATAAAGATTGAAAAAGAAAAACTCACCAATATGGATCCTTTTTTTTGACAATTAATATGGACCCTGGCTAGTAATTGTTTACACACCTTGTAGGGTATTAATGTTAATTATTGAGCTTAATATATTTATATCCCAAAGTCCACATTATTAAACCAGACATATACACATTAGAAATTCTTTGACTAATTGGTATTTTTATATATATATATATATATATATATATATATATATATATATATATATATTCTTAATTTCTTGCATAAAGTAGAGAGAAAAATAAAATGAAAATATTCTATTCTTACGCAATATTCTAATCATAATTTCGGAGTGGAGAGCCATACATAAAGAGTGTTATAAATAAAGATGTGATGATATAGAACTAGGACATATATAGTAATTGATAAATTAAGATGTGATGATCATTAATTGAATGGTATATTGACTGGCATTAATTGAATGGTACCATTGTGCAAGTGGCGTATGGTTGGCGTAATTGATTAGTTGTTAGTAGATATGTTCATCGGCTTGGGTACGCGCTCGACCTGTCCAAGTCCATCGTGTTTGGAATAGGCAAGCCCAAGCAATACAAAATCAAGCTCGCCCGATCTGTCCATCAAATATTTAAAACATTTTTATTTATTAAAAATATAAGAAAAATGTTGAACGTAAAATTTATAATTTAGACATCAAAGCGGGGTTTTTTTCGATTTTTTTTTTTTTTAATGAGAAACTAATGAGAAACACAATGTTTCTCGCCTTTTGTAAATAGCATATATTTGTACATATTGGGCTATTATAAAATAACTCTCGTTCCTATAAAAAAAGACATCAAAGGTAATTGATACAACTTATGCCACTAGACTAAGTTATACTTAATGTTAACTTTTAAACATTTATTAAATATATTTATTTAATTAAAAATATAAAAAAAATTAGTCAAAAGTCTTTAAATTGATCGAACGGGCTTGGATAGGCTTTAGCAAGGGCTTAAAAGCCCAAAGAGAGAACATGTCTAGTAGTCAGTATTTTGTAACAATTCGGACGGGTGTGGCTTAGTAGTAAGGGCGAAAATGAGGATGTGTGGGTTAGGCGCACGACATCGGTTTCGATTTCCCACGACAGCCAAACGTCGAGCCACTGGTGATCTCTTTCCGCAATCTCAGAGCCTGTTGGACTAGTCAAATTAAGTGTCTAGATACCCATGATTACTTAAAAAATAAGTATTTTGTAACCTATATCGTATATATGAAGGCATTCCAACATTTAACCTGAATGAGTCATAATATTTTGTATATATATATATATATATATATAGTCTACTAGCTTGGAGTACAAATATAGTATAGTACTAGTAATTAACTTTTTCTTTTTCACGTCATCCCAATCAATAAACCCACACCTCTTAAGTCTACATGATATGAAGACTTAATTTCATCTATATATGCCTTAACTCTTCACTATTATTTTAATTATAATCCACCACACAAGCGAACATTAATTATTAATTTGTGATATATTAAATTGGTGCCGTGACAAAACGTAAATATCAATGGTGAAAATGTGAATGATGACCTGTTCTAAATCATAACTTTTTTATTTTTACTTTTTCATGAAAATCATTAATTTAATTTATAACTCCAGAGCCAGCTCATTCCACTCTTGATCGTGAAAAAAAAAAAGAGTTAAAGCATAGTGATATAGTTCTATAGTTTATAGATTATAGATAAACAATTATATCCTGAAATTATATATGATCTTAAATTTTTTTAACGAATCTTCAACACACATATAATATATATAATTATCATTATCATCCAGATATCATGTCCGTCATATGGCTTCCAAAACTGCTATTTAAGAAGCAGCACACCATTAGTACCATTATCAATTATTTCTTCTACATTATTCGATCAGTATCATAATTAATTGGGCCTAATTAATTTGGTTCATTAGAGTGTGTGACACAATAATGGCTGAATTACCTCCTCATGTGATTGATGTTGAGAGCGAGATCAACTGCCCAGCAGACAAGATGTATGATTTGCTCAAGAACCATCTCACTCAACTCCCTATCCTCTTCCCTGAGATTTTCAAGAGTGCTGAAGTACTCGAAGGAGATGGGAAGAGCGTCGGCAGCATCCGACACTGGACTTACCTTATTCGTATGATATTTCTTCTAAACATATATATCTTTACATCGATCATCATTTATATATGTTTTACCTTTTGTTATGTTGTATATACCATCCTTGCTCATGGGAGACTCCAACACTCAGCCTCATCTATAGGTGTTTTTATACCAAACTGTACGTTATTCTAGTCCAAAGGCCTGGAGGTGCACTTCATGAGTGTTGGACACCAGTGGCCCGACGTTTGACTGTCGTGGTCGTGTGACAAACCCACGTAACCCCATTTTCGCCCTTACCAGCACTAGGCCACACCTCTCTGGATTGACTAAGTAGATGGTTACCTAGTTTGGTATGGGCGGTTAGGTAAGAGGTCAGGATATAATTAATCAAAAAATCTAATTAATTTGTGCTGATCGATTGATCTATGTTAATTAATTCTCTAAAGTACTGCAGATCACACTTCTGATGAGGTGTTGGAGGTGACCGAGAAGATCACTGAAGTGGACGACGAGAACAGGTCACTGACTTTTAGTGCACTTGAAGGAGATGTTTTGAAGACTTACAAGCGTTTCCATGGGAAGGTTACCGTTACTCCCAAGGGCACGGGGAGCTTGGTGAAATGGCACATTATATATGACAAGGAAAATGAGGACGGCCCCCACCCTCATCCCTACCTCGACATTGTTCAGGGCCTCAACAAGAAGTTTGAACAACATCACTCTAACAATGAGGGATGAATAATTGATCGTGTACGTACGTACGTACATGCATGTATATATATGAATATATATATATAAGTATTTGGTGAAATTAAATTGTTGAGTTTGGAGAGTACGAACTTTTGTGTAAGAAGTTCTTTCATTGTGAGGTCGCCTAGCTACTATTAGTACTGCTGCATGCATGCAGAGTGCCCCTACTGCCTTTATTCCCAGTTTGTGGTGATCGATGTACCGTGTACGTACTTTTAAATATGTAAACTAAGTTTATACTGAAATAAAACCTATTGCATGACTTGTTATAATTTGAATACTTGACAAATGAAAAATATATAAGAATAAAAACAAAAATGGATCATAAGGAACAAAAACAAAGAAGTTTCTATTATCCTAAGTGCGGGCCGCTAGCGGATAATGTGCCGCTGGCATGAAAAATCAACACGGTATCAGTGCCGACAATTCAGTTGACACCCGTCGAGAAAAAATCTCTTGGATGGATTTCGATTCAAGGTGGAGTAGTGTTAAGATGTGTGGACCGAAGTAATAGTCTCACATCGATTAAATGAAAACTTCATGAAGAAGTATATAAGTGTTGATCTCCCTTTAACTAGTATCGAAGTCTTTTGAATTAATTAAAACCCCACACCTAGTTAAGTTGGGGACTTATCAGTGCTAGAGGAGATCAACGGGCTCACATTGCGTTCACCGAACGTCTGTAATCTTTGTGAGTTTGTGTAATAAAAAAAAAAAAAGCTTTTGAACTTTCAGCTATATAAATATTAAGTTAATTTAATTAATTTGCCAAATATGTGATCAATTAATGTATTAATTACTATATCGTCCATAAAGAGTAACTCTAGCAACAAACTTTTGAACATGTTGTTAAATATCCAACGAATTCGAAACGATGTGAAAATACATTGCTATTTGATAAGCTTTAGCTCTCTATAGTGAATTTGTAACAAACATGTTGACGCAATAGACATCGTAGCAAAATGGTGACGCTTGCAACAAATTTTTGAACATGTTGCTAAAGATCCAACACATTAGAAACGATGTGAAAATATTTTGCTATTGATAAGTTTTAACAACGAAATTAATTTACTCGTCGCTATATTGAATTTGTCATAAACCTGTTGTTGCAATACACGTTGTAACAAAAGGATAACTCTAGCAACGACTTTTTGAACACATTGCTAAATATAACATCAATTACAAACAAAATGATAATGCGTCGCTAAAGGTTTTTTTAGTGACATATGTTATTCGTCGCTATAGTGTATTTGGAACAAAATTTATGTTACAATATAGCATGTCACTATATGGTACACTTAGTGACGACTTTTTTAAGTTGTCGCAAAAGGTATCGTGTTTTAGTAACAAAATCATGTCGTCACAGTAAAAGTTATCGCTAAAGAGTATGTTTACTGACGACTTTGATTAATGTTGCTAAAAGTACAATGCATTAGCAACGAACGTGCTAAATCGTCACTAAAACATGCTTTAGCAACGAAATTTCATTCGTCAGTAAAAAATTCATCGCTAAAGAACGAATTTGCTGCAGTGTCAATGAATGTATTAATTACTATATCCAAATGTGTGCGTGTGTGACTCTGCATGTATGTTTGTTCTATAGTAGAAGAAAACGAGACAATATTTAGCAAATTAAGATTAATATATATGTTTCTGAAATTAATTAAGGTGAATGTTTCTTAACAAAGAATTTAAAAAAAAAAAAAAAAAAAACTTTGGCAACTAATTATACTTTAGTATCAATATGTTTACATTTGAAACTAAGGTATGCATCAGCCACCAATGGAATTGATGAAACAGTAAAGCTATTATGAGATATGCTTGATAACTATATATATCTAATTCCAAGTAATATATTAGTTTCTTACTTTCTTCTTTATTAATATAATTACTCTCATTGGAATAGTAACCTAAGTAGGGAGCGTTGAGAAACATCAATTTTCACAAAAAAAAATAAAAATAAAAAAACTGTATTAGTGCTACTTGTTTCAAAAATCAAATTTCTTTGTATGTATATGTATGTATATACACACACAAAAAATACTGTATTAGCATTTTAAGGAAAATGCTAACATACCCTAGCTAGCAATTAAGAAGTGACACGAGTCCCTTTATTTTTGCATTGGGACGCGTGCTTGACATGTGCACGCACATCCCAACGTTTATCGCAGGGACCCAATGAGCAGTTGTTGGGGGCACCATACCTGCAGGGTTGTCCTATATGTATAAAAACCCGACCACTTATTAACTAAGCAAATTTCTTATAGTTAACCTACTTTGTTTATCTTCCAACACTTAATCAATTACAAAGAAAAAGAAAAGATTATATATCAAGTCCATTTTCTCTAGGTCTTTAATTATGATGGAACTACTCATATATCCATAAATAGTATCAATTATGACACGTAAAACCTATATGAACGGTGAAAATGATTGGTGACCTGATCAACATTATTAATTAATTCCAGTAATTAATTAAGGCAACTTGTATTATTTCATTAATTCTTTTTTTTCAAAGGTATTATGAGGAATACAAAATTAATTAAGGTATGCATATAGTGGCTCCATTATAATTAAAGTTGACATGCTTAAATTCTGAAATTATATATGATATCTAAAATCTTAAACCAATCTTCCACACACATAAAAAAAATCACCGCGTGGAGCACAATCCAACTATCTAATGCAAAACCACCATTATTATCATCCAATGTGTACCGGCCCTTCTAAGAATTGCTCTATAAGAAGCATGCAACACATCCTCATCAAGTGCACACTTGATTAATTATCAGTTTTTCATTAGACTAGTAGTGCATGTGAAACATGGCTGAGGCATCTATTCATCATGTAATTGATGTTGAAAGCGAGGTCACAGTTTCAGCAGACGAGTTGTATGATCTGCTCAAGAACCATTTCACAGACCTCCCCACCATCTTCCCTGAAATCACCAAGAGCGCCGAAGTACTCGAATGAGATGGGAAGAGCGTCGGCAGTGTGCGACGTCGGACTTACCTTATTAGCATGACATATAATATATATATATATATTCCACATCTATTTAACTACTTTAATTTTGTTCCAATTTTACTATCAACTAGTCTAGTTTGATCATGCATGCTAATTAATTAATCATCTACCAGATCACACTTCTGATGAGCTATTGGAAGTGACTGAGAAGATCGTCGAAGTGGACGACGAGAACAGGTCACTGACTAATAGGGCAATCGGAGGGGAAGTTTTGAATACTCACAAGAGTATGGATGGGAAGGTTACTGCCACTCCAAAGGGCACGGGGAGCGTGGTGAAATGGCATCATATATTCGAGAAGATAAACGAGGACGACCCCCACCCAGACCCCTACCTCGAACTTTTCGCGAGCGCAAGCAAAAAGTTTGAACTTCATTGTAATAAGGAGGGACGAATTGATCATATATATGATCTCTCTGTAATATATATGCATGCATGTATTTGGTAAAATTGTGGAGTTTGTGAAAAGAAGTTGCAGTGCTGTCTTTAATTATTCCTTGTGTGTGGTCTTGATGTACTTCTTCTATATATATATGGAGTTATCCTTTACTGAAATAAACAAACCTATTGTATCCCTTTGTTTGATTCATGGCTATTAATTGCTTGAAAAAAAAAAATGAGAACTTAATTAGCTCCTTAAGAATTAAACTATAGGTAGCTAGTATGGTATAACATCTTTTTTTGACATTAATTCGTGTCCAAACCCTTAATTCTGTTCTTTTATATATATATGTATGTATGCACACAAGTGGCAGATATTTTTTTTGATAGGAAACCAGCTCTATTATTGCATTTCACTTGCCAAAAAATTTGTTACATGATGTGTACATGTGGTGAATGCTTATACAAGTGGGTGGAATGCTTCGATTCCTTTAATATAGTGTTTGAGAGAATCCTTCAATTGACAGAAGAGGAAAGGAACACTCGATCAGTTGGAATCTTGCTTTGATATATGTAGAAAAAAAGAAGAAAATGTTCTATTCTCATTCCAATCATAATTAAATTCTTTCACTACAGCCATATATGCTAGATAATATAAAGCATGTATGATTTCTCAAAAAAGTATAAAGCATGTATGGCTCACAAGTGCACTAAGTTGCTATTATAAAAGAAAGGCTCGTTTTGCTCACAATTCACATCGATCTAACTACATCTTCTGATCATCTTTTTTTTTTAAATTATTTGATAAATCGGCTAAATAATATTCATCGAGAACCATGGCTCAATTGTCTCGTCAACATGTTCTTGACGTCGAGAACCAGATCAATTGCCCAGCAAACAAGCTATTTGACTTCATCAAGAACAATTTCACTATGCTTCCTCAAATCTTCCCTAGCATTCTAAAAGGAGAAGTACTTGAAGGAGATGGAAAGAGCTTGGGCAGTGTTACCCAATGGGAATATATACTCGGTATCAATTTTGCACACATTATATATATACATGTGATATAATGATGCTCTTATTTAGCTGTAGCATTTTTCTAGGGTTTAGGATTGAGGAGGAGCTGAAAATGGTTCCAACTATACTCCAAGATTAAAAAAAGAAAAAAAAAAAAAGAAAAAAAGCTAAAGCTAGATAAAAAATTTCTTCTTGCGTAATTTTCTTTAATTAGCTTATAGATTGATATTGATCAATTAATTAATTAATTACAGGTGTCAATCCGAATGAAGTTTTGGTTGTGAAGGAGAAATTGGCCGAGATAGACGACAAGAGCATGTCATTTACTCATGAAACAATTGGAGGAGATGTAATGAAGAATCACAAGCGTTTCGACCTCAAAATCACTGTCATTCCAAAGGGTACTGAAGAAAGCATACTGAAAATGAGCATTATATTTGAAAAGCTCAATGAAGATGATCCTCATCCATATCCTTACCTTAATTTCTTTGGACGTATGGCTGCCATGTTTGGTTCTCACCTCTACAAGACAAATTAAGGTGATTACTCAGTAGTCATGAACCAGCCCTGTTGCATGCACAATAAGAAAAATAGTATTACTTAACTAAATAAGTTGAGGACCCTCAACATACATGCAGTTTGCATGTCTAATAATGTTTTGTGCAGTATATGTGTACTATATATTGTCATGTATTGTGATTCAGAGTGAGACTCTGAAATTGTATTAGTTTGGTTTAGGGTGATGAAAATATTAATATCAACTATATTACCAGTGTATTTTATTTCTTTATGTAGATTATTAATTTGGAAAGGATAATTATAGGGTGAACACTTTTGGCACTGGCTGGGGGGACTCCACGATATGCCCCGAAACACGGTGCTCACACATGTCGAGGTGTATTGGGCGGTCTTCCCACAACCCGGTGCCAAAAGTCGTCACTGCGTATATAGGCTCAAAAGCTCGGCCCGTACGAGTTGATATGCGTTAACTTTAATCGTGGGCCTTACTTGGTGGCCTTCGCTTTACTCTATTAAGAAACAAACACAGTCCAATATCTCACTAAAAAGGTCAAATTGGTTAAAATATCTTAATCTTTTATACAACGACAACAACAAAACCTCAGTCCCAAATTAATTGGGGTCGGTTACATGGATCAAACTTTTCCATTGTGTTCGATTAAGTGCAATTGATGGTGAGCTTTCCAAACCATTCAAATCTCTCCTAATTAATGCATCCCATGTTAACTTTGGTCTACCCCTACCTCGTCGAATTTCTACAGTTTCTATTGAGTCAAGTTTTCTAGTGGAGGCATTTGTAGGCCGTCTTTGCAAGTGACCAAACCACCGCAACCGCCCTTCCCTAATCTTTGTATCAATTGGCGCTACTCCTACTTGTCTTTGAATTTATATATTTATTATTCTATCTTTACGAGTTTTACCACACATCCACCTAAGCATCCTCATTTCTGCTACGTTCATTTTATGTAATTTTTGTTGTTTTACCACCCAACATTCACTACCATAGAGCATAACTGGCCTAATTGCGGTCCTATAAAATCTTCCTTTTAACTTAGTAGGAACATTTCGATCACAAATCACCTCTGTTGCACTCCGTCATTTCTTCCATCCAGTTTGAATTCTATATGTGACATCATTATCAATATTACCATCATTTTGTATGATTGATCCTAGGTATATAAAGTGGTTCACCTTTGGAACTTCTACTTCCCATAATTTTACCACTCCATCATCTCAATGTCTAGTGTTTCTAAACTCACAGTGCATGTATTCAGTTTTCGTCCTACTCAACTTAAAGCCTTTAGATTCTAATGTATTCCTCCAGAGTTCTAGTCTCCTATTCACTCCATCTTTTGTTTAATCCACTAAGACAATATCATCTGCAAATAGCATACACCATGGTATATCCTCTTGAATATGCTTAGTTAGTTCATCCATAACTAAAGTAAATAGATATGGACTTAAAACTCATCCTTGATGTAGTCCTATCGTAATGAGGAATTCTTTTGTAGCTCCTCCAAATATCTTTATACTCGTTACTACTCCATCATACATATCATTTATAGTGTCTATGTATCTAGCATGCACTCTTTTTCTTTCTAAAACCCACCAAAACATCTCTAGGGACCATATCATATGCTTTTTCTAAATCTACGAATACCATATGAAGATCTTTTTTCTTTTCTCTATATTTTTTTAACAATCATCTTACAAGAAAAAATCACCTCCATAGTTGACCTCCCAAGCATTAAGCCAAATTGGTTCTCTGATATTGTTGTTTTTCTCCTTAGCCTATTGTCAATTATCCTCTCCCAAAGTTTCGTAGTGTGACTCATAAGTTTAATTCCCCGGTAGTTTGAGCAACTTTGAATGTCTCCTTTGTTTTTGAAGATTGACACAAGCGTGCTTCTTCTCCAATCCATTGGCATCCGTTTTGATTTTAAAATTTTATTGAAAATTTTTGTTAACCAAGTCAATCCAATTTCTCATAAGCATTTCCAAACCTCTATGAGTATTTCATCTGAGCCACATGCTTTCCCTATTTTCATTCTTTTCAATGCCTCTTTAACTTCTATAATTCTAATATTGCGTGTATAGTTTACATTTCTTTCTTGGTGTGGATTTTCATATATTATAGTATCAACTTGGCCATCATTAAATAAACTATCGAAGTAACTTCTCCATCTCTCCTTAATATCATCATCGCGCGTTAAAACATTTTGATTTACGTCCTTAATACATCTTACATGACTTAGGTCTTGTTTCTTTTTATCTCTTAATTTGGCTAGCCTATATATATATATATATATATATATATATATATATATATATATATATATATATATATATATATATATATATATATATATATATATATATTTCACAATCTCTATTACCTAATCTTGTATATAGATTTTCCATGAAATTTGTTTTAGCTTGACTAACTACTTTTTTAGCTTGTTTTCTAGCTTCTCTATATTGATTGTACGCATCTTCATCTTGACACTTATGTATTTTCTTATACACCTCTTTTTTAGTCTTAATTGCTCGTTGGACATCCTTGTTCCACCACCATGTTTCATTCTTTGGTGGTCCTAAGCCTTTAGATATACCTAATACCTTTGATCCCACTCTCCTTATGCAACTACTCATTTATAGCCACATTGTATTAGCATCTAAGTCAAGATTCCAAACATTTTCCTTTAGTAGTTTTTCTCTAAACTCTACTTGTTTACTATTTTTTAGGTTCCACCACTTTATTCTGGGGTCGCTAACTCTTTTACTCATATTATGTCGTCGTTTTAGCTTAATATCAAGTACTACTAAGTTATGGTGGGTAGTAAGCGCTTCACCAGGTATTACTTTGCAGTCTCTACATATTTTTCTATCTATTTTTCTTGTTAAAAAAATCTATTTGACTCTTGTTATGACCACTACTAAAAGTAATTATATGCGACTCCCTCTTCCTAAAACTAGTATTTGCACTAACTTTCATGTTCACTTCCATTCGATTTCCTATAGAGTGCAAACCATATTATACTGTTTTTGTGTATTAATTTGCTTCCATGGCCCAAGTTAAGAAGATTGAAAAGGAGTGTAAGGTGAGGTGTCTGTAGACAAGATGTATGAGTTTTTTAGGTATAATATAGCTCAATTTACTAAGATCCTCCCAGAGCACTACAAGAGTTGTGAATTGCTTGAAGGAGATGGAAATGGCTATGGCACGGTTAGGCTTTGGATATATACTCTAGGTATATTAAATCACTAGAACAAATTCAGCTTTTAATAACACTTAATTGATAGGGGTTTTATTAAACCTCTATGTTTCGAGGGACTAAACCACGCTCATTTGAAGACACGTCTCACAACACATGCTATTAATCATTAACCAGAGTATTACCTTCAACTTGCTAGTTTTTCCTTTCTCTCCTCTTGATTTTCGATTTCTCGACAATGTGTTGAGGAAATCGACACATTGAATGTGTTGTGTTGAAGATTGTGAGATTGAGTGACGAAACCCTAGATTTTGGTTCATTTGATTGGTTGAAGTTTGAGGCGGACGAGGAGGTTGTGCGGTTGTGGTTTGTGAAATGGGTTTGTGACTGTCGATCAAAGCCCTAGTCCTTCCTCTCCTCTCGATCTCTGATTTCTCAGTCTGTCTCTCGCTTGATCTCTGATTCCTCATTCTCTATCTTACAACAATTCTTGGTCATCTCAGTCTCACTCTCGATCCGTACCCTCTCTTCATCTTGATCTCTATAGAGTTAGTGAAACCCTAACGATCAATCTCTTATGCAGTTTGCGTATTCGTAAATGGCGTCCGTAATCTCAACGCTCTCTTCTCATGCTTCAGATTTCTTTACTATAAGCGCTAGTTTTGACTCTTAATTAGGCGAAGAAGGTCAGTTTTCCTCTTTTTATGACTAATTTGACGGTTTCGTGACCGATTAAGGTTTAATTCGGTGATTCCTCGACGTTTAGTTTGCAGATCTAGGTTTCCTGAAACCGATCAGTTCGATGTGCAAATTTTTGAACAGTAACACCGTTTTTGTTGATTTTGTGTGATTTTCGGACCTACCAGGTTGATTCCAAGTGTCAGGCTTCGCATTGAATCTGAAGAACAGAAGGTTTGATTTTTTTAAAATTTATAGGAGTATTGGTTTTCTAGGTTTGAGACATTAGTGCTTGTGTTGTTGTGATGGATTGCAATAAATGTGTTCCAAGTCCTTCACTGGTGCAGTAATTTGTATTGTTTGGGGCATAGTTGGTGTTTTACACTGATTTACAATTCATGAACTCTGTACATAATTCTTAAAAGTCTTGCTTTATTTATGTTGGTACACTGATCTAGTTTGTGTTCAAATTCACAGTAGAGACTGAATTATTTTGTAAAGCCAATAAATCTTGTCCACAAATTTGTATTCCTTAATTTGTTGGGTGAGAGCATTGATGTCACCTATACATGCTAGCTAGTGCCCTGAATAAAGTGTTCTTCTACAGTTTTATTTTGAGGGATATATAGCTGACAAATTTACTAAAGGTTTTTGGTTCCAATGCATGCTTTCTATGCCCACATTTTGTACTTCATCTTCATGCTCTGCACATTTCTTTCATGTTGTCTTGCTCTTTTCAAGCACCAATTGGCTTTTACAAATTATTTTCCAAGGTTGTGATTATAAAAGTTCAAACAAAATCAAGCAAAATATTTGCTTCACCGTATGCTTCTTTATATCTTGTTTACCATAGATATGAAGATATTTAACACTCACCAATGGTGCTTGGGCTGACCGTTTGGGGTTCTATAACTAGAGGTCCAAGTTCAAGCTCAAGCTACGTACAAGATCACATCAAGAGACTTCTCCCCTTATGGGCTTTTCAGTAGAGGTCTAAGTTCAGAAGGTCGATGTAGACTAGTTAGCAAAAAATTCACTACATTACATGCTTTAGTTATTTCTATATATCAAATGTCAGATAAGTAGAGGAGAATAACTTGAAAAAGTGTTTTTGCAGGTTTCTAAAACTCTTAAAAGAGTTTACAAAGTACCATACGGTTTTTACAAATTCAAGTCATTTATATATATGTGACTAATATAATTATATCAAAATATATTGATTGATTTTCCAAATGTGCTGGAATGTATTGAAGTTTATTGAGGTTAGAATGCGTTTTTGCAAATTTAAGAACAGCAAATTAATTATCTATTTGAATTAGTTTGCCATACATATAAGATGAAGCAGATGCTTAGAGTAGGACTAATGTCGAGAATGGCATGGCACTCAAGTGATCTTTTTATGCAAGTATATAGTGACTTTCTTCTTAGCCAGATTACTACATTTGATTTTGAATACTTAAATGCCAGGCAAATAAAATTCTTTACTGACTATATACTTAAATGCAAGTATATAGTCACTATATACTTAAATGCAAGTATATGGTGAACTTGGACCTCAAGTTCAATATATATATTTTTTTCAGATGGGCAATAGTTTTTTTATTTACTTTTTAACAAACGTAAAATATGTATTAATAGAAGGAAAAAAATTAATTCCATGGGAATTGAGATCTTCTCCAGCGAAACACTGAACCACCAATCATCTATCCTAAGTTTAAGTTATCAATTGGCATCTCTATATTTGTTGATCTAGCAAAAAAAACAAAGGAGATCTAGCAACTTTCGTGAACAAAGCAATAAAGCTAAGGAAATTAGAACAAACAAATGATTCAGCATACGACAAGTCGAAAAGGATATGCTCGCCTTGAATATGAGATGACTAGTTTTATTCATTTATTCTATTACTTATAACTATATTTTAATCTTGTATTATTTATTGTTTTTATGCTTATAGATTGAAGAAAAAGACGGTGCTAGTGTTTCCAGAGCTGAGGTGTGGATTAGAGGGCATTCAGATAAAAACGGGAAACCACAAAATGCCGAAATTGTGGTGAATTAACTAATAGATCTTTGATATTTTATATTATTAAGTTTTTCTTCCATTTGATGCAAATAGTAGTTGTTTGTTTTGAAGGATAAAATCAATGCATGTAATCAAAGTCGATGCTCGGAATCTACTGCTCAATCAATTAACAATGACCCTATCTCACAAGTTTTTGGTACTGAACACCAAGGTCGAGTAAGAGGTCTTGGTTTTGGAGTAACTCCTACCAGTGTGGGTGCAACAACTCAGAATAACGCTATCATCAAAGAAATTATGGGTTTGAGAGAGAAGTATGAAGATTTATCTTCCTATGTTTACAATCAACATAAACATGTACAAATTGATATTTTCACTATACACATATGTATATTTATTTATATCGTGAACAATATTCATTCTTAAATTGTGTTGGTTATTTTTTATGATAGGGTCAACAAGGGGGAGACGGGCACACTTGTACATGCCAGGTAAAAAAAATATTAATCTATTGAACACAAGTGTTACGAATAATGAAACTTCATAATTTTTTATTTATGAAATAAATGGGGGGGGGGGGGACGTAGATGGTGTGGGAGGTGCACCTACACTTGCCTTGGAGGTCTCGGAGGAGCCGGCTTGTCTCAAAGGAGCCTGCCCGCCGTGGCTTAGCCGTCGGGGGTATGACCTTGGGTGGGCCTTCATACTATTGTAATGAGGAATTCTTTTGTATCTCCTCCAAATGTCTTTATACTTGTTACTACTTCATCATACATATCCTTTATAGTGCCTATATATGTATCTAGCAAGCACTCCTTTTCTTTCTAGAACCAACCAAAGAACATCTCTAGGGACCATATCATATGTTTTTTCTAAATCTACGAATATCATATTAATATCTTTTTTCTTTTCTCTATATTTTTCTAACTTCTTACAAGGAAAATCGCCTCCATAGTTGACCTCCTAGGCATGAAACCAAATTGGTTATCTGATATTGTTGTTTCTCTCATATTGTTGTTTCTCTCCTTAGCCTATTGTCAATTATCCTCTCCCAAAGTTTCATAGTGTAACTCATAAGTTTAATTCCCCGGTAGTTTGAGCAACTTTGAATGTCTCCTTTGTTTTTGAATATTGACACAAGCGTGCTTCTTCTCCAATCCATTGGCATCCGTTTTGATTTTAGAAGTTTATTGAAAAGTTTTGTTAACCAAGTCAATCCAATTTCTCATAAGCATTTCCAAACCTCTATGGGTATTTCATTTGGGCCACAAGCTTTCCCTATTTTCATTCTTTTCAATGCCTCTTTAACTTTTATAATTCTAATATTGCGTGTATAGTTTACATTTCTTTCTTGGTGTGAGTTTTCATCTATAATAGTATCAACTTGGCCATCATTAAATAAATATCGAAGTAACTTCTCCATCTCTCCTTAATATCATCATCGCGCGTTAAAACATTTTGATTTTCGTCCTTAATATATCTTACATGACTTAGGTCTTGTTTCTTTTTATCTCTTAATTTGACTAGCCTATATATATATATATATATATATATTTCGGCATCTCTATTACCTAACCTTGTATATAGATCTTTCATGAAATTTGTTTTAGCTTGACTAACTACTTTTTTAGCTTGTTTTCTAGCTTCTCTATATTGATTGTACGCATCTTCATCTTGACACTTAGGTATTTTCCTATACATCTCTTTTTTAGTCTTAATTGCTCGTTAGAAGTCCTCGTTCCACCACCATGTTTCCTTCTTTGGTGGTCCTAAGCCTTTAGATATACCTAATACGTTTGATATCACTTTCCTTATGCAACTACTCATTTCTAGCCACATTGTATTAGCATTTAAGTCAAGATTCCAAACATTTTCTTTTAGTAGTTTTTCTCGAACTCTACTTGTTTACTATTTTTTAGGTTCCACCACTTTATTATGGGGTCGCTAACTCTTTTACTCATATTATGTCGTCGTTTTAGCTTAATATCAAGTACTATTAACTTATGTTGGGTAGTAGGCACTTCACCAGGTATTACTTTGCAGTCTCTACATATTTTTCTATCTATTTTTCTTGTTAAAAGAAAATCTATTTGACTCTTGTTATGTTAACTACTAAAAGTAATTATATGCGACTCCCTCTTCCTAAAACTAGTATTTGCTAAGACAAGATCGTATGCTGAAGCAAATTCTAAGATTGATTCTCCTTCTTCATTTCTATTATCGTAACCAAAACCTCCATGAACTCTCTCAAATCCATCGTTACTTGCCCTGTCATGCTCATTTAAATCTCCTCAAATAAAAACCTTTTCATATAATGGTATGCTTTGCATAAATCCATCCGTATCGTCCCAAAACTTGCGTTGATGCTCTCGCTTAATCTTTTATAATTTTATTATTATATCCCGACCTTTTGAGATTTGTTATTATATCTCAATCTTTTTAAATTGTTTAATTTATATCATAAACATTTTTTAACTTCAAATTTGATGATGTGGCACTTAGAATACAAATTAAACAATTTAAAAACATTAAGATATAACAATAAATCTCAAAAGGTTAGTACATAATAACAAAAATTGTGAAAAGTTAGGATATTTTAAACAATTAAGCCCACTAAAAATGTTGTTGGCTATTATTGAATTACTATTATCTTTTTATAAGAAAGAAACTATAATTTGCCCGCTGTGAGGCTCCAACTCCTAATTTCTCCCTCAAACAAACACATATTAATTGGTTGGTGCCATTGAATTACCATTTTCAACAAACTTCATGTAATTAAATTTTGATTAAATATAGTATTAATGATGAAGGTTTGTTGTGTTTTACTTGGGTCTAATCTAATTATGCTTTTTGTGGGACAAATATGACAACACACATACAAGATAATAGCAATTACACAAACTACGTACGTACCTCATTATTGAATTACGTATACGTGCTTTTGGAATTAATCGAGCTAGCTTAAGTAATTGAACGCATGCATCGATCGATCTTTAATAACCCCATAAACATGCTATTACATTATATGTAGTTGACAAGCGGATGCAAGTCTATTTCGTTTGAAAGAAATGTTCGTACATGCATTATTAACAAGATATTGCTCATGAGCCAACCATGCATGTGAGTTGTGACACAGTAAAAGGCATCGATTTATCAAAAGAATAAGCTAGATTGCTCGTGCATGAGTTGCAAATCATGTATTCAAGTGTCGGTGTTCTTTTTTTCTTCTAGCGGCTTAGTCAGCATGTCAAAGCATGCATTCATCGAGTAGTTTTTAGCTATAAAAGGGGGAGTGAAGCACTAACTTTCATGTTCACTTCCATTCAATTTGCTATAGTGTGCAAACCATATTATACTAGTTTTTGAGTATTAAGTTGCTTCCATGGCCCAAGTTAAGAAGATTGAAAAGGAGTGTGAGGTGAGGTGCCCTGTAGACAAGATGTATGAGTTTTTTAGGTATAATATAGCTCAATTTACTAAGATCCTCCCAGAGCACTACAAGAGTTGTGAATTGCTTGAAGGAGATGGAAAGGGCTATGGCACGGTTAGGCTTTGGACCTATACTCTAGGTATAAATAAAACATATTTTGTATATTCATTTTGTTTATTTTCTTTCTTTCTTTTGTTATTTTAATTTTTCAATTTTTTTAAATATATATTTGTAGGTGTCTAAACCTAAATTTTGCATTTTATCTTTATAGATTTAATTTTGAACTTCAAAGTTCAAACTACTATTGAGTACTAGCTAGAGTGAAACAATATATTAAAACCTCATAGATTCTTCCATTATTTTATTTTTTTTAATTTACCATGTAATATGTAGGAGGTCCAGAAGTTATGGTTGCCAAGGAAGCTTTCAAAGCCATTGACGACGCGAACAAGACTATAACATATCGCATTTTCGATGCAGACTTGAACCGTATGTACAAGAGTTTCGATATCGTAGTCAAAGTCGTTCCAAATGCCAACGGTACTGGAAGCTTGGTGAAATGGCATGTTTTGTATGAGAAGGAACACGAAGACCACCCTCACCCACATCCATACTTAGAATTATTTTCTAAGGTCACTAACGCTATCGACTCTCATCTCCACAAGCCATGACTACTCATGAGCTAGCAATCTCTATTAATTATCCCAACCTACCATGCCACTACGCACTAAGAATAAATCGTGGGTACGTTGTCCTTATTGTACGTGCTCATGCAGTCTACTATTAATAATTTCCATGTGTGTTTATGCATGTTTTACTCTTTGGCTTGTAATTTATGTTTATGAATAAATATGGGGATTGAGTTGTTCATTTTGTCTTAAATTTTTATCTACTTGTATCCGAAGCTCGATCAACCGGCTCCAACTACTCTAGGCTCGCTTTTTAAGATTTGTTTCGGACTTTTAAGGTTGGAGTTTATGTAGGGCCAATTATTACGGACTGGACCCTTATAATTAGGTTGTAAGAGTGGGTCACGAAATGAAATAGGCCCAGCTTATTTTAGAAACTAAAGTTCCATTACGCCATTACGTACCTCAACTAACAAGGAAATTAATGGTCAACAATTCTTTTTCTTTATTTTTTTGAGGAAAATGGTCGACAATTCATTATTGTTTATGAGATGATCTCGCAAAGGTATAATTATAAATCACTTCTAGCCAAGATACATTGAACTATTTTCCAAAAAAAAAAAAAAAAAAAAAAAAGAATCCGAAATAAATGGGTGATCTCATATGACAATTTTTGATCATCAGATCATCGAATCTAAACACGATTATTAGTGACGAGAACATGCATGTATATGTCATTATGTCATACCAATCGTGGAGCTACGTACTTGACCCCCATTATGTGTGTATTTTTTTCCAATATAAATTTGTTAGGTTGTGGTTGTCGATGTTGTTGATCAAGATAGGTCATTCTTATCAATGACGAGTTATTTATCAAAAAACTCTCTCTATCCTTTTCCAATGGTTGCTCCAAGATTTTTGCTTTTTCTGTCAAGGTCTTTGGGCTTTATTTTGATTCTTTATACCTATTGAGGTTTGAGGATCTTTGAGCGATAAAGACTATGACTAGTATATTCGAAAAAATTACAGCCGTACAATTAATTTTTATTTAAATTAGTAAAATAAGTTATCTTTTCTTTTTATTCCTTAAGGTATTTCTCCTTTTGAAAATGCGCTATTAATGTGAAAAATTGCACCCACTACCAATAAAACGAGTGGCTCATTCTTAGAATGCGACATTCTTGTTATGGAGAAGTCCACGTGATTTGTCAAACAAAAATGAATAGCGTATTCGGAGAATGCACCATTCATGAAAATCCTATGGATCAATCCACGTGGATGCCTATGTTGACTGAAATTGGGTTTACATGAATAGCGCATTCGAAAAATGCGCTATTCATGTAAATCCTATGGATCAGTCCACGTGGACGCACGCGTGGACATTTAAATATCTAAATAATATATAATATATAATACATATATTTTATATGTATATATATAATATTATATTATATATAAATATATAAATAAAATATAATATTTATAATATAAAATATATATTTTATTTATATATTTATATATAAAATAGAAAAATATAATTAGAATGTCACCACAAGTGACACCCGTATGCAATGGCGTGCGGGACCCAAGTAAAAATAAATGCGAGCAGAATATGTTTTAGTGCATAACATGCGTGGTGCGTATCTCGAAACTTGCATGACGTTTGCGTGGGTTGTCCACCTCGAGATACATGTGTGACCTTTGCATGGGTTGTCCACCTCCATATATGTGCATGTTGTTTACATGTGTTGTCCACATCGAGATACGTGTGTGGCGTTTGCTTTGTTTGTATGAGTTGCTCACCTCGAGATGTGTGCGTGTCGTTTGCATGAATTGCAAGAGGTTGCATGGGTCGCACTCGACATACGTGCGTGGTGTTTGCATGAGGTGTCTACCTCGAGATACGTGCGGGGCGTTTGCATGGGTTGTCTACGTCGAGATGCGCTTGTGTCGTTTGCATGGGTTGCTCACCTCGAGATACGTGTGTGACGTTTGCATGAGGTGTCCTCATCGAGATACGTGCATGTGGTTTGCATGGGTTGTCCACCTCGATACATGCGTGCGTGACGTGAGGTTGAATGGGTTGAACAAATAACTCCTTTTGAGAAGAAGTAATTCATACACTTAATTAGTGTTTTGTATGAATTACTCTTCTTCAAAAGGAGTTATTCATACAAAGTTCCACCTCATCAAACCACCCCACAGACTCATGAACAACACACCATGGTGTGTCCACCTCATCATCAATAGCACTTTTTGAAAAGGAGTTATACATTACTTTTGTAATTTTAAAGAAACCTTCACAATTTGATGAATAAAAAGTATACCCACATTACTTTTTGAAAAAGACCAATATATTATCTACTACCTCTCAACGCTTCCATAGTTTCTGATGGATGCATGGTAGATATTGTAGGGAAAATCTATCACAAATATGAACCAATCATCATCAACCTATATTTTGGTCATGTCCTAACCAATGAGAAGATAAAATTATGGCTCCGCCCCTAAAATTAATAATATGTAAAATTGAATTTCATATGCACCCGTCAATATTCCTCGATTAACTATATATGGCTAGTCCTCCTATTTTGTATTAGCTAAGAAAATATTAGGATGACCCGATGATGGGACATTTGGGATTGACACTTGGTAATGATATCCATCCATCACGTATTGATGTGTGTGCACCCATATCCCGATGCGTAAAAGGATGGGCACCGTTATCGGCCTGGGTTACCCTATCATCTTCTTTTGCATTATCTCCACAATTTTTGAACATTTGATCAAATCAAGTCTATCAATTTGTTGAAGTTGAAATCATTTATAAATTTAAACATGACGGACGTTAATTCTTCTCGACATTCGGGAGCGTAGAAAAATCACTTGGGCTTCTTAGCCAAGCCCAATAAAAGTAACAGTACTATTGTAGGCTTGCCCAGCTCATGAGAAAATATTTTTTTTTATAGTAACGAAACTTTATTTAATCATGGCCAAAAGTGTATGTACACGGCGAGAAACAATGTGTTTCCCTAGAAATAAAGTCAAAAAAAACCCTTATCAATGTAGTAGGGGAAAAATACGTCGTTCCTTTGGTGAATAGTCAGATGCTTCCCACTATGCAGACGGGCCAATAACATATGTAATTAGTCTGTCCAGCCCATCCCAACAAAAAACCATAGTTAACCATTCATTCAGAGGTCCTAGGCTCCCAAATGAGTAATATATAAGAAATTCAACCATTGATCCCCAATATATACTCATATCAGGGGAACCTCTCAAAATATGTTGTGTATTTATGACTTATAGATTAATGTGTTGGATTAGAATTTAATGGTTGTAAATATGGTTCCCCATGACATGAGTATTTTTGTAGTTTCTATGGTAGTACTACTATATATATATATACACCTTATAAAAATTAATAAATTATATATATATATATATATATGACTCGTAGCAAAATTAATAAATTATGTATATTTCTATTTTGAGAATTATATAAAAATTGTATATACACCTTATAAGATAGCGATTTTAATTGTTTAAGGCGAGTCATAATCAAGTTGAACATGTTAACTTGGCTCGTTTATTAACCGTGCATAAACGTGTTCACCTATTTATATATGTCCCATACCCATTTATGACAAACTGTGAATTTAGGAAAGTTCATTGGATCTATATAATTAATTCTACACTCTTTTCCTTCCAACTGTGTCTTTGTCACTTTGACTGGGCTAGCTCAATGCTAATTGATTAGGAAAATACTAGAATGACGCTTAACAATGTCACACCATAAGCCACATTGGCCCACAATACCCCTCCATGTAGCCTCCACCCGCTTGTTATGCATCGAGATCTGTGTTTGTTTGCATATCGAGACATACATAGATGGCTTTTGTGAGTCAATGTGTCTTGTGGTGTGACATATTGGGTGCATCCAATTTTTTGGGCCCAACTCAAATATCAAAAATTAGTTAGGCGTATTTTTGAGTCACTTGGGCCTATTTCTTTTTGTGGCATTCGACTCATTACCAACAATAGCATGTATTAATATAGGGGCCCGGACCATTACAATTGATCCAAAAATATATAAACAACATAGGGAATGCACAAATAATAACAAGCAACAATACAACAATATATTATAAAATAAAATAAAAAACACCACCACCACATAATTATTCAAACACGTCCAACTCATAAGGAGTACTAGAACCATACATAGGGACGGGCCACCATTTATTTTTATTAGCACTGATTCATACACAAATCAAACCCGTATGGTGGGATCATTTTATAATTGGCTAGCTAGCTAGCTCATGGCTTGTGGAGATGAGAGTCGAGATTGTTGGCCAATTTAGTGAGTAGTTCGAGGTAGGGATGATGATGAGGGTGGTCTTCGTGTTCCTTCTCATACACAATGTGCCAATTCACCAAGCTTCCATTGCTATCATTTGAAATGACTTCGAGTATGACATCAAATCTTGTGTACATATGTTTCAAGTCTCCTACGAAAACGCTATTAGTTATAGTCTTGTTTTCATCGTCAATAGCTTTGAGAGTCTCCTTGACAACCCAAACCTCCGGACCTCCTATATATCAAAAGAGTTAATGGAGGAATTAGTGTATGAAACTGAATCCAAGATAATGTATAATCAAATAATAAAAAAATAAAAATAAAAATAAACTATTATTTATATGTAGGGGACCACATACTAATCATTTACCTACCACTTAGTTGGTCTATAGGAGATTCATCAAACCCTTGATTAACCATAAAAAAAAACATATATACTAAGATCTCGTAAACCGACTCTTTTTATGTGATTCAAATCTACATGCCAACCTAACTAATTGGGTAGCCCAATGATTTGGTATGAACTTTGAAAGTAAGAAGTCATGGGTTCAAACCTTGCATGGCGGGTGCAAAAGTTGTTTCTTTCATATCAAAGAATCTACATACAATAATAACAACAACATAGCCTCGAGTCCCAAATTAATTGGGGTCGGCTACATGGATCAAACTTTTTCATTGTGCTAAATTAAGTGCAATGTGAAACACACCCTAGCTCATTTCTCACTACACCTGAGCTTCGATGGAAAGCGTCGCTAGGTGAGAACGTCCCAACGTTTATATGTGTTTGATCCATTTCATGAAAAGTGACATAAGTTTTATGATGGTTGTAGTCAACATATCGCAACGGGCTCCCTCCCCCACTTTTCGGGTATGAAAAATGAGTTTGAGACCTCCCTTATCCATTTTTCGGTATGAAAAATAGGCGTCAGAGTCCTGACAGTTCCAACACTCTTTCCATCTCCTTGACACACTTCAATATTCTTGCAATACTCAAGAATGATCCGGGGATGTTGTTCGATATTTTTCTTCATGAACTCGTAAGACCTATCCGCAGGACATCTCACCTCAAACTCTACTTCAAGCTTCTCAACTTGGCCCATCAAAGAAATACACATAAACTAGCTAGCTAGTATCATGGTTTGCACTCTAAAAGAAATTGAATGGAAGTGAGCGTGTAAATTAAGTGCTTCACTCCCCCTTTTAAAGCCGATTGTAAGGAAATGAATGCTAGCTTTCCATGCTATGACTAATAATTAAGCTACTTTTGTTGTGTTCGGGTATGATGGGGGTGGGAGGACGTGTTGTCTTTTTTTATCTTATTGTGCATTAAAGACCGCGAGAATGGGGGGCCAACAGGGCATTGCTCTCACCGATCTTGGCAGGGTAGTGCCCCTAATGTCGAGTCCTGCAGCTCAAGCATGAGAGGTCTCCCCATCACGGGTGGGTATGGTGGAATCGAATTTTGTTTTTCCAAAGTCCCGTGAGTGGGTGTCTATGGAAATTATTTTTTGATTATAAAAATTACAACACGGGAGAATTAGTACGTCGGTTGTGTTATTTTTGCAATAGTTGGTGAAATAGATGTAAGTATTAATTAAATTATACTTATCATAAGTGATCCATGTGGGGCCCCACACATTACAAGTGTCAAACTCTGATTAAAGATAACGGTTGATAGACGGTTATCTTTTGGAAAATTAAACAACGCCGTTTGGTCCCCAATTCTATTCTCTTGAAGTTTTGACTCCGAACACTATTAAGGAGATGAGAAGAAGGATTTGGAAGATCAAGCTTAACAAATAACAACAATGGCTGGAGGTAAATCCTTATTATTTATTTCCGCATTATGACTTACAGTTGGTATCAGAGCACTTAATGCCTCTGCCTTATTGTTTGTTCTTCTATTCATGTTTTGGAGTGTCTTGATAGTGCGGATTTGTGTATATTTCGGCACTTATTTGCGAAATTGATTTCCAAAATTTGAAAACTAATTTTAAGTTTCGGTAATATTTCAAATACCTATTTGTGATTATCGATCAATAGTAGAGAGGCATGAATTTTATCATGACCATATTCCTCTAATTTGTACTTATCATTTTGTACATATGTATACATATAGGGAATTCTAGTGCGATACATACACGTACAAAGTTTTGATTGATTAAAAATAGGTAGTTTGGTTTCTTTATCTCAATCCCATTCATGTAGGGATAGATTGATCGATCATAAACACACATTTATTAATGTGTTGTGTTTGCTGAAGTTGCCTTGCGATTTCAAAATTCAAATTTGCTGCACACATACAATACATTAAGAAATTCATTGACTAAAATGTAGGATGATCCATGTATGTGAAATTTCAAATAATGTTAGAGTAGCCACAACATCTACATTATGAGAAATTATTAAATTAATTATAGGATCATTCATGCATTTGTTGTAATTGGTTATATGGTTATGGTAAATTCATCCCACATGATATTTTATTATATTCATATAATTAATTAGAATAGAATATCAAATTATATTTTCTTAATTTACCCACAGGAATTGAGAAAAAGAAAATAATTTGATAGTTTTATTATATGGTTAATGAATCTTATTGAGTAAACACATTAGCGCACATGCATGTTTTTACGTCACTTGATTTATTCCTTTTATTATGTTTGCATTGGTACAACATATTATTTCTAGTCTCTATTTGATGTTATGCATGTATTTATTTATTTAATATTTGCGACTACTCATATACTCGTCTTAGGTTCTGAGTTAAAGTTTGAGATCCCGTCTCTAAATGGAGAGAATTACAGGGTATGGAAGGAAAGAATTCTCCTTCATTTGGGAGTAATGGATATGGATTTTGTCATATGTAAGGACGAACCACCAGCAATCACCGAGGCTAGCCTTCCTGACGTGGTTTGTCTCTATGAAAAATGGGAGAGATCTAACTGCATTTGTGTTATGTTCGTTAAAACGAACATAATAGCTAGTATTCGGGGTACGGTGGAGAAGTATGACAAGGTCCGTCCATAGCTTAAGGTCGTTGAGGATCAATTTCAGACATCTAATAAGGCATTGGCCAGTACCCTAATCATGCAATTCTCATCACTACGGATGACCGGAGTTAAGGGTGCGCGAGAGCACTTCATGGGGATGAGGGACATAGCGGCCTGGCTCAAAACACTCGAGGTTGATATGTTTGAGTGCTTCTTAGTCCACTACATTCTGAACACACTCCCTCCTCAGTATGCACCCTTTATGATCTCTTATAACACACATAGACATAAATGGTCGATCAACGAGTTGGCGACCATGTGTGTTCAGGAGGAGGGTAGAATGATCATGGAGCAAGGAGAGAGTAGTGTACTGTTGGTGACGGACAAGAAGAAAGACATGAAAGCTGACTGAAAAGGGAAACCAAAAATGCAACCCCATGGTGGAATTGTAAAGAAAGAATCCAAGTGTTTTTTCTGTAAAAAGAAGGGACACATGGAGAATGATTTTATCAAATTCCAACAGTTGCTTCCAAAGAAAGGTATATCAATTTCATAAATTTGTTTTGAATCTAATATGGTTGATACCTTAAGTAACACTTGGTGGATTGACTATGGTTCTTCAATCCATGTTTCCAATACATTGCAGGATATGACAAATTTGTGGAAACCAGCGGGAAGTGAGTCGAGCATTTATTCAGGAAATAAAATGCGCTCACATGTGGAAGTTGTTGGGACATGCATGTTAAAATTGTATAGTGGCTTTATTTTGAATTTGAACAATATTTTCTATGTACTTGGTTTTTTCAGAAACTTGATTTCAGTTTCACAGTTGTTGTATTTGGGATTTTGCTTCAACTTTTCTGGAACATTTTTTGGTTTAATATTTAAATCAAATATCGTTGGACATTGTACTTTACTGTATGGTTTATTTTATTTGAATTTAGAAAATAATGCCACTTTGCTATACATATTACTTGGTTTGAAATGAAGTGTCATGAATGATGATTCTTCTATGTTATGGCATCGGAGATTGGAACACATCTCCAAAAATCGAATCAAAAGATTTGTAAATGATGGAGTACTAAGTGCTCTTGACTTTGCTTGATTTTGATATTTGTGTGAACTGCATAAAGGGAAAGCAGACTAAAGTATCCAAGAAAGGTGCTCATAGAAGTTCTTCATTATTGGAAATCATCCATACCGACATATGTTATCTGGATATGGACATTAAGACTGGTCCAAAATATTTTATCTCCTTTATTGATGATTTCTCACGCTTCATGTATGTCTACTTGCTTCATCATAGAAATGAAGCATTGGATGCCTTTAAAGTTTTCAAGGCCGAAGTAGAGAAACAAAGTGGGAAACAAATTAAAATTGTCAGATCTGACAGAGGAGAAGAATATTATGGTAGATACACCAAGGATGGACAAGCATTTGGTCCATTTGCTAAGTTTCTTCAAGCGCAAGGAATAGTTCCTCAATACACCAATTCAGGTTCTCCAAGTGAGAATGGTGTAGCAGAAAGAAGAAACAGGACCTTGATGGATATGGTTAGGAGTATGCATAGTAATGCAACGCTACCTATCTCGTTGTGGAGTGAAGCTCTTAAAACGGCAGTGTATATTTTAAACAGGGTTCCAACTAAGACTGTTTCAAAGATGCCATTTGAGTTAATGAAAGGTTTGAAACCTAGTTTGCGACATATACGCGTTTTGGGATGCCCGTGTGCAGTGGGAATCTATAATCCACATGAAAAGAAGTTGGATCATAGGACCATTAGCGGGTATTTCATTGGATATGCTGAAATGTCTAAAGGATAGCACTAGAATTGTGGAATCTAGAAACGCAAAATTTCTAGAGAATGACATGATTAGTGGGAGGGATCATTTTCAGGATATGTTCCTAAAAGGGTTCATTTTGATGATATTCCTTCTACATCAAGTAGTCATATGTATGTCATTCCAAGTTATGCTCAAATTCCATTAAGAATTGAGGAACGCACGAGTTCAAATTCCATAAATTGTTGACAATACTCCAATAGATCAAGTTGTTCATGAAGAACCTTTAAATGGTATAACAACCAATTGTTAATGAAGTACCTCAAGTAAATGAACAAGTTGATCAACATGATCTTCAAGAAAACTTTGATGCAATATTAAGAAGATCTACTAGAGCTAAAAGCTCAACAATACCTAGTGATTTCATTGCGTATCTGCAAGAATTGGACTGTAATGTCAGAGCTGAGAGTGATCCCGAATCGTTTTCACAAGCCATAAATTATGCTGAATCCGAATTATGGCATGATGCTATGATTGATGAAATGAATTCTATGTCATTTAATGATGTTTGAGACCTTGTTGAGTTGCCTAAAGGAGCCAAGGCTATTGGTTTTAATTAAGACTAAAAAGGACTCATTAGGCAACATTGAGAGATACAAGGCTAGATTTGTTGCAAAAGGATTCACACAGAAGGAAGGAATCGATTACAAGGAAACTTTTTCTCCTGTATCTAAGAAAGATTCTCTTTGCATAATTTTGGTTTTGATTGCACATTTTGATTTTGAGTTGCAAGAAATGGATATGAAAATCGCATTTCTTAATGGTCAACTAGAGGAAGAGGTTTACATGAAACAACCAGAAGGATTTTACTTTATTGGCAATGAGAATTTGGTTTGCAAGCTTAAGAAATCAATATATGGATTGAAACAAGCCTCCTGACAGTGGTATTTGAAGTTTCATGATGTTATCTTTTCATTTGGTGTTGTTGAGAATATTATGGATAATTGTATATACTAGAAGGTTAGTGGGAGCAAAATTTGTTCTCATTCTATATGTGGATGACATTTTACTTGCAACAAATGATAAGGGTATGCTTCATGAAGTGAAACAATTCCTTTATAATAGTTTTGATATGAAAGACATGGGATATGCATTCTGGCATTAAGTTGGAAGCTTGATGTATGCTCGGTATGCACAAGACCCGACATAGCATTTGTAGTTGGGATGTTAGGAAGATATCAGAGTAACCCGGGTATGGACCATTGGAGAACTGCTTGTTTTATAGCTTCTCTATATTGATTGTACGTATCTTCATCTTGACACTTAGGTATTTTCCTATACATCTCTCTTTTAGTCTTAATTGCTCGTTGGACATCCTCGTTCCACCACCATGTTTCCTTCTTTGGTTGTTCAAGCCTTTAGATATACCTAATACGTTTGATCTCACTCTCCTTATGCAACTACTCATTTCTAGCCACATTGTATTAGCATCTAAGTCAAGATTCCAAACATTTTCCTTTAGTAGTTTTTTCTCTAAACTCTACTTGTTTACTATTTTTTAGGTTCCACCACTTTATTCTGGGGTCGCTAACTCTTTTATTCATATTAGGTCGTCGTTTTAGATTAATACCAAGTACTACTAACTTATGTCGGGTAGTAAGCGCTTCACCAGGTATTACTTTGTAGTCTCTACATATTTTTCTATCTATTTTTCTTGTTAAAAGAAAATCTATTTGACTCTTGTTATGACCACTACTAAAAGTAATTATATGCGACTCCCTTTTCCAAAAACTAGTATTTGATAAGACAAGATCGTATGCTGAAGCAAATTCTAAGATTGATTCTCCTTCTTCATTTCTATTACCGTAACCAAAACCTCCATGAACTCTCTCAAACCCATCGTTACTTGCCCCGTCATACCCGTTTAAATCTCATCCAATAAAAACCTTTTCATCTAATGGTACGCTTTGCATAAATCCATCCATATCGTCTCAAAACTTGCGTTTGATGCTCTCGCTTAAACTTTTATAATTTTATTATTATATCCTGACCTTTTGAGATTTGTTATTATATCTCAATCTTTTTAAATTGTTTAATTTATAACATAAACACTTTTAAACTCCAAATTTGATGATGTGGCACTTAGAATACAAATTAAACAATTTAAAAACATTAAGATATAACAATAAATCTCAAAAGGCTAGTAATAACAAAAATTGTGAAAAGTTAGGATATTTTAACCAATTAAGGCCACTAAAAATGTTGTTGGCTATTATTGAATTATTATTATCTTTTTATAAGAAAGAAACTATAATTTGCCCGTTGTGAGGCTCCAACTCCCAATTTCTCTCTCAAACAAACACATTAATTGGTTGGTGCCATTGAATTACCATTTTCAATAAACTTCATGTAATTAAATTTTGATTAAATATAGTATTAATGATGAAGGTTTGTTGTGTTTTACTTGGGTCTAATCTAATTATGCTTTTTGTGGGACAAATATGACAACACGCATACAAGATAATAGCAATGACACAAACTACGTACCTCATTATTGAATTATGTATATGTGCTTTTGGAATTAATCGAGCTAGCTTAAGTAATTGAACGCATGCATCGATCGATCTTTAATAACCCCATAAACATGCTATTACATTATATGTAGTTGACAAGCGGATGCAAGTCTATTTCGTTTGAAAGAAATGTTCGTACATGCATTATTAACAAGATATTGCTCATGAGCCAACCATGCATGTGAGTTGTGACACAGTAAAAGGCATCGATTTATCAAAAGAATAAGCTAGATTGCTCGTGCATGAGTTGCAAATCATGTATTCAAGTGTCAGTGTTCTTTTTTCTTCTAGCAGCTTAGTCAGCATGTCAAAGCATGCATTCATCGAGTAGTTTTTAGCTATAAAAGAGGGAGTGAAGCACTAACTTTCATGTTCACTTCCATTCAATTTCCTATAGTGTGCAAACCATATTATACTAGGTTTTGTGTATTAATTTGCTTCCATGGCCCAAGTTAAGAAGATTGAAAAGGAGTGTGAGGTGAGGTGCCCTGTAGACAAGATGTATGAGTTTTTTAGGTATAATATAGCTCAATTTACTAAGATCCTCCCAGAGCACTACAAGAGTTGTGAATTGCTTGAAGGAGATGGAAAGGGCTATGGCACGGTTAGGCTTTGGACCTATACTCTAGGTATATTAAATAAAACATATTTTGTATATTCATTTTGTTTATTTTCTTTCTTTCTTTTGGTATTTTAATTTTTCAATTTTTTTAAATATATATTTGTAGGTGTCTAAACCTAAATTTTGCATTTTATCTTTATAGATTTAATTTTGAACTTCAAAGTTCAAACTACTATTGAGTACTAGCTAGAGTGAAACAATATATTAAAACCTCATAGATTCTTCCATTATTTTATTTTTTTTAATTTACCATGTAATATGTAGGAGGTCCAGAAGTTATGGTTGCCAAGGAAGCTTTCAAAGCCATTGACGACGCGAACAAGACTATAACATATCGCATTTTCGATGCAGACTTGAACCGTATGTACAAGAGTTTCGATATCGTAGTCAAAGTCGTTCCAAATGCCAACGGTACTGGAAGCTTGGTGAAATGGCATGTTTTGTATGAGAAGGAACACGAAGACCACCCTCACCCACATCCATACTTAGAATTATTTTCTAAGGTCACTAACGCTATCGACTCTCATCTCCACAAGCCATGACTACTCATGAGCTAGCAATCTCTATTAATTATCCCAACCTACCATGCCACTACGCACTAAGAATAAATCGTGGGTACGTTGTCCTTATTGTACGTGCTCATGCAGTCTACTATTAATAATTTCCATGTGTGTTTATGCATGTTTTACTCTTTGGCTTGTAATTTATGTTTATGAATAAATATGGGGATTGAGTTGTTCATTTTGTCTTAAATTTTTATCTACTTGTATCCGAAGCTCGATCAACCGGCTCCAACTACTCTAGGCTCGCTTTTTAAGATTTGTTTCGGACTTTTAAGGTTGGAGTTTATGTAAGGCCAATTATTACGGACTGGACCCTTATAATTAGGTTGTAAGAGTGGGTCACGAAATGAAATAGGCCCAGCTTATTTTAGAAACTAAAGTTCCATTACGCCATTACGTACCTCAACTAACAAGGAAATTAATGGTCAACAATTCTTTTTCTTTATTTTTTTGAGGAAAATGGTCGACAATTCATTATTGTTTATGAGATGATCTCGCAAAGGTATAATTATAAATCACTTCTAGCCAAGATACATTGAACTATTTTCCAAAAAAGAAAAAAAAAAGAATCCGAAATAAATGGGTGATCTCATATGACAATTTTTGATCATCAGATCATCGAATCTAAACACGATTATTAGTGACGAGAACATGCATGTATATGTCATTATGTCATACCAATCGTGGAGCTACGTACTTGACCCCCATTATGTGTGTATTTTTTTCCAATATAAATTTGTTAGGTTGTGGTTGTCGATGTTGTTGATCAAGATAGGTCATTCTTATCAATGACGAGTTATTTATCAAAAAACTCTCCCTATCCTTTTCCAATGGTTGCTCCAAGATTTTTGCTTTTTCTGTCAAGGTCTTTGGGCTTTATTTTGATTCTTTATACCTATTGAGGTTTGAGGATCTTTGAGCGATAAAGACTATGACTAGTATATTCGAAAAAATTACAGCCGTACAATTAATTTTTATTTAAATTAGTAAAATAAGTTATCTTTTCTTTTTATTCCTTAAGGTATTTCTCCTTTTGAAAATGCGCTATTAATGTGAAAAATTGCACCCACTACCAATAAAACGAGTGGCTCATTCTTAGAATGCGACATTCTTGTTATGGAGAAGTCCACGTGGATTTGTCAAACAAAAATGAATAGCGTATTCGGAGAATGCACCATTCATGAAAATCCTATGGATCAATCCACGTGGACGCCTATGTTGACTGAAATTGGGTTTACATGAATAGCGCATTCGAAAAATGCGCTATTCATGTAAATCCTATGGATCAGTCCACGTAGACGCACGCGTGGACATTTAAATATCTAAATAATATATAATATATAATACATATATTTTATATGTATATATATAATATTATATTATATATAAATATATAAATATAATAAAATATTTATAATATAAAATATATATTTTATTTATATATTTATACATAATATAGAAAAATATAATTAGAATGTCACCACAAGTGACACCCGTATGCAATGGCGTGCGGGACCCAAGTAAAAATAAATGCGAGCAGAATATGTTTTAGTGCATAACATGCGTGGTGCGTATCTCGAAACTTGCATGACGTTTGCGTGGGTTGTCCACCTCGAGATACATGTGTGACCTTTGCATGGGTTGTCCACCTCCATATATGTGCATGTTGTTTACATGTGTTGTCCACATCGAGATACGTGTGTGGCGTTTGCTTTGTTTGCATGAGTTGCTCACCTCGAGATGTGTGCGTGTCGTTTGCATGAATTGCAAGAGGTTGCATGGGTCGCCCTCGACATACGTGCGTGGTGTTTGCATGAGGTGTCTACCTCGAGATACGTGTGGGGCGTTTGCATGGGTTGTCTACGTCGAGATACGCTTGTGTCGTTTGCATGGGTTGCTCACCTCGAGATACGTGTGTGACGTTTGCATGAGGTGTCCTCATCGAGATACGTGCATGTGGTTTGCATGGGTTGTCCACCTCGATACATGCGTGCGTGACGTGAGGTTGAATGGGTTGAACAAATAACTCCTTTTGAGAAGAAGTAATTCATACACTTAATTAGTATTTTGTATGAATTACTCCTTCTCAAAAGGAGTTATTCATACAAAGTTCCACCTCATCAAACCACCCCACGGACTCATGAACAACACACCATGGTGTGTCCACCTCATCATCAATAGCACTTTTTGAAAATGAGTTATACATTACTTTTGTAATTTTAAAGAAACCTTCCCAATTTGATGAATAAAAAGTATACCCACGTTAGTTTTTGAAAAGACCAATATATTCTCTACTACCTCTCAACGCTTCCATAGTTTCGATGGATGCATGGTAGATATTGTAGGAAAATCTATCACAAATATGAACCAATCATCATCAACCTATATTTTGGTCATGTCCTAACCAATGAGAAGATAAAATTATGGCTCCGCCCCTAAAATTAATAATATGTAAAATTGAATTTCATATGCACCCGTCAATATTCCTCGATTAACTATATATGGCTAGTCCTCCTATTTTGTATTAGCTAAGAAAATATTAGGATGACCCGATGATGGGACATTTGGGATTGACACTTGGTAATGATATCCATCCATCACGTATTGATGTGTGTGCACCCATATCCCGATGCGTAAAAGGATGGGCACCATTATCGTCCTGGGTTACCCTATCATCTTCTTTTGCATTATCTCCACAATTTTTGAACATTTGATCAAATCAAGCCTATCAAGTTGTTGAAGTTGAAATCATTTATAAAATTAAACATGACGGGCGTTAATTCTTCTCTACATTCGGGAGCGTAGAAAAATCACTTGGGCTTCTTAGCCAAGCCCAATAAAAGTAACAGTACTATTGTAGGCTAGCCCAGCTCATGAGAAAATATTTTTTTTTATAGTAACGAAACTTTATTTAATCATGGCCAAAAGTGTATGTACACGGCGAGAAACAATGTGTTTCCCTAGAAATAAAGTAAAAAAAACCCTTATCAATGTAGTAGAAGAAAAATACGTCGTTCCTTTGGTGAATAGTCAGATGCTTCCCACTATGCAGACGGGCCAATAACATATGTAATTAGTCTGTCCAGCACATCCCAACAAAAAACCATAGTTAACCATTCATTCAGAGGTCCTATGCTCCCAAATGAGTAATATATAAGAAATTCAACCATTGATCCCCAATATATACTCATATCAGGGGAACCCCACAAAATGTGTTGTGTATTTATGACTTATAGATTAATGTGTTGGATTAGAATTTAATGGTTGTAAATATGGTTCCCCATGACATGAGTATTTTTGTAGTTTCTATGGTAGTACTACTATATATATATATATACACCTTATAAAAATTAATAAATTATATATATATATATGACTCGTAGCAAAATTAATAAATTATGTATATTTCTATTTTGAGAATTATATAAAAATTGTATATACACCTTATAAGATAGCGATTTTAATTGTTTAAGGCGAGTCATAATCAAGTTGAACATGTTAACTTGGCTCGTTTATAAACCGTGCATAAACGTGTTCACCTATTTATATATGTCCCATACCCATTTATGACAAACTGTGAATTTAGGAAAGTTCATTGGATCTATATAATTAATTCGACACTCTTTTCCTTCCAACTGTGTCTTTGTCACTTTGACTGGGCTAGCTCAATGCTAATTGATTAGGAAAATACTAGAATGACGCCAACAATGTCACACCATAAGCCACATTGGCCCACAATACCCCTCCATGTAGCCTCCACCCGCTTGTTATGCATCGAGATCTGTGTTTGTTTGCATCTCGAGACATACATAGATGGCTTTTGTGAGCCAATGTGTCTTGTGGTGTGACATATTGGGTGCATCCAATTTTTTGGGCCCAACTCAAATATCAAAAATTAGTTAGGCGTATTTTTGAGTCACTTGGGCCTATTTCTTTTTGTGGCATTCGGCCCATTACCAACAATAGCATGAATTAATATAGGGGCCCGGACCATTACAATTGATCCAAAAATATATAAACAACATAGGGAATGCACAAATAATAACAAGCAACAATACAAAAATATATTATAAAATAAAATAAAAAACACCACCACCACATAATTATTCAAACACGTCCAACTCATAAGGAGTACTAGAACCATACATAGGGACGGGCCACCATTTATTTTTATGTGGAGATGAGAGTCGAGATTGTTGGCCAATTTAGTGAGCAGTTCGAGGTAGGGATGAGGATGAGGGTGGTCTTCGTGTTCCTTCTCATACACAATGTGCCAATTCACCAAGCTTCCATTGCTATCATTTGAAATGACTTCGAGTATGACATCAAATCTTATGTACATATGTTTCAAGTCTCCTACGAAAACGCTATTAGTTATAGTCTTGTTTTCATCGTCAATAGCTTTGAGAGTTTCCTTGACAACCCAAACCTCCGGACCTCCTATATATCAAAAGAGTTAATGGAGGAATTAGTGTATGAAACTGAATCCAAGATAATGTATGATCAAATAAATAAAAAAATAAAAATAAAAAAAAACTATTATTTATATGTAGGGGACCACATACTAATCATTTACCTACCACTTAGTTGGTCTATAGGAGATTCATCAAACCCTTGATTAACCATAAAAAAAAACATATATACTAAGATCTCGTAAACCGACTCTTTTTATGTGATTCAAATCTACATGCCAACCTAACTAATTGGGTAGCCCAATGATTTGGTATGAACTTTGAAAGTAAGAAGTCATGGGTTCAAACCTTGCATGGCGGGTGCAAAAGTTGTTTCTTTCATATCAAAGAATCTACATACAATAATAACAACAACATAGCCTCAGTCCCAAATTAATTGGGGTCGGCTACATGGATCAAACTTTTTCATTGTGCTAAATTAAGTGCAATGTGAAACACACCCTAGCTCATTTCTCACTACACCTGAGCTTCGATGGAAAGCGTCGCTAGGTGAGAACGTCCCAACGTTTATATGTGTTTGATCCATTTCATGAAAAGTGACATAAGTTTTATGATGGTTGTAGTCAACATATCGCAACGGGCTCCCTCCCCCACTTTTCGGGTATGAAAAATGAGTTTGAGACCTCCCTTATCCATTTTTCGGTATGAAAAATAGGCGTCAGAGTCCTGACAGTTCCAACACTCTTTCCATCTCCTTGACACACTTCAATATTCTTGCAATACTCAAGAATGATCCGGGGATGTTGTTCGATATTTTTCTTCATGAACTCGTAAGACCTATCCGCAGGACATCTCACCTCAAACTCTACTTCAAGCTTCTCAACTTGGCCCATCAAAGAAATACACATAAACTAGCTAGCTAGTATCATGGTTTGCACTCTAAAAGAAATTGAATGGAAGTGAGCGTGTAAATTAAGTGCTTCACTCCCCCTTTTAAAGCCGATTGTAAGGAAATGAATGCTAGCTTTCCATGCTATGACTAATAATTAAGCTACTTTTGTTGTGTTCGGGTATGATGGGCTGGGAGGACGTGTTGTCTTTTTTTATCTTATTGTGCATTAAAGACCGCGAGAATGGGGGGCCAACAGGGCATTGCTCTCACCGATCTTGGCGGGGGTAGTGCCCCTAATGTCGAGTCCCTGCAGCCTCAAGCATGAGAGGTCTCCCCATCACGGGTGGGTATGGTGGAATCGAATTTTGTTTTTCCAAAGTCCCGTGAGTGGGTGTCTATGGAAATTATTTTTTGATTATAAAAATTACAACACAGGAGAATTAGTACGTCGGTTGTGTTATTTTTGCAATATTTGGTGAAATAGATGTAAGTATTAATTAAATTATACTTATCATAAGTGATCCATGTGGGGCCCCACACATTACAAGTGTCAAACTCGATTAAAGATAACGGTTGATAGACGGTTATCTTTTGGAAAATTAAACAACGCCGTTTGGTCCCCAATTCTATTCTCTTGAAGTTTTGACTCGAACACTATTAAGGAGATGAGAAGAAGGATTTGGAAGATCAAGCTTAACAAATAACAACAATGGTGGAGGTAAATCCTTATTATTTATTTCCGCATTATGACTTACGATTGGTATCGAGCACTTAATGCCTCTCGCCTTATTGTTTGTTCTTCTATTCATGTTTTGGAGTGTCTTGATAGTGCGGATTTGTGTATATTTCTAAGCACTTATTTGCGAAATTGATTTCCAAAATTTGAAAACTAATTTTAAGTTTGGTAATATTTCAAATACCTATTTGTGATTATCGATCAATAGTAGAGAGGCATGAATTTTATCATGACCATATTCCTCTAATTTGTACTTATCATTTTGTACATATGTATACATATAGGGAATTCTAGTGCGATACATACACGTACAAAGTTTTGATTGATTAAAAATAGGTAGTTTGGTTTCTTTATCTCAATCCCATTCATGTAGGGATAGATTGATCGATCATAAACACACATTTATTAATGTGTTGTGTTTGCTGAAGTTGCCTTGCGATTTCAAAATTCAAATTTGCTGCACACATACAATACATTAAGAAATTCATTGACTAAAATGTAGGATGATCCATGTATGTGAAATTTCAAATAATGTTAGAGTAGCCACAACATCTACATTATGAGAAATTATTAAATTAATTATAGGATCATTCATGCATTTGTTGTAATTGGTTATATGGTTATGGTAAATTCATCCCACATGATATTTTATTATATTCATATAATTAATTAGAATAGAATATCAAATTATATTTTCTTAATTTACCCACAGGAATTGAGAAAAAGAAAATAATTTGATAGTTTTATTATATGGTTAATGAATCTTATTGAGTAAACACATTAGCGCACATGCATGTTTTTACGTCACTTGATTTATTCCTTTTATTATGTTTGCATTGGTACAACATATTATTTCTAGTCTCTATTTGATGTTATGCATGTATTTATTTATTTAATATTTGCAGCTACTCATATACTCGTCTTAGGTTCTGAGTTAAAGTTTGAGATCCCGTCTCTAAATGGAGAGAATTACAGGGTATGGAAGGAAAGAATTCTCCTTCATTTGGGAGTAATGGATATGGATTTTGTCATATGTAAGGACGAACCACCAGCAATCACCGAGGCTAGCCTTCCTGACGTGGTTTGTCTCTATGAAAAATGGGAGAGATCTAACTGCATTTGTGTTATGTTCGTTAAAACGAACATAATAGCTAGTATTCGGGGTACGGTGGAGAAGTATGACAAGGTCCGTCCATAGCTTAAGGTCGTTGAGGATCAATTTCAGACATCTAATAAGGCATTGGCCGGTACCTTAATCATGCAATTCTCATCACTACGGATGACCGGAGTTAAGGGTGCGCGAGAGCACTTCATGGGGATGAGGGACATAGCGGCCTGGCTCAAAACACTCGAGGTTGATATGTTTGAGTGCTTATTAGTCCACTACATTTCGAACACACTCCTCCTCGCATGCACCCTTTATGATCTCTTATAACACACATAGACATAAATGGTCGATCAACGAGTTGGCGACCATGTGTGTTCGAGGAGGAGGGTAGAATGATCATGGAGCAAGGAGAGAGTAGTGTATTGTTGGTGACGGACAAGAAGAAAGACATGAAAGTCGATCGAAAAGGAAACCAAAAATGCAACCCCATGGTGGAATTGTAAAGAAAGAATCCAAGTGTTTTTACGTAAAAAGAAGGGACACATGGAGAATGATTTTATCAAATTCCAACGGTTGCTTCCAAAGAAAGGTATATCAATTTCATAAATTTGTTTTGAATCTAATATGGTTGATACCTTAAGTAACACTTGGTGGATTGACTATGGTTCTTCAATCCATGTTTCCAATACATTGCGGGATATGACAAATTTGTGGAAACCAGCGGGAAGTGAGTCGAGCATTTATTCAGGAAATAAAATGCGCTCACATGTGGAAGTTGTTGGGACATGCATGTTAAAATTGTATAGTGGCTTTATTTTGAATTTGAACAATATTTTCTATGTACTTGGTTTTTTCAGAAACTTGATTTCAGTTTCACAGTTGTTGTATTTGGGATTTTGCTTCAACTTTTCTGGAACATTTTTTGGTTTAATATTTAAATCAAATATCGTTGGACATTGTACTTTACTGTATGGTTTATTTTATTTGAATTTAGAAAATAATGCCACTGCTATACATATTACTGGTTTGAAATGAAGTGTCATGAATGATGATTCTTCTATGTTATGGCATCGGAGATTGGAACACATCTCCAAAAATCGAATCAAAAGATTTGTAAATGATGGAGTACTAAGTGCTCTTGACTTTGCTGATTTTGATATTTGTGTGAACTGCATAAAGGGAAAGCAGACTAAAGTATCCAAGAAAGGTGCTCATAGAAGTTCTTCATTATTGGAAATCATCCATACCGACATATGTTATCTGGATATGGACATTAAGACTGGTCCAAAATATTTTATCTCCTTTATTGATGATTTCTCACGCTTCATGTATGTCTACTTGCTTCATCATAGAAATGAAGCATTGGATGCCTTTAAAGTTTTCAAGGCCGAAGTAGAGAAACAAAGTGGGAAACAAATTAAAATTGTCAGATCTGACAGAGGAGAAGAATATTATGGTAGATACACCAAGGATGGACAAGCATTTGGTCCATTTGCTAAGTTTCTTCAAGCGCAAGGAATAGTTCCTCAATACACCAATTCAGGTTCTCCAAGTGAGAATGGTGTAGCAGAAAGAAGAAACAGGACCTTGATGGATATGGTTAGGAGTATGCATAGTAATGCAACGCTACCTATCTCGTTGTGGAGTGAAGCTCTTAAAACGCAGTGTATATTTTAAACGGGGTTCCAACTAAGATCTGTTTCAAAGATGCCATTTGAGTTAATGAAAGGTTTGAAACCTAGTTTGCGACATATACGCGTTTTGGGATGCCCGTGTGCAGTGGGAATCTATAATCCACATGAAAAGAAGTTGGATCATAGGACCATTAGCGGGTATTTCATTGGATATGCTGAAATGTCTAAAGGATAGCACTAGAATTGTGGAATCTAGAAACGCAAAATTTCTAGAGAATGACATGATTAGTGGGAGGGATCATTTTCAGGATATGTTCCTAAAAGGGTTCATTTTGATGATATTCCTTCTACATCAAGTAGTCATATGTATGTCATTCCAAGTTATGCTCAAATTCCATTAAGAATTGAGGAACGACGAGTTCAAATTCCATAAATTGTTGACAATACTCCAATAGATCAAGTTGTTCATGAAGAACCTTTAAATGGTATAACAACCAATTGTTAATGAAGTACCTCAAGTAAATGAACAAGTTGATCAACATGATCTTCAAGAAAACTTTGATGCAATATTAAGAAGATCTACTAGAGCTAAAAGCTCAACAATACCTAGTGATTTCATTGCGTATCTGCAAGAATTGGATTGTAATGTCAGAGCTGAGAGTGATCCCGAATCGTTTTCACAAGCCATAAATTATGCTGAATCCGAATTATGGCATGATGCTATGATTGATGAAATGAATTCTATGTCATTTAATGATGTTTGAGACCTTGTTGAGTTGCCTAAAGGAGCCAATGCTATTGGTTTTAATTAAGACTAAAAAGGACTCATTAGGCAACATTGAGAGATACAAGGCTAGATTTGTTGCAAAAGGATTCACACAGAAGGAAGGAATCGATTACAAGGAAACTTTTTCTCCTGTATCTAAGAAAGATTCTCTTTGCATAATTTTGGTTTTGATTGCACATTTTGATTTTGAGTTGCAAGAAATGGATATGAAAATCGCATTTCTTAATGGTCAACTAGAGGAAGAGGTTTACATGAAACAACCAGAAGGATTTTACTTTATTGGCAATGAGAATTTGGTTTGCAAGCTTAAGAAATCAATATATGGATTGAAACAAGCCTCCTGACAGTGGTATTTGAAGTTTCATGATGTTATCTTTTCATTTGGTGTTGTTGAGAATATTATGGATAATTGTATATACTAGAAGGTTAGTGGGAGCAAAATTTGTTCTCATTCTATATGTGGATGACATTTTACTTGCAACAAATGATAAGGGTATGCTTCATGAAGTGAAACAATTCCTTTATAATAGTTTTGATATGAAAGACATGGGATATGCATTCTATGTTATTGGCATTAAGATCCATGGAGTTGGAAGCTTGATGTATGCTTGGAAAGATTAGAATGTATGCACAAGAGCTCCCATTGTGACATAGCATTTGTAGTTGGGATGTTAGGAAGATATCGTATGCACAAGAGTAACTGTTAGGAAGTATGGACCATGGACCATGGAGAAGCGCTTGTTTTATAGCTTCTCTATATTGATTGTACGTATCTTCATCTTGACACTTAGGTATTTTCCTATACATCTCTCTTTTAGTCTTAATTGCTCGTTGGACATCCTCGTTCCACCACCATGTTTCCTTCTTTGGTTGTTCAAGCCTTTAGATATACCTAATACGTTTGATCTCACTCTCCTTATGCAACTACTCATTTCTAGCCACATTGTATTAGCATCTAAGTCAAGATTCCAAACATTTTCCTTTAGTAGTTTTTTCTCTAAACTCTACTTGTTTACTATTTTTAGGTTCCACCACTTTATTTTGGGGTCGCTAACTCTTTTATTCATATTAGGTCGTCGTTTTAGATTAATACCAAGTACTACTAACTTATGTCGGGTATTAAGCGCTTCACCAGGTATTACTTTGTAGTCTCTACATATTTTTCTATCTATTTTTCTTGTTAAAAGAAAATCTATTTGACTCTTGTTATGACCACTACTAAAACTAATTATATGCGACTCCCTTTTCCAAAAACTAGTATTTGATAAGACAAGATCGTATCTTTGAAGCAAATTCTAAGATTGATTCTCCTTCTTCATTTCTATTACCGTAACCAAAACCTCCATGAACTCTCTCAAACCCATCGTTACTTGCCCCGTCATACCCGTTTAAATCTCATCCAATAAAAACCTTTTCATCTAATGGTATGCTTTGCATAAATCCATCCATATCGTCTCAAAACTTGCGTTTGATGCTCTCGCTTAAACTTTTATAATTTTATTATTATATCCTCGACCTTTTGAGATTTGTTATTATATCTCAATCTTTTTAAATTGTTTAATTTATAACATAAACACTTTTAAACTCCAAATTTGATGATGTGGCACTTAGAATACAAATTAAACAATTTAAAAACATTAAGATATAACAATAAATCTCAAAAGGCTAGTAATAACAAAAATTGTGAAAAGTTAGGATATTTTAACCAATTAAGGCCACTAAAAATGTTGTTGGCTATTATTGAATTATTATTATCTTTTTATAAGAAAGAAACTATAATTTGCCCGTTGTGAGGCTCCAACTCCCAATTTCTCTCTCAAACAAACACATTAATTGGTTGGTGCCATTGAATTACCATTTTCAATAAACTTCATGTAATTAAATTTTGATTAAATATAGTATTAATGATGAAGGTTTGTTGTGTTTTACTTGGGTCTAATCTAATTATGCTTTTTGTGGGACAAATATGACAACACGCATACAAGATAATAGCAATGACACAAACTACGTACCTCATTATTGAATTATGTATATGTGCTTTTGGAATTAATCGAGCTAGCTTAAGTAATTGAACGCATGCATCGATCGATCTTTAATAACCCCATAAACATGCTATTACATTATATGTAGTTGACAAGCGGATGCAAGTCTATTTCGTTTGAAAGAAATGTTCGTACATGCATTATTAACAAGATATTGCTCATGAGCCAACCATGCATGTGAGTTGTGACACAGTAAAAGGCATCGATTTATCAAAAGAATAAGCTAGATTGCTCGTGCATGAGTTGCAAATCATGTATTCAAGTGTCAGTGTTCTTTTTTTCTTCTAGCAGCTTAGTCAGCATGTCAAAGCATGCATTCATCGAGTAGTTTTTAGCTATAAAAGAGGGAGTGAAGCACTAACTTTCATGTTCACTTCCATTCAATTTCCTATAGTGTGCAAACCATATTATACTAGGTTTTGTGTATTAATTTGCTTCCATGGCCCAAGTTAAGAAGATTGAAAAGGAGTGTGAGGTGAGGTGCCCTGTAGACAAGATGTATGAGTTTTTTAGGTATAATATAGCTCAATTTACTAAGATCCTCCCAGAGCACTACAAGAGTTGTGAATTGCTTGAAGGAGATGGAAAGGGCTATGGCACGGTTAGGCTTTGGACCTATACTCTAGGTATATTAAATAAAACATATTTTGTATATTCATTTTGTTTATTTTCTTTCTTTCTTTTGGTATTTTAATTTTTCAATTTTTTTAAATATATATTTGTAGGTGTCTAAACCTAAATTTTGCATTTTATCTTTATAGATTTAATTTTGAACTTCAAAGTTCAAACTACTATTGAGTACTAGCTAGAGTGAAACAATATATTAAAACCTCATAGATTCTTCCATTATTTTATTTTTTTTAATTTACCATGTAATATGTAGGAGGTCCGAAGTTATGGTTGCCAAGGAAGCTTTCAAAGCCATTGACGACGCGAACAAGACTATAACATATCGCATTTTCGATGCGAGACTTGAACCGTATGTACAAGAGTTTCGATATCGTAGTCAAAGTCGTTCCAAATGCCAACTGATCGAAGCTTGGTGAAATGGCATGTTTTGTATGAGAAGGAACACGAAGACCACCCTCACCCACATCCATACTTAGAATTATTTTCTAAGGTCACTAACGCTATCGACTCTCATCTCCACAAGCCATGACTACTCATGAGCTAGCAATCTCTATTAATTATCCCAACCTACCATGCCACTACGCACTAAGAATAAATCGTGGGTACGTTGTCCTTATTGTACGTGCTCATGCAGTCTACTATTAATAATTTCCATGTGTGTTTATGCATGTTTTACTCTTTGGCTTGTAATTTATGTTTATGAATAAATATGGGGATTGAGTTGTTCATTTTGTCTTAAATTTTTATCTACTTGTATCCGAAGCTCGATCAACCGGCTCCAACTACTCTAGGCTCGCTTTTTAAGATTTGTTTCGGACTTTTAAGGTTGGAGTTTATGTAGGGCCAATTATTACGGACTGGACCCTTATAATTAGGTTGTAAGAGTGGGTCACGAAATGAAATAGGCCCAGCTTATTTTAGAAACTAAAGTTCCATTACGCCATTACGTACCTCAACTAACAAGGAAATTAATGGTCAACAATTCTTTTTCTTTATTTTTTTGAGGAAAATGGTCGACAATTCATTATTGTTTATGAGATGATCTCGCAAAGGTATAATTATAAATCACTTCTAGCCAAGATACATTGAACTATTTTCCAAAAAAAAAAAAAAAAAAAAAAAGAATCCGAAATAAATGGGTGATCTCATATGACAATTTTTGATCATCAGATCATCGAATCTAAACACGATTATTAGTGACGAGAACATGCATGTATATGTCATTATGTCATACCAATCGTGGAGCTACGTACTTGACCCCCATTATGTGTGTATTTTTTTCAATATAAATTTGTTAGGTTGTGGTTGTCGATGTTGTTGATCAAGATAGGTCATTCTTATCAATGACGAGTTATTTATCAAAAAACTCTCCCTATCCTTTTCCAATGGTTGCTCCAAGATTTTTGCTTTTTCTGTCAAGGTCTTTGGGCTTTATTTTGATTCTTTATACCTATTGAGGTTTGAGGATCTTTGAGCGATAAAGACTATGACTAGTATATTCGAAAAAATTACAGCCGTACAATTAATTTTTATTTAAATTAGTAAAATAAGTTATCTTTTCTTTTTATTCCTTAAGGTATTTCTCCTTTTGAAAATGCGCTATTAATGTGAAAAATTGCACCCACTACCAATAAAACGAGTGGCTCATTCTTAGAATGCGACATTCTTGTTATGGAGAAGTCCACGTGGACTGTCAAACAAAAATGAATAGCGTATTCGGAGAATGCACCATTCATGAAAATCCTATGGATCAATCCACGTGGACGCCTATGTTGACTGAAATTGGGTTTACATGAATAGCGCATTCGAAAAATGCGCTATTCATGTAAATCCTATGGATCAGTCCACGTAGACGCACGCGTGGACATTTAAATATCTAAATAATATATAATATATAATACATATATTTTATATGTATATATATAATATTATATTATATATAAATATATAAATATAATAAAATATTTATAATATAAAATATATATTTTATTTATATATTTATACATAATATAGAAAAATATAATTAGAATGTCACCACAAGTGACACCCGTATGCAATGGCGTGCGGGACCCAAGTAAAAATAAATGCGAGCGATAATATGTTTTAGTGCATAACATGCGTGGTGCGTATCTCGAAACTTGCATGACGTTTGCGTGGGTTGTCCACCTCGAGATACATGTGTGACCTTTGCATGGGTTGTCCACCTCCATATATGTGCATGTTGTTTACATGTGTTGTCCACATCGAGATACGTGTGTGGCGTTTGCTTTGTTTGCATGAGTTGCTCACCTCGAGATGTATGCGTGTCGTTTGCATGAATTGCAAGAGGTTGCATGGGTCGCCCTCGACATACGTGCGTGGTGTTTGCATGAGGTGTCTACCTCGAGATACGTGTGGGGCGTTTGCATGGGTTGTCTACGTCGAGATACGCTTGTGTCGTTTGCATGGGTTGCTCACCTCGAGATACGTGTGTGACGTTTGCATGAGGTGTCCTCATCGAGATACGTGCATGTGGTTTGCATGGGTTGTCCACCTCGATACATGCGTGCGTGACGTGAGGTTGAATGGGTTGAACAAATAACTCCTTTTGAGAAGAAGTAATTCATACACTTAATTAGTATTTTGTATGAATTACTCCTTCTCAAAAGGAGTTATTCATACAAAGTTCCACCTCATCAAACCACCCCACGGACTCATGAACAACACACCATGGTGTGTCCACCTCATCATCAATAGCACTTTTTGAAAATGAGTTATACATTACTTTTGTAATTTTAAAGAAACCTTCCCAATTTGATGAATAAAAAGTATACCCACGTTACTTTTTGAAAAAGACCAATATATTCTCTACTACCTTTCAACGCTTCCATAGTTTCTGATGGATGCATGGTAGATATTGTAGGGAAAATCTATCACAAATATGAACCAATCATCATCAACCTATATTTTGGTCATGTCCTAACCAATGAGAAGATAAAATTATGGCTCCGCCCCTAAAATTAATAATATGTAAAATTGAATTTCATATGCACCCGTCAATATTCCTCGATTAACTATATATGGCTAGTCCTCCTATTTTGTATTAGCTAAGAAAATATTAGGATGACCCGATGATGGGACATTTGGGATTGACACTTGGTAATGATATCCATCCATCACGTATTGATGTGTGTGCACCCATATCCCGATGCGTAAAAGGATGGGCACCATTATCGTCCTGGGTTACCCTATCATCTTCTTTTGCATTATCTCCACAATTTTTGAACATTTGATCAAATCAAGCCTATCAAGTTGTTGAAGTTGAAATCATTTATAAAATTAAACATGACGGGCGTTAATTCTTCTCTACATTCGGGAGCGTAGAAAAATCACTTGGGCTTCTTAGCCAAGCCCAATAAAAGTAACAGTACTATTGTAGGCTAGCCCAGCTCATGAGAAAATATTTTTTTTTATAGTAACGAAACTTTATTTAATCATGGCCAAAAGTGTATGTACACGGCGAGAAACAATGTGTTTCCCTAGAAATAAAGTAAAAAAAAACCCTTATCAATGTAGTAGGGGAAAAATACGTCGTTCCTTTGGTGAATAGTCAGATGCTTCCCACTATGCAGACGGGCCAATAACATATGTAATTAGTCTGTCCAGCCCATCCCAACAAAAAACCATAGTTAACCATTCATTCAGAGGTCCTATGCTCCCAAATGAGTAATATATAAGAAATTCAACCATTGATCCCCAATATATACTCATATCAGGGGAACCCCTCAAAATGTGTTGTGTATTTATGACTTATAGATTAATGTGTTGGATTAGAATTTAATGGTTGTAAATATGGTTCCCCATGACATGAGTATTTTTGTAGTTTCTATGGTAGTACTACTATATATATATATATACACCTTATAAAAATTAATAAATTATATATATATATGACTCGTAGCAAAATTAATAAATTATGTATATTTCTATTTTGAGAATTATATAAAAATTGTATATACACCTTATAAGATAGCGATTTTAATTGTTTAAGGCGATTCATAATCAAGTTGAACATGTTAACTTGGCTCGTTTATAAACCGTGCATAAACGTGTTCACCTATTTATATATGTCCCATACCCATTTATGACAAACTGTGAATTTAGGAAAGTTCATTGGATCTATATAATTAATTCGACACTCTTTTCCTTCCAACCGTGTCTTTGTCACTTTGATTGGGCTAGCTCAATGCTAATTGATTAGGAAAATACTAGAATGACGCCAACAATGTCACACCATAAGCCACATCGGCCCACAATACCCCTCCATGTAGCCTCCACCCGCTTGTTATGCATCGAGATCTGTGTTTGTTTGCATCTCGAGACATACATAGATGGCTTTTGTGAGCCAATGTGTCTTGTGGTGTGACATATTGGGTGCATCCAATTTTTTGGGCCCAACTCAAATATCAAAAATTAGTTAGGCGTATTTTTGAGTCACTTGGGCCTATTTCTTTTTGTGGCATTCGGCCCATTACCAACAATAGCATGAATTAATATAGGGGCCCGGACCATTACAATTGATCCAAAAATATATAAACAACATAGGGGAATGCATAAATAATAACAAGCAACAATACAAAAATATATTATAAAATAAAATAAAAAACACCACCACCACATAATTATTCAAACACGTCCAACTCATAAGGAGTACTAGAACCATACATAGGGACGGGCCACCATTTATTTTTATGTGGAGATGAGAGTCGAGATTGTTGGCCAATTTAGTGAGTAGTTCGAGGTAGGGATGAGGATGAGGGTGGTCTTCGTGTTCCTTCTCATACACAATGTGCCAATTCACCAAGCTTCCATTGCTATCATTTGAAATGACTTCGAGTATGACATCAAATCTTATGTACATATGTTTCAAGTCTCCTACGAAAACGCTATTAGTTATAGTCTTGTTTTCATCGTCAATAGCTTTGAGAGTTTCCTTGACAACCCAAACCTCCGGACCTCCTATATATCAAAAGAGTTAATGGAGGAATTAGTGTATGAAACTGAATCCAAGATAATGTATGATCAAGTAAATAAAAAAATAAAAATAAAAAAAAACTATTATTTATATGTAGGGGACCACATACTAATCATTTACCTACCACTTAGTTGGTCTATAGGAGATTCATCAAACCCTTGATTAACCATAAAAAAAACATATATACTAAGATCTCGTAAACCGACTCTTTTTATGTGATTCTAATCTACATGCCAACCTAACTAATTGGGTAGCCCAATGATTTGGTATGAACTTTGAAAGTAAGAAGTCATGGGTTCAAACCTTGCATGGCGGGTGCAAAAGTTGTTTCTTTCATATCAAAGAATCTACATACAATAATAACAACAACATAGCCTCAGTCCCAAATTAATTGGGGTCGGCTACATGGATCAAACTTTTTCATTGTGCTAAATTAAGTGCAATGTGAAACACACCCTAGCTCATTTCTCACTACACCTGGGCTTCGATGGAAAGCGTCGCTAGGTGAGAACGTCCCAACGTTTATATGTGTTTGATCCATTTCATGAAAAGTGACATAAGTTTTATGATGGTTGTAGTCAACATATCGCAACGGGCTCCTCCCCCACTTTTCGGGTATGAAAAATGAGTTTGAGACCTCCCTTATCCATTTTTCGGTATGAAAAATAGGCGTCAGAGTCCTGACAGTTCCAACACTCTTTCCATCTCCTTGACACACTTCAATATTCTTGCAATACTCAAGAATGATCCGGGGATGTTGTTCGATATTTTTCTTCATGAACTCGTAAGACCTATCCGCAGGACATCTCACCTCAAACTCTACTTCAAGCTTCTCAACTTGGCCCATCAAAGAAATACACATAAACTAGCTAGCTAGTATCATGGTTTGCACTCTAAAAGAAATTGAATGGAAGTGAGCGTGTAAATTAAGTGCTTCACTCCCCCTTTTAAAGCCGATTGTAAGGAAATGAATGCTAGCTTTCCATGCTATGACTAATAATTAAGCTACTTTTGTTGTGTTCGGGTATGATGGGCTGGGAGGACGTGTTGTCTTTTTTTATCTTATTGTGCATTAAAGACCGCGAGAATGGGGGGCCAACAGGGCATTGCTCTCACCGATCTTGGCAGGGTAGTGCCCCTAATGTCGAGTCCTGCAGCTCAAGCATGAGAGGTCTCCCCATCACGGGTGGGTATGGTGGAATCGAATTTTGTTTTTGCAAAGTCCCGTGAGTGGGTGTCTATGGAAATTATTTTTTGATTATAAAAATTACAACACAGGAGAATTAGTACGTCGGTTGTGTTATTTTTGCAATAGCTGGTGAAATAGATGTAAGTATTAATTAAATTATACTTATCATAAGTGATCCATGTGGGGCCCCACACATTACAAGTGTCAAACTCTGATTAAAGATAACGGTTGATAGACGGTTATCTTTTGGAAAATTAAACAACGCCGTTTGGTCCCCAATTCTATTCTCTTGAAGTTTTGACTCCGAACACTATTAAGGAGATGAGAAGAAGGATTTGGAAGATCAAGCTTAACAAATAACAACAATGGCTGGAGGTAAATCCTTATTAATTATTTCCGCATTATGACTTACATTGGTATCGAGCACTTAATGCCTCGCCTTATTGTTTGTTCTTCTATTCATGTTTTGGAGTGTCTTGATTGTGCGGATTTGTGTACATTTTAAGCACTTATTTGCGAAATTGATTTCCAAAATTTGAAAACTAATTTTAAGTTTTGGTAATATTTCAAATACCTATTTGTGATTATCGATCAATAGTAGAGAGGCATGAATTTTATCATGACCATATTCCTCTAATTTGTACTTATCATTTTGTACATATGTATACATATAGGGAATTCTAGTGCGATACATACACGTACAAAGTTTTGATTGATTAAAAATAGGTAGTTTGGTTTCTTTATCTCAATCCCATTCATGTAGGGATAGATTGATCGATCATAAACACACATTTATTAATGTGTTGTGTTTCTTTGAAGTTGCCTTGCGATTTCAAAATTCAAATTTTCGCACACATACAATACATTAAGAAATTCATTGACTAAAATGTAGGATGATCCATGTATGTGAAATTTCAAATAATGTTAGAGTAGCCACAACATCTACATTATGAGAAATTATTAAATTAATTATAGGATCATTCATGCATTTGTTGTAATTGGTTATATGGTTATGGTAAATTCATCCCACATGATATTTTATTATATTCATATAATTAATTAGAAAAGAATATCAAATTATATTTTCTTAATTTACCCATGGGAATTGAGAAAAGGAAAATAATTTGATAGTTTTATTATATGGTTAATGAATCTTATTGAGTAAACACATTAGCCCACATGCATGTTTTTACGTCACTTGATTTATTCCTTTTATTATGTTTGCATTGGCAAAACATATTATTTGTAGTCTCTATTTGATGTTATGCATGTATTTATTTATTTAATATTTGCAGCTACTCATATACTCGTCCTAGGTTCTGAGTTAAAGTTTGAGATCCCGTCTCTAAATGGAGAGAATTACAGGGTATAGAAGGAAAGAATTCTCCTTCATTTGGGAGTAATGGATATGGATTTTGTCATATGTAAGGACGAACCACCAAGCAATCACCGAGGCTAGCCTTCCTGACGTGGTTTGTCTCTATGAAAAATGGGAGAGATCTAACCGCATTTGTGTTATGTTCATTAAAACGAACATAATAGCTAGTATTCGGGGTACGGTGGAGAAGTATGACAAGGTCCGTCCATAGCTTAAGGTCGTTGAGGATCAATTTCAGACATCTAATAAGGCATTGGCCAGTACCCTAATCATGCAATTCTCATCACTACGGATGACCGGAGTTAAGGGTGCGCGAGAGCACTTCATGGGGATGAGGGACATAGCGGCACTGGCTCAAAACACTCGAGGTTGATATGTTTGAGTGCTTATTAGTCCACTACATTTCGAACACACTCCTCCTCGTATGCACCCTTTATGATCTCTTATAACACACATAGACATAAATGGTCGATCAACGAGTTGGCGACCATGTGTGTTCAGGAGGAGGGTAGAATGATCATGGAGCAAGGAGAGAGTAGTGTCTTGTTGGTGACGGACAAGAAGAAAGACATGAAAGTCGATCGAAAAAGGAAACCAAAAATGCAACCCCATGGTGGAATTGTAAAGAAAGAATCCAAGTGTTTTTTCTGTAAAAAGAAGGGACACATGGAGAATGATTTTATCAAATTCCAACAGTTGCTTCCAAAGAAAGGTATATCAATTTCATAAATTTGTTTTGAATCTAATATGGTTGATACCTTAAGTAACACTTGGTGGATTGACTATGGTTCTTCAATCCATGTTTCCAATACATTGCAGGATATGACAAATTTGTGGAAACCAGCGGGAAGTGAGTCGAGCATTTATTCAGGAAATAAAATGTGCTCACATGTGGAAGTTGTTGGGACATGCATGTTAAAATTGTATAGTGGCTTTATTTTGAATTTGAACAATATTTTCTATGTACTTGGTTTTTTCAGAAACTTGATTTCAGTTTCACAGTTGTTGTATTTGGGATTTTGCTTCAACTTTTCTGGAACATTTTTTGGTTTAATATTTAAATCAAATATCGTTGGACATTGTACTTTACTGTATGGTTTATTTTATTTGAATTTAGAAAATAATGCCACTGCTATACATATTACTGGTTTGAAATGAAGTGTCATGAATGATGATTCTTCTATGTTATGGCATCGGAGATTGGAACACATCTCCAAAAATCGAATCAAAAGATTTGTAAATGATGGAGTACTAAGTGCTCTTGACTTTGCTAATTTTGATATTTGTGTGAACTGCATAAAGGGAAAGCAGACTAAAGTATCCAAGAAAGGTGCTCATAGAAGTTCTTCATTATTGGAAATCATCCATACCGACATATGTTATCTAGATATGGACATTAAGACTGGTCCAAAATATTTTATCCCCTTTATTGATGATTTCTCACGCTTCATGTATGTCTACTTGCTTCATCATATAAATGAAGCATTGGATGCCTTTAAAGTTTTCAAGGCCGAAGTAGAGAAACAAAGTGGGAAACAAATTAAAATTGTCAGATCTGACAGAGGAGAAGAATATTATGGTAGATACACCAAGGATGGACAAGCATTTAGTCCATTTGCTAAGTTTCTTCAAGCGCAAGGAATAGTTCCTCAATACACCAATTCGGGTTCTCCAAGTGAGAATGGTGTAGCAGAAAAAAGAAATAGGACCTTGATGGATATGGTTAGGAGTATGCATAGTAATGCAACGCTACCTATCTCGTTGTGGAGTGAAGCTCTTAAAACGGCAGTGTATATTTTAAACAGGGTTCCAACTAAGACTGTTTCAAAGATGCCATTTAAGTTAATGAAAGGTTTGAAACATAGTTTGCGACATATACGCGTTTTGGGATGCCCGTGTGCAGTGGGAATCTATAATCCAAATGAAAAGAAGTTGGATCATATGACCATTAGCGGGTATTTCATTGGATATGTTGGAATGTCTAAAGGATAGCACTAGAATTGTGGAATCTAGAAACGCAAAATTTCTAGAGAATGACATGATTAGTGGACGGGATCATTTTCAGGATATGTTCCTAAAAGGGTTCATTTTGATTATATTCCTTCTACATCAAGTAGTCATATGTATGTCATTCCAAGTTATGCTCAAATTCCATTAAGAATTGAGGAACGACGAGTTCAAATTCCATAAATTGTTGACAATACTCCAATAGATCAAGTTGTTCATGAAGAACCTTTAAATGGTATAACAACCAATTGTTAATGAAGTACCTCAAGTAAATGAACAAGTTGATCAACATGATCTTCAAGAAAAATTTGATGCAATATTAAGAAGATGTACTAGAGTTAAAAAGTCAACAATACCTAGTGATTTCATTGCGTATCTGCAAGAATTGGACTGTAATGTCAGAGCCGAGAGTGATCCCGAATCGTTTTCACAAGCCATAAATTATGCTGAATCCGAATTATGGCATGATGCTATGATTGATGAAATGAATTCTATGTCATTTAATGATGTTTGAGACCTTGTTGAGTTGCCTAAAGGAGCCAAGGCTATTGGTTTTAAATGGGTCTTTAAGACTAAAAAGGACTCATTAGGAAACATTGAGAGATACAAGGCTAGACTTGTTGCAAAAGGATTCACACAGAAGGAAGGAATCGATTACAAGGAAATTTTTTCTCCTGTATCTAAGAAAGATTCTCTTCGCATAATTTAGGTTTTAATTGCACATTTAGATTTTGAGTTGCAAGAAATGGATGTGAAAACCGCATTTCTTAATGGTTAACTAGAGGAAGAGGTTTACATGAAACAACCAGAAGGATTTTCCTCTATTGGCAATGAGAATTTGGTTTGCAAGCTTAAGAAATCTATATATGGATTGAAACAAGCCTCCGACAAAGTGGTATTTGAAGTTTCATGATGTTATCTTTTCATTTGGTGTTGTTGAGAATATTATGGATAATTGTATATACTAGAAGGTTAGTGGGAGCAAAATTTTTTCTCATTCAATATGTGGATGACATTTTACTTGCAACAAATGATAAGGGTATGCTTCATGAAGTGAAACAATTCCTTTCTAATAGTTTTGAAATGAAAGACATGGGATATGCATTCTATGTTATTGGCATTAAGATCCATGGAGACATGATACGTTGTATTCTTGGTATGTCTCAGAAGCCTATATTAACAAAGTTTTGGAAAGATTCAGAATGAAGGATTGTTCACCTAGTGTAGCTCCCATGTGAAGGGTGATAAGTTCGGTTTGAACCACTCCCCTAAAAATGATCTCGAAGCGGGAACAAATGCTCAATACCCCTTATGCTTCGTCGTTTGGAAGCTTGATGTATGCTCAGTATGCACAAGACCCGACATAGCATTTTGCAGTTGGGATGTTAGGAAGATATCAGAGTAACCCGGGTATGGACCATTGGAGAACTGCTTCTTTTATAGCTTCTCTATATTGATTGTACGCATCTTCATCTTGAGACTTAGGTATTTTCCTATACATCTCTATTTTAGTCTTAATTGCTCGTTGGACATCCTCGTTCCACCACCATGTTTCCTTCTTTGGTGGTCCTAAGCCTTTAGATATATCTAATACGTTTGATCGCACTCTCCTTATGCAACTACTCATTTCTAGCCACATTGTATTAGCATCTAAGTCAAGATTCCAAACATTTTCCTTTAGTAGTTTTTCTCTAAACTCTACTTGTTTACTATTTTTTAGGTTCCACCACTTTATTCTGGGTTTTATTCATATTAGGTCGTCGTTTTAGATTAATACCAAGTACTACTAACTTATGTCGGGTAGTAAGCGCTTCACCAGGTATTACTTTGTAGTCTTTACATATTTTTTCTATCTATTTTTCTTGTTAAAAGAAAATTTATTTGACTCTTGTTATGACCACTACTAAAAGTAATTATATGCGACTCCCTTTTCTTAAAACTAGTATTTGATAAGACAAGATCGTATGCTGAAGCAAATTCTAAGATTGATTCTCCTTCTTCATTTATATTACCGTAACCAAAACCTCCATGAACTCTCTCAACCCATCGTTACTTGCCCAGTCATGCCCATTTAAATCTCATCCAATAAAAACATTTTCATCTAATGGTATGCTTTGCATAAATCCATCTATATCGTCTCAAAACTTGCGTTTGATGCTCTCGCTTAAACTTTTATAATTTTATTATTATATCCCGACCTTTTGAGATTTGTTATTATATCTCAATCTTTTTAAATTGTTTAATTTATAACATAAACACTTTTAAACTCCAAATTTGATGATGTGGCACTTAGAATACAAATTAAACAATTTAAAAACATTAAGATATAACAATAAATCTCAAAAGGTTAGTAATAACAAAAATTGTGAAAAGTTATGATATTTTAACCAATTAAGCCCACTAAAAATGTTGTTGGCTATTATTGAATTACTATTATCTTTTTATAAGAAAGAAACTATAATTTGCCCGTTGTGAGGCTCCAACTCCCAATTTCTCTCTCAAACAAACACATTAATTGGTTGGTGCCATTGAATTACCATTTTCAATAAACTTCATGTAATTAAATTTTTATTAAATATAGTATTAATGATGAAGGTTTGTTGTGTTTTACTTGGGTCTAATCTAATTATGCTTTTTGTGGGACAAATATGACAACACGCATACAAGATAATAGCAATGACACAAACTACGTACCTCATTATTGAATTATGTATATGTGCTTTTGGAATTAATCGAGCTAGCTTAAGTAATTGAACGCATGCATCGATCGATCTTTAATAACCCCATAAACATGCTATTACATTATATGTAGTTGACAAGCGGATGCAAGTCAATTTCGTTTGAAAGAAATGTTCGTACATGCATTATTAACAAGATATTGCTCATGAGCCAACCATGCATGTGAGTTGTGACACAGTAAAAGGCATCGATTTATCAAAAGAATATGCTAGATTGCTCGTGCATGAGTTGCAAATCATGTATTCAAGTGTCAGTGTTCTTTTTTTCTTCTAGCAGCTTAGTCAGCATGTCAAAGCATGCATTCATCGAGTAGTTTTTAGCTACAAAAGGGGGAGTGAAGCACTAACTTTCATGTTCACTTCCATTCAATTTCCTATAGTGTGCAAACCATATTATACTAGTTTTTGTGTATTAATTTGCTTCCATGGCCCAAGTTAAGAAGATTGAAAAGGAGTGTGAGGTGAGGTGCCCTGTAGACAAGATGTATGAGTTTTTTAGGTATAATATAGCTCAATTTACTAAGATCCTCCCAGAGCACTACAAGAGTTGTGAATTGCTTGAAGGAGATGGAAAGGGCTATGACACGGTTAGGCTTTGGACCTATACTCTAGGTATATTAAATAAAACATATTTTGTATATTCATTTTGCTTATTTTCTTTCTTTCTTTTGGTATTTTAATTTTTCAATTTTTTTAAATATATATTTGTAGGTGTCTAAACCTATATTTTGCATTTTATCTTTATAGATTTAATTTTGAACTTCAAAGTTCAAACTACTATTGAGTACTAGCTAGAGTGAAACAATATATTAAAACCTCATAGATTCTTCCATTATTTTATTTTTTTTAATTTACCATGTAATATGTAGGAGGTCCTGAAGTTATGGTTGCCAAGGAAGCTTTCAAAGCCATTGACGACGCGAACAAGACTATAACATATCGCATTTTCGATGCAGACTTGAACCGTATGTACAAGAGTTTCGATGTCGTAGTCAAAGTCGTTCCAAATGCTAACGGTACTGGAAGCTTGGTGAAATTGCATATTTTGTATGAGAAGGAACACGAAGACCACCCTCACCCACATTCATACTTAGAATTATTTTCTAAGGTCACCAACGCTATCGACTCTCATCTCCACAAGCCATGACTACTCATGAGCTAACAATCTCTATTAATTATCCTAACCTACCATGCCACTACGCACTAAGAATAAATCGTGGGTACGTTGTCCTTATTGTACGTGCTCATGCAGTCTACTATTAATAATTTCCATGTGTGTTTATGCATGATTTACTCTTTGGCTTGTAATTTATGTTTATGAATAAATATGGGGATTGAGTTGTTCATTTTGTCTTAAATTTTTATCTACTTGTATCCGAAGCTCGATCAACCGGCTCCAACTACTCTAGGCTCGCTTTTTAAGATTTGTTTCGGACTTTTAAGGTTGGAGTTTATGTAGGGCCAATTATTATGGACAGGATCCTTATAATAGGTTGTAAGAGTGGGTCACGAAATGAAATAGGCCCAGCTTATTTTAGAAACTAAAGTTCCATTACGCCATTACGTACCTCAACTAACAAGGAAATTAATGGTCAACAATTCTTTTTCTTTTCTTTTTTTTTGAGGAAAATGGTCTACAATTCATTATTGTTCATGAGATGATCTCGCAAAGGTATAATTAGAATCTCACCCCAAGTGACACCCGTATGCAATGGCGTGCGGGACCTACGTAAAAATAAATGCGAGCAAAATATGTTTTGGTGCCTAACATGCGTGGTGCGTATCTCGAAACGTGCACGACTTTTGCGTGGGTTGTCCACCTCGTGATACATGTGTGACCTTTGCATGGGTTGTCCACCTCCAGATATGTGCGTGCTGTTTACATATGTTGTCCACCTCGAGATACGTGTGTGGCGTTTGCATGGTTTGCATGAGTTGCTCACCTCGAGATGTGTGCGTGTCGTTTGCATGAATTGCAAGAGGTTGCATGGGTCGCCCTCGACATACGTGCGTGGCGAATGCATGAGGTGTCTACCTCGAGATACGTGTGGAACGTTTGCATGGGTTGTCTACGTCGAGATGCGCTTGTGTCGTTTGCATGAGTGGCTCACCTCGAGATACGTGTGTGACGTTTGCATGAGGTGTCCTCATCGAGATACGTGCATGTGGTTTGCATGGGTTGTCCACCTCGATACAAGCGTGCGTGACGTGAGGTTGGATGGGTTGAACAAATAACTCCTTTTGAGTATAAGTAATTCATACACTTAGTATTTTGTATGAATTACTCATTCTCAAAAGTAGTTATTCATACAAAGTTCCAATTCATCAAACCACCCCACGGACTCATGAACAACACACCATGGTGTGTCCACCTCATCATCAATAGCTCTTCTTGAAAAGGAGTTATACATTACTTTTGTAATTTTAAAGAAACCTTCCCAATTTGATGAATAAAAAAGTATACCCACGTTACTTTTTGAAGAAGACCAGTATATTCTCTACTACCTCTCAACGCTTCCATAGTTTTTGATGGATGCATGGAAGATATTGTAGGGAAAATCTATCACAAATATGAACCAATCATCATCAACCTATATTTTGGTCATGTCCTAACTAAGGAGAAGATGAAATTATGGCTCCACCCCTAAAATTAATATTATGTAAAATTGAATTTCATATGCACCCATCAATATTCCTCGATTAACTATATATGGCTAGTCCTCCTATTTTGTATCGCTAAGAAAATATTAGGATGACCCGATGATGGGACATTTGGGATTAACACTTGGTAATGATATCCATCCATCACGTATTGATGTGTGTGCACACATATCGATCTCGATGCGTAAAAGGATGGACACCATTATCTACTGGATCACCCTATCATCTTCTTTTGCATTATCTCCACAATTTTTGAACATTTGATCAAATCAAGCCTATCAAGGTGTTGAAGTTGAAATCATTTATAAAATTAAACATGACGAGCGTTAATTCTTCTCTACATTCGGGAGCGTAGAAAAATCACTTGGGCTTCTTAGCCAAGCCCAATAAAAGTAACAATACTATTGTAGGCTAACCCAGCATAGGAGAAAATATATATTTTTTTTATAGTAACGAAACTTTATTTAATCATGGCCAAAAGTGTATGTACACGGTGAGAAACAATGTGTTTCCCTAGAAATAAAGTCATAAAACCCTTATCAATGTAGTAGGGGAAAAATACGTTGTTCCTTTGGTGAATAGTCAGATGCTTCCCACTATGCAGACGAGCCAATAACATATGTAATTAGCCTGTCCAGCCCAGCCCAACAAAAAACCATAGTTAACCATTCATTCAAGATGTCCTAGGCTCCCAAGTGAGTAATATATAAGAAATTCAACCATTGATCCCCAATATATACTCATATCAGGGGAACCCCTCAAAATGTGTTGTGTATTAAATATTTTTTGTATTTATGTATTTTTTGTAGTTTCTATGGTAGTACTACTATATATATACAACTTATAAAAATTAATAAATTATATATATATATATATATATATATATATATATGTATATATATGACTCGTAGCATGAGAGGTCTCCCCATCACGGGTGGGTATGGTGGAATCGAATTTTGTTTTTGCAAAGTCCCGTGAGCGGATGGCTATGGAAATTATTTTTTGATTATACAAATCACAACACAGGAGAATTAGTACGTCGGCTGTGTTATTTTTGCAATAGATGGTTACATAGATGTAAGTATTAATTAAATTATACTTATCATAAGTGGTCCATGTGGGGCCTCACACATTACAAGTGTCAAATTCTGATTAAAGATAATGGTTGATAGGCGGTTATCTTTTGGAAAATTAAACAACGCAGTTTGGTCGCCAATTCTATTCTCTTGAAGTTTTGACTCCAAACACTATTAAGGAGAGGAGAAGAAGGATTTGGAAGATCAAGCTTAACAAATAACAACAATGGCTGGAGGTAAATCCTTATTATTTATTTCCGCGTTATAACTTACAGTTGGTATCAGAGCACTTAATGCCTCTGCCTTGTTGTTTGTTCTTCTATTCATGTTTTGGAGTGTCTTGATAGTGCCGATTTGTGTATATTTCGACACTTATTGGCGAAATTGATTTCCAAAATTCGAAAACTAATTTTGAGTTTCGGTAATATTTCAAATACCTATTTGTGATTATCGATCAATAGTAGAGAGGCATGAATTTTTTCATGACCATATTCCTCTAATTTGTACTTATCATTTTGTAAATATGTATACATATAGGGAATTCTAGTGTGATACATACACGTACAAAGTTTTGATTGATTAAAAATAAGCAGTTTGGTTTCTTTATCTCAATCCCATTAATTTAGGGATAGATTGACCGATCATAAACACACATTTATTAATGTGTTGTGTTTGTTGAAGTTGCCTTACGATTTCAAAATTGAAATTTGCTGCACACATGCAATACATTAAGAAATTCATTGACTAAAACGTAGGATGATCCATGTATGTGAAATTTCGAATAATGTTAGAGTAGCACAACATCTACATTATGAGAAATTATTAAATTAATTATAAGATCATTCATGCATTTGTTGTAATTGGTTATATGTTTATAGTAAAATTCATCCCACATGATATTTTATTATATTCATATAATTAATTACAATAGAATATCAAATTGTATTTTCTTAATTTACCCACAGAAATTGAAAAAAGGAAAATAATTTGATAGTTTTATTATATGGTTAATGAATCTTATTGAGTAAACACATTGCCCACAAGCATGTTTTTACGTCACTTGATTTATTCCTTTTATTATGTTTGCATTGTCAAAACATATTATTTGTAGTCTATATTTGAGGTTATGCATGTATTTATTTATTTAATATTTGCAGCTACTCATATACTCGTCTTAGGTTCTGAGTTAAAGTTTGAGATCTCGTCTCTAAATGGAGAGAATTACAGGGTATGGAAGGAGAGAATTATCCTTCATTTGGGAGTAATAGATATGGATTTTGCCATATGTAAGGACGAACCACCAGCAATCACCGAGGCTAGCCTTCCTGGCGCGGTTGGTCTCTATGAAAAATGGGAGAGATCTAACCGCATTTGTGTTATGTTCATTAAAACGAACATAATAGCTAGTATTCGGGGTACGGTGGAGAAGTATGACAAGGTCCGTCCATTACTTAAGGTCGTTAAGGATCAGTTTCAAACATTTGATAAGGCATTGGCCAGTACCCTAATCATGCAATTTTCATCACTCCGGATGACCGGAGTTAAGGGTGTGCGATAGCACTTCATGAGGATGAGGGACATAGTGGCCCGGCTCAAACACTCGAGGTTGATATGTCTGATAGCTTCTTAGTCCACTACATTCTGAACACACTCCCTCCTCAGTATGCACCTTTAAGATATCTTATAACATACATAGAGATAAATGGTCGATCAACGAGTTGACGACCATGTGTGTTCAGGAGGAGGGTAGAATGATCATGGAGCAAGGAGAGAGTAGTGTACTGTTGGTGACGGATAAGAAGAAAAACATGAAAGTTGACTGGAATGGGAAAGCAAAAATGCAACCCCATGGTGGAATTATAAAGAAAGAATCCAAGTGTTTTTTCTGTAAAAAGAAGGGACACATGAAGAATGATTGTATCAAATTCCAACAGTGGCTTCCAAAGAAAGGTATATCAATTTCATATGTTTGTTTTGAATCTAATATGGTTGATACCTTAAGTGACACTTGGTGGATTGACTCTGGTTCTTCAATCCATGTTTCCAATACATTGCAGGATATGACAAATCTATGGAAACCAGCGGGAAGTGAGTTGAGCATTTATTCAGGAAATAAAATGCGCTCACATGTGGAAGTTGTTGGGACATGCATGTTAAAATTGTATAGTGGCTTTATTTTGAATTTGAACAATATTTTCTATGTTCTTGGTTTTTTCAGAAACTTGATTTCAGTTTCACAGTTGTTGTATTTGGGATTTTGCTTCAACTTTTCTGGAACATTTTTTGGTTTAATATTTAAATCAAATATCGTTGGACATTGTACTTTACTATATGGTTTATTTTATTTGAATTTAGAAAATAATGCCACTGCTATACATATTACTGGTTTGAAATGAAGTGTCATGAATGATGATTCTTCTATGTTATGGCATCGGAGATTGGAACACATCTCCAAAAATCGAATCAAAAGATTTGTAAATGATGGAGTACTAAGTGCTCTTGACTTTGCTGATTTTGATATTTGTGTGAACTGCATAAAGGGAAAGCAGACTAAAGTATCCAAGAAAGGTGCTCATAGAAGTTCTTCATTATTGGAAATCATCCATACCGACATATATTATATGGATATGGACATTAAGACTGGTTCAAAATATTTTATCTCCTTTATTGATGATTTCTCACGCTTCATGTATGTCTACTTGCTTCATCATAGAAATGAAGCATTGGATGCCTTTAAAGTTTTCAAGGCCGAAGTAGATAAACAAAGTAGGAAACAAATTAAAATTGTCAGATCTGACAGAGGAGAAGAATATTATGGTAGATACACCAAGGATGGAGAAGCATTTGGTTCATTTGCTAAGTTTCTTCAAGCGCAAGGAATAGTTCCTCAATACACCAATTCAGGTTCTCCAAGTGAGAATGGTGTAGCAGAAAGAAGAAACAGGACCTTGATGGATATGGTTAGGAGTATGCATAGTAATGCAACGCTACCTATCTCGTTGTGGAGTGAAGCTCTTAAAACTAAGCAAAGTGTATATTTTAAACAGGGTTCCAACTAAGATCAGGCTGTTTCAAAGATGCCATTTGAGTTAATGAAAGGTTTGAAACCTAGTTTGCGACATATACGCGTTTTGGGATGCCCGTGTGCAAAGTGGGAATCTATAATCCACATGAAAAGAAGTTGGATCATAGGACCATTAGCGGGTATTTCATTGGATATGCTGAAATGTCTAAAGGATAGCACTAGAATTGTGGAATCTAGAAACGCAAAATTTCTAGAGAATGACATGATTAGTGGGAGGGATCATTTTCAGGATATGTTCCTAAAAGGGTTCATTTTGATGATATTCCTTCTACATCAAGTAGTCATATGTATGTCATTCCAAGTTATGCTCAAATTCCATTAAGAATTGAGGAACGACGAGTTCAAATTCCATAAATTGTTGACAATACTCCAATAGATCAAGTTGTTCATGAAGAACCTTTAAATGGTATAACAACCAATTGTTAATGAAGTACCTCAAGTAAATGAACAAGTTGATCAACATGATCTTCAAGAAAACTTTGATGCAATATTAAGAAGATCTACTAGAGCTAAAAGCTCAACAATACCTAGTGATTTCATTGCGTATCTGCAAGAATTGGACTGTAATGTCAGAGCTGAGAGTGATCCCGAATCGTTTTCACAAGCCATAAATTATGCTGAATCCGAATTATGGCATGATGCTATGATTGATGAAATGAATTCTATGTCATTAAATGATGTTTGAGACCTTGTTGAGTTGCCTAAAGGAGCCAATGCTATTGGTTTTAATTAAGACTAAAAAGGACTCATTAGGCAACATTGAGAGATACAAGGCTAGATTTGTTGCAAAAGGATTCACACAGAAGGAAGGAATCGATTACAAGGAAACTTTTTCTCCCGTATCTAAGAAAGATTCTCTTTGCATAATTTTGGTTTTGATTGCACATTTTGATTTTGAGTTGCAAGAAATGGATGTGAAAATCGCATTTCTTAATGGTCAACTAGAGGAAGAGGTTTACATGAAACAACCGGAAGGATTTTACTTTATTGGCAATGAGAATTTGGTTTGCAAGCTTAAGAAATCAATATATGGATTGAAACAAGCCTCCGACAAATGGTATTTGAAGTTTCATGATGTTATCTTTTCATTTGGTGTTGTTGAGAATATTATGGATAATTGTATATACTAGAAGGTTAGTGGGAGCAAAATTTGTTCTCATTCTATATGTGGATGACATTTTACTTGCAACAAATGATAAGGGTATGCTTCATGAAGTGAAACAATTCCTTTATAATAGTTTTGATATGAAAGACATGGGATATGCATTCTATGTTATTGGCATTAAGATCCATAGAGACATGATACGTTGTATTCTTGGTATGTCTCAAGAAGCCTATATTAACAAAGTTTTGGAAAGATTCAGAATGAAGGATTGTTCACCTAGTGTAGCTCCCATTGTGAAGGGTGATAAGCTCAGTTTGAACCAATCCCCTAAAAATGATCTCGAGCGGGAACAAATGCTCAATATCCCTTATGCTTCTGCCGTTGGAAGCTTGATGTATGCTCAGGTATGCACAAGACCTGACATAGCATTTGTAGTTGGGATGTTAGGAAGATATCAGAGTAACCCGGGTATGGACCATTGGAGAACTGCTTGTTTTATAGCTTCTCTATATTGATTGTACGTATCTTCATCTTGACACTTAGGTATTTTCCTATACATCTCTCTTTTAGTCTTAATTGCTCGTTGGACATCCTCGTTCCACCACCATGTTTCCTTCTTTGGTTGTTCAAGCCTTTAGATATACCTAATACGTTTGATCTCACTCTCCTTATGCAACTACTCATTTCTAGCCACATTGTATTAGCATCTAAGTCAAGATTCCAAACATTTTCCTTTAGTAGTTTTTTCTCTAAACTCTACTTGTTTACTATTTTTTAGGTTCCACCACTTTATTCGGGGTCGCTAACTCTTTTATTCATATTAGGTCGTCGTTTTAGATTAATACCAAGTACTACTAACTTATGTCGGGTAGTAAGCGCTTCACCAGGTATTACTTTGTAGTCTCTACATATTTTTCTATCTATTTTTCTTGTTAAAAGAAAATCTATTTGACTCTTGTTATGACCACTACTAAAACTAATTATATGCGACTCCCTTTTCCAAAAACTAGTATTTGATAAGACAAGATCGTATTTCAAGCAAATTCTAAGATTGATTCTCCTTCTTCATTTCTATTACCGTAACCAAAACCTCCATGAACTCTCTCAAACCCATCGTTACTTGCCCCGTCATACCCGTTTAAATCTCATCCAATAAAAACCTTTTCATCTAATGGTATGCTTTGCATAAATCCATCCATATCGTCTCAAAACTTGCGTTTGATGCTCTCGCTTAAACTTTTATAATTTTATTATTATATCCTGACCTTTTGAGATTTGTTATTATATCTCAATCTTTTTAAATTGTTTAATTTATAACATAAACACTTTTAAACTCCAAATTTGATGATGTGGCACTTAGAATACAAATTAAACAATTTAAAAACATTAAGATATAACAATAAATCTCAAAAGGCTAGTAATAACAAAAATTGTGAAAAGTTAGGATATTTTAACCAATTAAGGCCACTAAAAATGTTGTTGGCTATTATTGAATTATTATTATCTTTTTATAAGAAAGAAACTATAATTTGCCCGTTGTGAGGCTCCAACTCCCAATTTCTCTCTCAAACAAACACATTAATTGGTTGGTGCCATTGAATTACCATTTTCAATAAACTTCATGTAATTAAATTTTGATTAAATATAGTATTAATGATGAAGGTTTGTTGTGTTTTACTTGGGTCTAATCTAATTATGCTTTTTGTGGGACAAATATGACAACACGCATACAAGATAATAGCAATGACACAAACTACGTACCTCATTATTGAATTATGTATATGTGCTTTTGGAATTAATCGAGCTAGCTTAAGTAATTGAACGCATGCATCGATCGATCTTTAATAACCCCATAAACATGCTATTACATTATATGTAGTTGACAAGCGGATGCAAGTCTATTTCGTTTGAAAGAAATGTTCGTACATGCATTATTAACAAGATATTGCTCATGAGCCAACCATGCATGTGAGTTGTGACACAGTAAAAGGCATCGATTTATCAAAAGAATAAGCTAGATTGCTCGTGCATGAGTTGCAAATCATGTATTCAAGTGTCAGTGTTCTTTTTTTCTTCTAGCAGCTTAGTCAGCATGTCAAAGCATGCATTCATCGAGTAGTTTTTAGCTATAAAAGAGGGAGTGAAGCACTAACTTTCATGTTCACTTCCATTCAATTTCCTATAGTGTGCAAACCATATTATACTAGGTTTTGTGTATTAATTTGCTTCCATGGCCCAAGTTAAGAAGATTGAAAAGGAGTGTGAGGTGAGGTGCCCTGTAGACAAGATGTATGAGTTTTTTAGGTATAATATAGCTCAATTTACTAAGATCCTCCCAGAGCACTACAAGAGTTGTGAATTGCTTGAAGGAGATGGAAAGGGCTATGGCACGGTTAGGCTTTGGACCTATACTCTAGGTATATTAAATAAAACATATTTTGTATATTCATTTTGTTTATTTTCTTTCTTTCTTTTGGTATTTTAATTTTTCAATTTTTTTAAATATATATTTGTAGGTGTCTAAACCTAAATTTTGCATTTTATCTTTATAGATTTAATTTTGAACTTCAAAGTTCAAACTACTATTGAGTACTAGCTAGAGTGAAACAATATATTAAAACCTCATAGATTCTTCCATTATTTTATTTTTTTTAATTTACCATGTAATATGTAGGAGGTCCAGAAGTTATGGTTGCCAAGGAAGCTTTCAAAGCCATTGACGACGCGAACAAGACTATAACATATCGCATTTTCGATGCGACTTGAACCGTATGTACAAGAGTTTCGATATCGTAGTCAAAGTCGTTCCAAATGCCAACAGATCTTTGACTAAGCTTGGTGAAATGGCATGTTTTGTATGAGAAGGAACACGAAGACCACCCTCACCCACATCCATACTTAGAATTATTTTCTAAGGTCACTAACGCTATCGACTCTCATCTCCACAAGCCATGACTACTCATGAGCTAGCAATCTCTATTAATTATCCCAACCTACCATGCCACTACGCACTAAGAATAAATCGTGGGTACGTTGTCCTTATTGTACGTGCTCATGCAGTCTACTATTAATAATTTCCATGTGTGTTTATGCATGTTTTACTCTTTGGCTTGTAATTTATGTTTATGAATAAATATGGGGATTGAGTTGTTCATTTTGTCTTAAATTTTTATCTACTTGTATCCGAAGCTCGATCAACCGGCTCCAACTACTCTAGGCTCGCTTTTTAAGATTTGTTTCGGACTTTTAAGGTTGGAGTTTATGTAGGGCCAATTATTACGGACTGGACCCTTATAATTAGGTTGTAAGAGTGGGTCACGAAATGAAATAGGCCCAGCTTATTTTAGAAACTAAAGTTCCATTACGCCATTACGTACCTCAACTAACAAGGAAATTAATGGTCAACAATTCTTTTTCTTTATTTTTTTGAGGAAAATGGTCGACAATTCATTATTGTTTATGAGATGATCTCGCAAAGGTATAATTATAAATCACTTCTAGCCAAGATACATTGAACTATTTTCAAAAAAAAAAAAAAAAAAAAAAAAAAAAAAAAAAAAAAAAGAATCCGAAATAAATGGGTGATCTCATATGACAATTTTTGATCATCAGATCATCGAATCTAAACACGATTATTAGTGACGAGAACATGCATGTATATGTCATTATGTCATACCAATCGTGGAGCTACGTACTTGACCCCCATTATGTGTGTATTTTTTTCCAATATAAATTTGTTAGGTTGTGGTTGTCGATGTTGTTGATCAAGATAGGTCATTCTTATCAATGACGAGTTATTTATCAAAAAACTCTCTCTATCCTTTTCCAATGGTTGCTCCAAGATTTTTGCTTTTTCTGTCAAGGTCTTTGGGCTTTATTTTGATTCTTTATACCTATTGAGGTTTGAGGATCTTTGAGCGATAAAGACTATGACTAGTATATTCGAAAAAATTACAGCCGTACAATTAATTTTTATTTAAATTAGTAAAATAAGTTATCTTTTCTTTTTATTCCTTAAGGTATTTCTCCTTTTGAAAATGCGCTATTAATGTGAAAAATTGCACCCACTACCAATAAAACGAGTGGCTCATTCTTAGAATTCGACATTCTTGTTATGGAGAAGTCCACGTGGATCGTCAAACAAAAATGAATAGCGTATTCTGGAGAATGCACCATTCATGAAAATCCTATGGATCAATCCACGTGGACGCCTATGTTGATCGAAAATGGGTTTACATGAATAGCGCATTCGAAAAATGCGCTATTCATGTAAATCCTATGGATCGGTCCACGTGGACGCACGCGTGGACATTTAAATATCTAAATAATATATAATATATAATACATATATTTTATATGTATATATATAATATTATATTATATATAAATATATAAATATAATATAATATTTATAATATAAAATATATATTTTATTTATATATTTATACATAATATAGAAAAATATAATTAGAATGTCACCACAAGTGACACCCGTATGCAATGGCGTGCGGGACCCAAGTAAAAATAAATGCGAGCGAGTAATATGTTTTAGTGCATAACATGCGTGGTGCGTATCTCGAAACTTGCATGACGTTTGCGTGGGTTGTCCACCTCGAGATACATGTGTGACCTTTGCATAGGTTGTCCACCTCCATATATGTGCATGTTGTTTACATGTGTTGTCCACATCGAGATACGTGTGTGGCGTTTGCTTTGTTTGCATGAGTTGCTCACCTCGAGATGTGTGCGTGTCGTTTGCATGAATTGCAAGAGGTTGCATGGGTCGCCTCGACATACGTGCGTGGTGTTTGCATGAGGTGTCTACCTCGAGATACGTGCGGGCGTTTGCATGGGTTGTCTACGTCGAGATGCGCTTGTGTCGTTTGCATGGGTTGCTCACCTCGAGATACGTGTATGACGTTTGCATGAGGTGTCCTCATCGAGATACGTGCATGTGGTTTGCATGGGTTGTCCACCTCGATACATGCGTGCGTGACGTGAGGTTGAATGGGTTGAACAAATAACTCCTTTTGAGAAGAAGTAATTCATACACTTAATTAGTATTTTGTATGAATTACTCCTTCTCAAAAGGAGTTATTCATACAAAGTTCCACCTTATCAAACCACCCCACGGACTCATGAACAACACACCATGGTGTGTCCACCTCATCATCAATAGCACTTTTTGAAAAGGAGTTATACATTACTTTTGTAATTTTAAAGAAACCTTCCCAATTTGATGAATAAAAAGTATACCCACGTTACTTTTTGAAAAAGACCAATATATTCTCTACTACCTCTCAACGCTTCCATAGTTTCTGATGGATGCATGGTAGATATTGTAGTAGGGAAAATCTATCACAAATATGAACCAATCATCATCAACCTATATTTTGGTCATGTCCTAACCAATGAGAAGATAAAATTATGGCTCCGCCCCTAAAATTAATAATATGTAAAATTGAATTTCATATGCACCCGTCAATATTCCTCGATTAACTATATATGGCTAGTCCTCCTATTTTGTATTAGCTAAGAAAATATTAGGATGACCCGATGATGGGACATTTGGGATTGACACTTGGTAATGATATCCATCCATCACGTATTGATGTGTGTGCACCCATATCCCGATGCGTAAAAGGATGGGCACCATTATCGTCCTGGGTTACCCTATCATCTTCTTTTGCATTATCTCCACAATTTTTGAACATTTGATCAAATCAAGCCTATCAAGTTGTTGAAGTTGAAATCATTTATAAAATTAAACATGACGGGCGTTAATTCTTCTCTACATTCGGGAGCGTAGAAAAATCACTTGGGCTTCTTAGCCAAGCCCAATAAAAGTAACAGTACTATTGTAGGCTAGCCCAACTTTATTTAATCATGGCCAAAAGTGTATGTACACGGCGAGAAACAATGTGTTTCCCTAGAAATAAAGTCAAAAAAACCCTTATCAATGTAGTAGGGGAAAAATACGTCGTTCCTTTGGTGAATAGTCAGATGCTTCCCACTATGCAGACGGGCCAATAACATATGTAATTAGTCTGTCCAGCCCATCCCAACAAAAAACCATAGTTAACCATTCATTCAGAGGTCCTAGGCTCCCAAATGAGTAATATATAAGAAATTCAACCATTGATCCCCAATATATACTCATATCGGGAACCCTCAAAATGTGTTGTGTATTTATGACTTATAGATTAATGTGTTGGATTAGAATTTAATGGTTGTAAATATGGTTCCCCATGACATGAGTATTTTTGTAGTTTCTATGGTAGTACTACTATATATATATATATATATATATATATATATACACCTTATAAAAATTAATAAATTATATATATATATATATATATGACTCGTAGCAAAATTAATAAATTATGTATATTTCTATTTTGAGAATTATATAAAAATTGTATATACACCTTATAAGATAGCGATTTTAATTGTTTAAGGCGAGTCATAATCAAGTTGAACATGTTAACTTGGCTCGTTTATAAACCGTGCATAAACGTGTTCACCTATTTATATATGTCCCATACCCATTTATGACAAACCGTGAATTTAGGAAAGTTCATTGGATCTATATAATTAATTCGACACTCTTTTCCTTCCAACCGTGTCTTTGTCACTTTGACTCGGGCTAGCTCAATGCTAATTGATTAGGAAAATACTAGAATGACGCCAACAATGTCACACCATAAGCCACATTGGCCCACACATGTAGCCTCCACCCGCTTGTTATGCATCGAGATCTGTGCTTGTTTGCATCTCGAGACATACATAGATGGCTTTTGTGAGCCAATGTGTCTTGTGGTGTGACATATTGGGTGCATCCAATTTTTTGGGCCCAACTCAAATATCAAAAATTAGTTAGGCGTATTTTTGAGTCACTTAGGCCTATTTCTTTTTGTGGCATTCGGCCCATTACCAACAATAGCATGAATTAATATAGGGGCCCGAACCATTACAATTGATCCAAAAATATATAAACAACATAGGGAATGCACAAATAATAACAAGCAACAATACAACAATATATTATAAAATAAAATAAAAAACACCACCACCACATAATTATTCAAACACGTCCAACTCATAAGGAGTACTAGAACCATACATAGGGACGGGCCACCATTTATTTTTATTAGCACTGATTCATACACAAATCAAACCCGTATGGTCGGATCATTTTATAATTGGCTAGCTAGCTAGCTCATGGCTTGTGGAGATGAGAGTCGAGATTGTTGGCCAATTTAGTGAGTAGTTCGAGGTAGGGATGAGGATGAGGGTGGTCTTCGTGTTCCTTCTCATACACAATGTGCCAATTCACCAAGCTTCCATTGCTATCATTTGAAATGACTTCGAGTATGACATCAAATCTTATGTACATATGTTTCAAGTCTCCTACGAAAACGCTATTAGTTATAGTCTTGTTTTCATCGTCAATAGCTTTGAGAGTTTCCTTGACAACCCAAACCTCCGGACCTCCTATATATCAAAAGAGTTAATGGAGGAATTAGTGTATGAAACTGAATCCAAGATAATGTATGATCAAATAAATAAAAAAATAAAAATAAAAATAAACTATTATTTATATGTAGGGGACCACATACTAATCATTTACCTACCACTTAGTTGGTCTATAGGAGATTCATCAAACCCTTGATTAACCATAAAAAACATATATACTAAGATCTCGTAAACCGACTCTTTTTATGTGATTCTAATCTACATGCCAACCTAACTAATTGGGTAGCCCAATGATTTGGTATGAACTTTGAAAGTAAGAAGTCATGGGTTCAAACCTTGCATGGCGGGTGCAAAAGTTGTTTCTTTCATATCAAAAAATCTACATACAATAATAACAACAACATAGCCTCAGTCCCAAATTAATTGGGGTCGGCTACATGGATCAAACTTTTTCATTGTGCTAAATTAAGTGCAATGTGAAACACACCCTAGCTCATTTCTCACTACACCTGGGCTTCGATGGAAAGCGTCGCTAGGTGGGAACGTCCCAACGTTTATATGTGTTTGATCCATTTCATGAAAAATGACATAAGTTTTATGATGGTTGTAGTCAACATATCGCAACGGCTCCCTCCCCCACTTTTCGGTATGAAAAATGAGTTTGAGACCTCCCTTATCCATTTTTTCGGTATGAAAAATAGGCGTCGTAGTCCCGACAGCCCAACACTCTTTCCATCTCCTTGACACACTTCAATATTCTTGCAATACTCAAGAATGATCCGGGATGTTGTTCGATATTTTTCTTCATGAACTCGTAAGACCTATCCGCAGACATCTCACCTCAAACTCTACTTCAAGCTTCTCAACTTGGCCCATCAAAGAAATACACATAAACTAGCTAGCTAGTATCATGGTTTGCACTCTAAAAGAAATTGAATGGAAGTGAACGTGTAAATTAAGTGCTTCACTCCCCTTTTAAAGCCGATTGTAAGGAAATGAATGCTAGCTTTCCATGCTATGACTAATAATTAAGCTACTTTTGTTGTGTTCGGGTATGATGGGTCGGGAGGACGTGTTGTCTTTTTTTATCTTATTGTGCATTAAAGACCGCGAGAATGGGGGCCAACAGGCATTGCTCTCACCGATCTTCGCAGTGGTAGTGCCCCTAATGTCGAGTCTTGCAGCCTCAAGAATGAGAGGTCTCCCCATCACGGGTGGGTATGGTGGAATCGAATTTTGTTTTTGCAAAGTCCCGTGAGTGGGTGTCTATGGAAATTATTTTTTGATTATAAAAATTACAACACAGGAGAATTAGTACGTCGGTTGTGTTATTTTTGCAATAGCTGGTGAAATAGATGTAAGTATTAATTAAATTATACTTATCATAAGTGATCCATGTGGGGCCCCACACATTACAAGTGTCAAACTCTGATTAAAGATAACGGTTGATAGACGGTTATCTTTTGGAAAATTAAACAACGCCGTTTGGTCCCCAATTCTATTCTCTTGAAGTTTTGACTCCGAACACTATTAAGGAGATGAGAAGAAGGATTTGGAAGATCAAGCTTAACAAATAACAACAATGGCTGGAGGTAAATCCTTATTATTTATTTCCGCATTATGACTTACAGTTGGTATCAGAGCACTTAATGCCTCTGCCTTATTGTTTGTTCTTCTATTCATGTTTTGGAGTTGTCTTGATAGTGCGGATTTGTGTATATTTTAAGCACTTATTTGCGAAATTGATTTCCAAAATTTGAAAACTAATTTTAAGTTTCGGTAATATTTCAAATACCTATTTGTGATTATCGATCAATAGTAGAGAGGCATGAATTTTATCATGACCATATTCCTCTAATTTGTACTTATCGTTTTGTACATATGTATACATATAGGGAATTCTAGTGCGATACATACACGTACAAAGTTTTGATTGATTAAAAATAGGTAGTTTGGTTTCTTTATCTCAATCCCATTCATGTAGGGATAGATTGATCGATCATAAACACACATTTATTAATGTGTTGTGTTTGTCAAGTTGCCTTGCGATTTCAAAATTCAAATTTGTCGCACACATACAATACATTAAGAAATTCATTGACTAAAATGTAGGATGATCCATGTATGTGAAATTTCAAATAATGTTAGAGTAGCCACAACATCTACATTATGAGAAATTATTAAATTAATTATAGGATCATTCATGCATTTGTTGTAATTGGTTATATGGTTATGGTAAATTCATCCCACATGATATTTTATTATATTCATATAATTAATTAGAATAGAATATCAAATTATATTTTCTTAATTTACCCACAGGAATTGAGAAAAAGAAAATAATTTGATAGTTTTATTATATGGTTAATGAATCTTATTGAGTAAACACATTAGCCCACATGCATGTTTTTACGTCACTTGATTTATTCCTTTTATTATGTTTGCATTGGCAAAACATATTATTTGTAGTCTCTATTTGATGTTATGCATGTATTTATTTATTTAATATTTGCGCCTACTCATATACTCGTCTTAGGTCTCGAGTTAAAGTTTGAGATCCCGTCTCTAAATGGAGAGAATTACAGTGGTATAGAAGGAAATAATTCTCCTTCATTTGGGAGTAATGGATATGGATTTTGTCATATGTAAGGACGAACCACCTCAATCACCAAGGCTAGCCTTTCCGACGTGGTTTGTCTCTATGAAAAATGGGAGAGATCTAATCGCATTTGTGTTATGTTCATTAAAACGAACATAATAGCTAGTATTCGGGTACGGTGGAGAAGTATGACAAGGTCCGTCCATAGCTTAAGGTCGTTGAGGATCAATTTCGTACATCTAATAAGGCATTGGCCAAGCACCTAATCATGCAATTCTCATCACTACGGATGACCGGAGTTAAGTGGTGCGCGAGAGCACTTCATGGGGATGAGGGACATAGCGGCCCGGCTCAAAACACTCGAGGTTGATATGTTTGAGTGCTTCTTAGTCCACTACATTCTGAACACACTCCCTCCTCAGTATGCACCCTTTATGATCTCTTATAACACACATAGACATAAATGGTCGATCAACGAGTTGGCGACCATGTGTGTTCAGGAGGAGGGTAGAATGATCATGGAGCAAGGAGAGAATAGTGTACTGTTGGTGACGGACAAGAAGAAAGACATGAAAGCTGACTGAAAAGGGAAACCAAAAATGCAACCCCATGGTGGAATTGTAAAGAAAGAATCCAAGTGTTTTTTCGGTAAAAAGAAGGGACACATGGAGAATGATTTTATCAAATTCCAACAGTGGCTTCCAAAGAAAGGTATATCAATTTCATAAATTTGTTTTGAATCTAATATGGTTGATACCTTAAGTGACACTTGGTGGATTGACTATGGTTCTTCAATCCATGTTTCCAATACATTGCAGGATAAGACAAATTTGTGGAAACCAGCGGGAAGTGAGTTGAGCATTTATTCAGAAATAAAATGCGCTCACATGTGGAAGTTGTTGGGACATGCATGTTAAAATTGTATAGTGGCTTTATTTTGAATTTGAACAATATTTTCTATGTACTTGGTTTTTTCGTAAACTTGATTTCAGCTTTCACAGCTTGTTGTATTTGGGATTTTGCTTCAACTTTTCTCGGAACATTTTTTGGTTTAATATTTAAATCAAATATCGTTGGACATTGTACTTTATCGTATGGTTTATTTTTTTGAATTTAGAAAATAATGCCACCGCTATACATATTATCGGTTTGAAATGAAGTGTCATGAATGATGATTCTTCTATGTTATGGCATCTGAGATTGGAACACATCTCCAAAAATCGAATCAAAAGATTTGTAAATGATGGAGTACTAAGTGCTCTTGACTTTGTTGATTTTGATATTTGTGTGAACCGCATAAAGGGAAAGCAGACTAAAGTATCCAAGAAAGGTGCTCATATAGTAGTTCTTCATTATTGGAAATCATCCATACCGACATATGTTATCTCCGGATATGGACATTAAGACTGGTCCAAAATATTTTATCTCCTTTATTGATGATTTCTCACGCTTCATGTATGTCTACTTGCTTCATCATAGAAATGAAGCATTGGATGCCTTTAAAGTTTTCAAGGCCAAGTAGAGAAACAAAGTGGGAAACAAATTAAAATTGTCGATCTCGACAGAGGAGAAGAATATTATGGTCGATACACCAAGGATGGACAAGCATTTGGTCCATTTGCTAAGTTTCTTCAAGCGCAAGGAATAGTTCCTCAATACACCAATTCAGGTTCTCCAAGTGAGAATGGTGTAGCAGAAAGAAGAAACAGACCTCGATGGATATGGTTAGGAGTATGCATAGTAATGCAACGCTACCTATCTCACAGGAGTGAAGCTCTTAAAACTAAGAAGTGTATATTTTAAACAGTGGTTCCAACTAAGATCAAGTTTCAAAGATGCCATTTGAGTTAATGAAAGGTATACGCGTTTTGGGATGCCCGTGTGCAAAGTGGGAATCTATAATCCACATGAAAAGAAGTTGGATCATATGACCATTAGCGGGTATTTCATTGGATATGCTGAAATGTCTAAAGGATAGCACTAGAATTGTGGAATCTAGAAACGCAAAATTTCTAGAGAATGACATGATTAGTGGAGGGATCATTTTCAGATATGTTCCTAAAAGGGTTCATTTTGATGATATTCCTTCTACATCAAGTAGTCATATGTATGTCATTCCAAGTTATGCTCAAATTCCATTAAGAATTGAGGAACGACGAGTTCAAATTCCATAAATTGTTGACAACTCCAATAGATCAAGTTGTTCATGAAGAACCTTTAAATGGTATAATAACCAATTGTTAATGAAGTACCTCAAGTAAATGAACAAGTTGATCAACATGATCTTCAAGAAAACTTTGATGCAATATTAAGAAGATCTACTAGAGTTAAAAGGTCAACAATACCTAGTGATTTCATTGCGTATCTGCAAGAATTGGACTGTAATGTCAGAGCCGAGAGTGATCCTAAATCGTTTTCACAATCCATAAATTATGCTGAATCCGAGTTATGGCATGATGTTATGATTGATGAAATGAATTACATGTCATTTAATGATGTTTGAGACCTTGTTGAGTTGCCTAAAGGAGCCAAGGCTATTGGTTTTAAATGGGTCTTTAAAACTAAAAATGACTCATTAGGCAACATTGAGAGATACAAGGCTAGACTTGTTGCAAAAGGATTCACACAGAAGGAAGGAATCGATTACAAGGAAACTTTTCTCCCGTATCTAAGAAAGATTCTCTTCGCATAATTTAGGTTTTAATTGCACATTTTGATTTTGAGTTGCAAGAAATGGATGTGAAAACCACATTTCTTAATGGTTAACTAGAGGAAGAGGTTTACATGAAACAACCGAAGGATTTTCCTCTATTGGCAATGAGAATTTGGTTTGCAAGCTTAAGAAATCTATATATGGATTGAAACAAGCCTCCCGATGCTGGTATTTGAAGTTTCATGATGTTATCTTTTCATTTGGTGTTGTTGAGAATATTATGGATAATTGTATATACTAGAAGGTTAGTGGGAGCAAAATTTTTCTCATTCTATATGTGGATGACATTTTACTTGCAACAAATGATAAGGGTATGCTTCATGAAGTGAAACAATTCCTTTCTAATAGTTTTGATATGAAAGACATGGGATATGCATTCTATGTTATTGGCATTAAGATCCATGGAGACATGATACGTTGTATTCTTGGTATGTCTCAGAAGCCTATATTAACAAAGTTTTGGAAAGATTCAGAATGAAGGATTGTTCACCTAGTGTAGCTCCCATCGTGAAGGGTGATAAGTTCGCTTTGAACCACTCCCCTAAAATGATCTCGAGCGGGAACAAATGCTCAATATCCCTTATGCTTCTGTCGTTTGGAAGCTTGATGTATGCTCAGGTATGCACAAGACCTGACATAGCATTTGCAGTTGGGATGTTAGGAAGATATCAGAGTAACCCGGGTATGGACCATTGGAGAACTGCTTCTTTTATAGCTTCTCTATATTGATTGTACGCATCTTCATCTTGACACTTAGGTATTTTCCTATACATCTCTCTTTAGTCTTAATTGCTCGTTGGACATCCTCGTTCCACCACCATGTTTCCTTCTTTGGTGGTCCTAAGCCTTTAGATATATCTAATACGTTTGATCCCACTCTCCTTATGCAACTACTCATTTCTAGTCACATTGTATTAGCATCTAAGTCAAGATTCCAAACATTTTCCTTTAGTAGTTTTTTCTCTAAACTCTACTTGTTTACTATTTTTTAGGTTCCACCACTTTATTTCGGGGTCGTTTTTATTCATATTATGTCGTGCGTTTTAGATTAATACCAAGTACTACTAACTTATGTGGGTAGTAAGCGCTTCACCAGGTATTACTTTGTAGTCTCTACATATTTTTTCTATCTATTTTTTTGTTAAAAGAAAATCTATTTGACTCTTGTTATGACCACTACTAAAAGTAATTATATGCGACTCCCTTTTCCTAAAACTAGTATTTGATAAGACAAGATCGTATGCTGAAGCAAATTCTAAGATTGATTCTCCTTCTTCATTTATATTACCGTAACCAAAACCTCCATGAACTCTCTCAACCCATCGTTACTTGCCCCGTCATGCCTATTTAAATCTCATCCAATAAAAACCTTTTCATCTAATGGTATGCTTTGCATAAATCCATCCATATCGTCTCAAAACTTGCGTTTGATGCTCTCGCTTAAACTTTTATAATTTTATTATTATATCCCGACCTTTTGAGATTTGTTATTATATCTCAATCTTTTTAAATTGTTTAATTTATAACATAAACACTTTTAAACTCCAAATTTGATGATGTGGCACTTAGAATACAAATTAAACAATTTAAAAACATTAAGATATAACAATAAATCTCAAAAGGTTAGTAATAACAAAAATTGTGAAAAGTTAGGATATTTTAACCAATTAAGCCTACTAAAAATGTTGTTTGCTATTATTGAATTACTATTATCTTTTTATAAGAAAGAAACTATAATTTGCCCGTTGTGAGGCTCCAACTCCCAATTTCTCTCTCAAACAAACACATTAATTGGTTGGTGCCATTGAATTACCATTTTCAATAAACTTCATGTAATTAAATTTTTATTAAATATAGTATTAATGATGAAGGTTTGTTGTGTTTTACTTGGGTCTAATCTAATTATGCTTTTTGTGGGACAAATATGACAACACGCATACAAGATAATAGCAATGACACAAACTACGTACCTCATTATTGAATTATGTATATGTGCTTTTGGAATTAATCGAGCTAGCTTAAGTAATTGAACGCATGCATCGATCGATCTTTAATAACCCCATAAACATGCTATTACATTATATGTAGTTGACAAGCGGATGCAAGTCAATTTCGTTTGAAAGAAATGTTCGTACATGCATTATTAACAAGATATTGCCATGAGCCAACCATGCATGTGAGTTGTGAAACAGTAAAAGGCATCGATTTATCAAAAGAATATGCTAGATTGCTCGTGCATGAGTTGCAAATCATGTATTCAAGTGTCAGTGTTCTTTTTTTCTTCTAGCAGCTTAGTCAGCATGTCAAAGCATGCATTCATCGAGTAGTTTTTAGCTACAAAAGGGGGAGTGAAGCACTAACTTTCATGTTCACTTCCATTCAATTTCCTATAGTGTGCAAACCATATTATACTAGTTTTTGTGTATTAATTTGCTTCCATGGCCCAAGTTAAGAAGATTGAAAAGGAGTGTGAGGTGAGGTGCCCTGTAGACAAGATGTATGAGTTTTTTAGGTATAATATAGCTCAATTTACTAAGATCCTCCCAGAGCACTACAAGAGTTGTGAATTGCTTGAAGGAGATGGAAAGGGCTATGACACGGTTAGGCTTTGGACCTATACTCTAGGTATATTAAATAAAACATATTTTGTATATTCATTTTGTTTATTTTCTTTCTTTCTTTTGGTATTTTAATTTTTCAATTTTTTTAAATATATATTTGTAGGTGTCTAAACCTAAATTTTGCATTTTATCTTTATAGATTTAATTTTGAACTTCAAAGTTCAAACTACTATTGAGTACTAGCTAGAGTGAAACAATATATTAAAACCTCATAGATTCTTCCATTATTTTATTTTTTTTAATTTACCATGTAATATGTAGGAGGTCCTGAAGTTATGGTTGCCAAGGAAGCTTTCAAAGCCATTGACGACGCGAACAAGACTATAACATATCGCATTTTCGATGCAGACTTGAACCGTATGTACAAGAGTTTCGATGTCGTAGTCAAAGTCGTTCCAAATGCTAACGGTACTGGAAGCTTGGTGAAATTGCATATTTTGTATGAGAAGGAACACGAAGACCACCCTCACCCACATTCATACTTAGAATTATTTTCTAAGGTCACCAACACTATCGACTCTCATCTCCACAAGCCATGACTACTCATGAGCTAACAATCTCTATTAATTATCCCAACCTACCATGCCACTACGCACTAAGAATAAATCGTGGGTACGTTGTCCTTATTGTACGTGCTCATGCAGTCTACTATTAATAATTTCCATGTGTGTTTATGCATGATTTACTCTTTGGCTTGTAATTTATGTTTATGAATAAATATGGGGATTGAGTTGTTCATTTTGTCTTAAATTTTTATCTACTTGTATCCGAAGCTCGATCAACCGGCTCCAACTACTCTAGGCTCGCTTTTTAAGATTTGTTTCGGACTTTTAAGGTTGGAGTTTATGTAGGGCCAATTATTATGGACTGGATCCTTATAATAGGTTGTAAGAGTGGGTCACGAAATGAATTAGGCCCAGCTTATTTTAGAAACTAAAGTTCCATTACGCCATTACGTACCTCAACTAACAAGGAAATTAATGGTCAACAATTCTTTTTTCTTTTCTTTTTTTTTGAGGAAAATGGTCTACAATTCATTATTGTTCATGAGATGATCTCGCAAAGGTATAATTAGAATCTCACCCCAAGTGACACCCGTATGCAATGGCGTGCGGGACCTACGTAAAAATAAATGCGAGCAAAATATGTTTTGGTGCTTAACATGCGTGGTGCGTATCTCGAAACGTGCACTTCTTTTGCGTGGGTTGTCCATCTCGAGATACATGTGTGACCTTTGCATGGGTTGTCCACCTCCAGATATGTGCGTGTTGTTTACATATGTTGTCCACCTCGAGATACGTGTGTGGCGTTTGCATGGTTTGCATGAGTTGCTCACCTCGAGATGTGTGCGTGTCGTTTGCATGAATTGCAAGAGGTTGCATGGGTCGCCCTCGACATACGTGCATGGCGATTGCATGAGGTGTCTACCTCGAGATACGTGTGGAACGTTTGCATGAGTTGTCTACGTCGAGATGCGCTTGTGTCGTTTGCATGAGTGGCTCACCTCGAGATACGTGTGTGACGTTTGCATGAGGTGTCCTCATCGAGATACGTGCATGTGGTTTGCATGGGTTGTCCACCTCGATACATGCGTGCGTGACATGAGGTTGGATGGGTTGAACAAATAACTCCTTTTGAGAATAAGTAATTCATAAACTTAGTATTTTGTATGAATTACTCATTCTCAAAAGGAGTTATTCATACAAAGTTCCACTTCATCAAACCACCCCACTGACTCATGAACAACACACCATGGTGTGTCCACCTCATCATCAATAGCTCTTTTTGAAAAGGAGTTATACATTACTTTTGTAATTTTAAAGAAACCTTCCCAATTTGATGAATAAAAAAGTATACCCACGTTACTTTTTGAAGAATACCAAGATATTCTCTACTACCTCTCAACGCTTCCATAGTTTTTGATGGATGCATGGAAGATATTGTAGGGAAAATCTATCACAAATATGAACCAATCATCATCAACCTATATTTTGGTCATGTCCTAACTAAGGAGAAGATGAAATTATGGCTCCACCCCTAAAATTAATATTATGTAAAATTGAATTTCATATGCACCCATCAATATTCCTCGATTAACTATATATGGCTAGTCCTCCTATTTTGTATCGCTAAGAAAATATTAGGATGACCCGATGATGGGACATTTGGGATTAACACTTGGTAATGATATCCATCCATCACGTATCGATGTGTGTGCACACATATCAATCTCGATGCGTAAAAGGATGGACACCATTATCGGCCCGGATCACCCTATCATCTTCTTTTGCATTATCTCCACAATTTTTGAACATTTGATCAAATCAAGCCTATCAAGGTGTTGAAGTTGAAATCATTTATAAAATTAAACATGACGAACGTTAATTCTTCTCTACATTCGGGAGCGTAGAAAAATCACTTGGGCTTCTTAGCCAAGCCCAATAAAAGTAACAATACTATTGTAGGCTAGCCCAAATTTCATGAGAAAATATTTTTTCTTATAGTAACGAAACTTTATTTAATCATGGCCAAAAGTGTATGTACACGGTGAGAAACAATGTGTTTCCCTAGAAATAAAGTCATAAAACCCTTATCAATGTAGTAGGGAAAAATACGTTGTTCCTTTGGTGAATAGTCAGATGCTTCCCACTATGCAGACGAGCCAATAACATATGTAATTAGCCTGTCCAGCCCAGCCCAACAAAAACCATAGTTAACCATTCATTCAAATGTCCTAGGCTCCCAAGTGAGTAATATATAAGAAATTCAACCATTGATCCCCAATATATACTCATATCAGGGGAACCCCTCAAAATGTGTTGTGTATTAAATATTTTGTGTATTTATGACTTATAGATTAATGTGTTGGATTAGAATTTAATGGTTGTAAATATGGTTCCCATGACATGAGTATTTTTGTAGTTTCTATGGTAGTACTACTATATATATACAACTTATAAAACTTAATAAATTATATATATATATATATATATGTATATATATGACTCGTAGCATGAGAGGTCTCCCCATCACGGGTGGGTATGGTGGAATCGAATTTTGTTTTTGCAAAGTCCCGTGAGCGGATGGCTATGGAAATTATTTTTTGATTATACAAATCACAACACAGGAGAATTAGTACGTCGGCTGTGTTATTTTTGCAATGGATGGTTACATAGATGTAAGTATTAATTAAATTATACTTATCATAAGTGGTCCATGTGGGGCCTCACACATTACAAGTGTCAAATTCTGATTAAAGATAACGGTCGATAGGTTATCTTTTTTAAAATTAAACAACGCAGTTTGGTCCTCAATTCTATTCTTTTGAAGTTTTGACTTCAAACACTATTAAGGAGAGGAGAAGAAGGATTTGGAAGATCAAGCTTAACAAATAACAACAATGGCTGGAGGTAAATCCTTATTATTTATTTCCGCATTATAACTTACAGTTGGTATCAGAGCACTTAATCCCTCTGCCTTGTTGTTTGTTCTTCTATTCATGTTTTGGAGTGTCTTTATAGTGCCGATTTGTGTATATTTCGACACTTATTGGCGAATTGATTTCCAAAATTCGAAAACTAATTTTGAGTTTCTAATATTTCAAATACCTATTTGTGATTATCGATCAATAGTAGAGAGGCATGAATTTTTTCATGACCATATTCCTCTAATTTGTACTTATCATTTTGTACATATGTATACATATAGGGAATTCTAGTGTGATACATACACGTACAAAGTTTTGATTGATTAAAAATAGGCAGTTTGGTTTCTTTATCTCAATCCCATTAATTTAGGGATAGATTGACCGATCATAAACACACATTTATTAATGTGTTGTGTTTGTTGAAGTTGCCTTACGATTTCAAAATTGAAATTTGTCGCTGCACACATGCAATACATTAAGAAATTCATTGACTAAAACGTAGGATGATCCATGTATGTGAAATTTCGAATAATGTTAGAGTAGCACAACATCTACATTATGAGAAATTATTAAATTAATTATAGGATCATTCATGCATTTGTTGTAATTGGTTATATGGTTATAGTAAAATTCATCCCACATGATATTTTATTATATTCATATAATTAATTAGAATAGAATATCAAATTGTATTTTCTTAATTTACCCACAGAAATTGAAAAAAGGAAAATAATTTGATAGTTTTATTATATGGTTAATGAATCTTATTGAGTAAACACATTGCCCACAAGCATGTTTTTACGTCACTTAATTTATTCCTTTTATTATGTTTGCATTGTCAAAACATATTATTTGTAGTCTATATTTGATGTTATGCATGTATTTATTTATTTAATATTTGCAGCTACTCATATACTCGTCTTAGGTTCTGAGTTAAAGTTTGAGATCCCGTCTCTAAATGGAGAGAATTACAGGGTATTGAAGGAGAGAATTATCCTTCATTTGGGAGTAATAGATATGGATTTTGTCATATGTAAGGACGAACCACCAGCAATCACCGAGGCTAGCCTTCCCGACGTGGTTTGTCTCTATGAAAATGGGAGAGATCTAATCGTATTTGTGTTATGTTCATTAAAACGAACATAATAGCTAGTATTCTGGGTACGGTGGAGAAGTATGACAAAGTCCGTCCATTACTTAAGGTCGTTAAGGATCGGGCCCAAACATCCGATAAGGCATTGGCCGCACTTAATCATGCAATTTTCATCACTCCGATAACCGGAGTTAGGGTGTGCGATAGCACTTCATGAGGATGAGGGACATAGTGGCCCCCGGCTCAAACACTCGAGGTTGATATGTCCGATAGCTTCTTAGTCCACTACATTCTGAACACACTCCCTCCTCAGTATGCACCTTTAAGATATCTTATAACATACATATAGATAAATGGTCGATCAACGAGTTGACGACCATGTGTGTTCAGGAGGATGGTAGAATGATCATGGAGCAAGGAGAGAGTAAGTGTAATCGTTGGTGACGGATAAGAAGAAAACATGAAAGCCGATCGGAATGGAAAGCAAAAATGCAACCCCATGGTGGAATTATAAAGAAAGAATCCAAGTGTTTTTTTCAGTAAAAAGAAAGGACACATGAAGAATGATTGTATCAAATTCCAACAGTGGCTTCCAAAGAAAGGTATATCAATTTCATATGTTTGTTTTGAATCTAATATGGTTGATACCTTAAGTGACACTTGGTGGATTGACTCTGGTTCTTCAATCCATGTTTCCAATACATTGCAGGATATGACAAATCTATGGAAACCAGGGGGAAGTGAGTTGAGCATTTAATCAGGAAATAAAATGCGCTCACATGTGGAAGTTGTTGGGACATGCATGTTAAAATTGTATAGTGGCTTTATTTTGAATTTGAACAATATTTTCTATGTACTTGGTTTTTTCAGAAACTTGATTTCAGTTTCACAATTGTTGTATTTGGGATTTTGCTTCAACTTTTCTGGAACATTTTTTGGTTTAATATTTAAATCAAATATCGTTGGACATTGTACTTTACTGTATGGTTTATTTTATTTGAATTTAGAAAATAATGCCACTGCTATACATATTACTGGTTTGAAATGAAGTGTCATGAATGATGATTCTTCTATGTTATGGCATCGGGGATTGGAACACATCTCCAAAAATAGAATCAAAAGATTTGTAAATGATGGAGTACTAAGTGCTCTTGACTTTGCTGATTTTGATATTTGTGTGAACTGCATAAAGGGAAAGCAGACTAAAGTATCCAAGAAAGGTGCTCATAGAAGTTCTTCATTATTGGAAATCATCCATACCGACATATGTTATCTGGATATGGACATTAAGACTGGTCCAAAATATTTTATCTCCTTTATTGATGATTTCTCACGCTTCATGTATGTCTACTTGCTTCATCATAGAAATGAAGCATTGGATGCCTTTAAAGTTTTCAAGGCCGAAGTATAGAAACAAAGTGGGAAACAAATTAAAATTGTCAGATCTGACAGAGGAGAAGAATATTATGGTAGATACACCAAGGATGGACAAGCATTTGGTCCATTTGCTAAGTTTCTTCAATCGCAAGGAATAATTCCTCAATACACCAATTCAGGTTCTCCAAGTGAGAATGGTGTAGCAAAGAAGAAACAGACCTCGATGGATATGGTTAGGAGTATGTATAGTAATGCAACGCTACCTATCTCGTTGTGGAGTGAAGCTCTTAAAACGGCAAAGTGTATATTTTAAACAGTGGTTCCAACTAAGATTGTTTCAAAGATGCCATTTGAGTTAATGAAAGGTTTGAAACCTAGTTTGCGACATATACGCGTTTTTTTGGGATGCCCGTTTATAAAGTGGGAATCTATAATCCACATGAAAAGAAGTTGGATCATAGGACCATTAGCGGGTATTTCATTGGATATGCTGAAATGTCTAAAGGATAGTACTAGAATTGTGGAATCTAGAAACGCAAAATTTCTAGAGAATGACATGATTAGTGGATCGGGATCATTTTCAGATATGTTCCTAAAAGTGGTTCATTTTGATGATATTCCTTCTACATCAAGTAGTTATATGTATGTCATTCCAAGTTATGCTCAAATTCCATTAAGAATTGAGGAACGACGAGTTCAAATTCCATAAATTGTTGACAATACTCCAATAGATCAAGTTGTTCATGAAGAACCTTTAAATGGTATAACAACCAATTGTTAATGAAGTACCTCAAGTAAATGAACAAGTTGATCAACATGATCTTCAAGAAAACTTTGATGCAATATTAAGAAGATCTACTAGAGCTAAAAGCTCAACAATACCTAGTGATTTCATTGCGTATCTTCAAGAATTGGACTGTAATGTCAGAGCTGAGAGTGATCCCGAATCGTTTTCACAAGCCATAAATTATGCTGAATCCGAATTATGGCATGATGCTATGATTGATGAAATGAATTCTATGTCATTTAATGATGTTTGAGACCTTGTTGAGTTGCCTAAAGGAGCCAAGGCTATTGGTTTTAAATGGGTCTTTAAGACTAAAAAGGACTCATTAGGCAACATTGAGAGATACAAGGCTAGATTTGTTGCAAAAGGATTCACACAGAAGGAAGGAATCGATTACAAGGAAACTTTTTCTCCTGTATCTAAGAAAGATTCTCTTCGCATAATTTTGGTTTTGATTGCACATTTTGATTTTGAGTTGCAAGAAATGGATGTGAAAACCGCATTTCTTAATGGTCAACTAGAGGAAGAGGTTTACATGAAACAAGCCTCCTGACATTGGTATTTGAAGTTTCATGATGTTATCTTTTCATTTGGTGTTGTTGAGAATATTACGGATAATGGTATATACTAGAAGGTTAGTGGGAGCAAAATTTGTTCTCATTCTATATGTGGATGCCATTTTACTTGCAACAAATGATAAGGGTATGCTTCATGAAGTGAAACAATTCCTTTCTAATAGTTTTGATATGAAAGACATGGGATATGCATTCTATGTTATTGGCATTAAGATCCATAGAGACATGATACGTTGTATTCTTGGTATGTCTCAAGAAGCCTATATTAACAAAGTTTTGGAAAGATTCGGAATGAAGGATTGTTCACCTAGTGTAGCTCCCATTGTGAAGGGTGATAAGCTCAGTTTGAACCAATCCCCTAAAAATGATCTCGAGTGGGAACAAATACTCAATATCCCTTATGCTTCTGCCGTTGGAAGCTTGATGTATGCTCAGGTATGCACAAGACCTGACATAGCATTTGTAGTTGGGATGTTAGGAAGATATCAGAGTAACCCGGTATGGACCATCGAGAACCGCTTGTTTTATAGCTTCTCTATATTGATTGTACGTATCTTCATCTTGACACTTAGGTATTTTCCTATACATCTCTCTTTTAGTCTTAATTGCTCGTTGGACATCCCTCGCTCCACCACCATGTTTCCTTCTTTGGTTGTTCAAGCCTTTAGATATACCTAATACGTTTGATCTCACTCTCCTTATGCAACTACTCATTTCTAGCCACATTGTATTAGCATCTAAGTCAAGATTCCAAACATTTTCCTTTAGTAGTTTTTTCTCTAAACTCTACTTGTTTACTATTTTTTAGGTTCCACCACTTTATTCTGGGGTCGCTAACTCTTTTATTCATATTAGGTCGTCGTTTTAGATTAATACCAAGTACTACTAACTTATGTTGGGTAGTAAGCGCTTCACCAGGTATTACTTTGTAGTCTCTACATATTTTTCTATCTATTTTTCTTGTTAAAAGAAAATCTATTTGACTCTTGTTATGACCACTACTAAAAGTAATTATATGCGACTCCCTTTTCCAAAAACTAGTATTTGATAAGACAAGATCGTATGCTGAAGCAAATTCTAAGATTGATTCTCCTTCTTCATTTCTATTACCGTAACCAAAACCTCCATGAACTCTCTCAAACCCATCGTTACTTGCCCCGTCATACCCGTTTAAATCTCATCCAATAAAAACCTTTTCATCTAATGGTATGCTTTGCATAAATCCATCCATATCGTCTCAAAACTTGCGTTTGATGCTCTCGCTTAAACTTTTATAATTTTATTATTATATCCTGACCTTTTGAGATTTGTTATTATATCTCAATCTTTTTAAATTGTTTAATTTATAACATAAACACTTTTAAACTCCAAATTTGATGATGTGGCACTTAGAATACAAATTAAACAATTTAAAAACATTAAGATATAACAATAAATCTCAAAAGGCTAGTAATAACAAAAATTGTGAAAAGTTAGGATATTTTAACCAATTAAGGCCACTAAAAATGTTGTTGGCTATTATTGAATTATTATTATCTTTTTATAAGAAAGAAACTATAATTTGCCCGCTAGAGGCTCCAACTCCCAATTTCTCTCTCAAACAAACACATTAATTGGTTGGTGCCATTGAATTACCATTTTCAATAAACTTCATGTAATTAAATTTTGATTAAATATAGTATTAATGATGAAGGTTTGTTGTGTTTTACTTGGGTCTAATCTAATTATGCTTTTTGTGGGACAAATATGACAACACGCATACAAGATAATAGCAATGACACAAACTACGTACCTCATTATTGAATTATGTATATGTGCTTTTGGAATTAATCGAGCTAGCTTAAGTAATTGAACGCATGCATCGATCGATCTTTAATAACCCCATAAACATGCTATTACATTATATGTAGTTGACAAGCGGATGCAAGTCAATTTCGTTTGAAAGAAATGTTCGTACATGCATTATTAACAAGATATTGCTCATGAGCCAACCATGCATGTGAGTTGTGACACAGTAAAAGGCATCGATTTATCAAAAGAATAAGCTAGATTGCTCGTGCATGAGTTGCAAATCATGTATTCAAGTGTCAGTGTTCTTTTTTTCTTCTAGCAGCTTAGTCAGCATGTCAAAGCATGCATTCATCGAGTAGTTTTTAGCTATAAAAGGGGGAGTGAAGCACTAACTTTCATGTTCACTTCCATTCAATTTCCTATAGTGTGCAAACCATATTATACTAGGTTTTGTGTATTAATTTGCTTCCATGGCCCAAGTTAAGAAGATTGAAAAGGAGTGTGAGGTGAGGTGCCCTGTAGACAAGATGTATGAGTTTTTTAGGTATAATATAGCTCAATTTACTAAGATCCTCCCAGAGCACTACAAGAGTTGTGAATTGCTTGAAGGAGATGGAAAGGGCTATGGCACGGTTAGGCTTTGGACCTATACTCTAGGTATATTAAATAAAACATATTTTGTATATTCATTTTGTTTATTTTCTTTCTTTCTTTTGGTATTTTAATTTTTCAATTTTTTTAAATATATATTTGTAGGTGTCTAAACCTAAATTTTGCATTTTATCTTTATAGATTTAATTTTGAACTTCAAAGTTCAAACTACTATTGAGTACTAGCTAGAGTGAAACAATATATTAAAACCTCATAGATTCTTCCATTATTTTATTTTTTTTAATTTACCATGTAATATGTAGGAGGTCCGTAAGTTATGGTTGCCAAGGAAGCTTTCAAAGCCATTGACGACGCGAACAAGACTATAACATATCGCATTTTCGATGCAGACTTGAACCGTATGTACAAGAGTTTCGATATCGTAGTCAAAGTCGCTCCAAATGCCAACTGCATCGAAGCTTGGTGAAATGGCATGTTTTGTATGAGAAGGAACACGAAGACCACCCTCACCCACATCCATACTTAGAATTATTTTCTAAGGTCACTAACGCTATCGACTCTCATCTCCACAAGCCATGACTACTCATGAGCTAGCAATCTCTATTAATTATCCCAACCTACCATGCCACTACGCACTAAGAATAAATCGTGGGTACGTTGTCCTTATTGTACGTGCTCATGCAGTCTACTATTAATAATTTCCATGTGTGTTTATGCATGTTTTACTCTTTGGCTTGTAATTTATGTTTATGAATAAATATGGGGATTGAGTTGTTCATTTTGTCTTAAATTTTTATCTACTTGTATCCGAAGCTCGATCAACCGGCTCCAACTACTCTAGGCTCGCTTTTTAAGATTTGTTTCGGACTTTTAAGGTTGGAGTTTATGTAAGGCCAATTATTACGGACTGGACCCTTATAATTAGGTTGTAAGAGTGGGTCACGAAATGAAATAGGCCCAGCTTATTTTAGAAACTAAAGTTCCATTACGCCATTACGTACCTCAACTAACAAGGAAATTAATGGTCAACAATTCTTTTTCTTTATTTTTTTGAGGAAAATGGTCGACAATTCATTATTGTTTATGAGATGATCTCGCAAAGGTATAATTATAAATCACTTCTAGCCAAGATACATTGAACTATTTTCCAAAAAAAAAAAAAAAAAAAAAAAAATCCGAAATAAATGGGTGATCTCATATGACAATTTTTGATCATCAGATCATCGAATCTAAACACGATTATTAGTGACGAGAACATGCATGTATATGTCATTATGTCATACGAATCGTGGAGCTACGTACTTGACCCCCATTATGTGTGTATTTTTTTCAATATAAATTTGTTAGGTTGTGGTTGTCGATGTTGTTGATCAAGATAGGTCATTCTTATCAATGACGAGTTATTTATCAAAAAACTCTCCCTATCCTTTTCCAATGGTTGCTCCAAGATTTTTGCTTTTTCTGTCAAGGTCTTTGGGCTTTATTTTGATTCTTTATACCTATTGAGGTTTGAGGATCTTTGAGCGATAAAGACTATGACTAGTATATTCGAAAAATTACAGCCGTACAATTAATTTTTATTTAAATTAGTAAAATAAGTTATCTTTTCTTTTTATTCCTTAAGGTATTTCTCCTTTTGAAAATGCGCTATTAATGTGAAAAATTGCACCCACTACCAATAAAACGAGTGGCTCATTCTTAGAATGCGACATTCTTGTTATGGAGAAGTCCACGTGGATCGTCAAACAAAAATGAATAGCGTATTCTGAGAATGCACCATTCATGAAAATCCTATGGATCAATCCACGCGGACGCCTATGTTGATCGAATTGGTTTACATGAATAGCGCATTCGAAAAATGCGCTATTCATGTAAATCCTATGGATCGCCCACGTGGACGCACGCGTGGACATTTAAATATCTAAATAATATATAATATATAATACATATATTTTATATGTATATATATATATTATATTATATTATATATAAATAAATAAATATAATATAATATTTATAATATAAAATATATATTTTATTTATATATTTATACATAATATAGAAAAATATAATTAGAATGTCACCACAAGTGACACCCGTATGCAATGGCGTGCGGGACCCAAGTAAAAATAAATGCGAGCGTAATATGTTTTAGTGCATAACATGCGTGGTGCGTATCTCGAAACTTGCATGACGTTTTGCGGGTTGTCCACCTCGAGATACATGTGTGACCTTTGCATGGGTTGTCCACCTCCATATATGTGCATGTTGTTTACATGTGTTGTCCACATCGAGATACGTGTGTGGTGTTTGCTTTGTTTGCATGAGTTGCTCACCTCGAGATGTGTGCGTGTCGTTTGCATGAATTGCAAGAGGTTGCATGGGTCGCCCTCGACATACGTGCGTGGTGTTTGCATGAGGTGTCTACCTCGAGATACGTGCAAGGGCGTTTGCATGGGTTGTCTATGTCGAGATGCGCTTGTGTCGTTTGCATGGGTTGCTCACCTCGAGATACGTGTGTGACGTTTGCATGAGGTGTCATCATCGAGATACGTGCATGTGGTTTGCATGGGTTGTCCACCTCGATACATGCGTGCGTGACGTGAGGTTGAATGGGTTGAACAAATAACTCCTTTTGAGAAGAAGTAATTCATACACTTAATTAGTATTTTGTATGAATTACTCCTTCTCAAAAGGAGTTATTCATACAAAGTTCCACCTCATCAAACCACCCCACTGACTCATGAACAACACACCATGGTGTGTCCACCTCATAATCAATAGCACTTTTTGAAAATGAGTTATACATTACTTTTGTAATTTTAAAGAAACCTTCCCAATTTGATGAATAAAAAGTATCCCACGTTAATTTTTGAAAAAGACCAATATATTCTCTACTACCTTTCAACGCTTCCATAGTTTCTGATGGATGCATGGTAGATATTGTAGGGAAAATCTATCACAAATATGAACCAATCATCATCAACCTATATTTTGGTCATGTCCTAACCAATGAGAAGATAAAATTATGGCTCCGCCCCTAAAATTAATAATATGTAAAATTGAATTTCATATGCACCCGTCAATATTCCTCGATTAACTATATATGGCTAGTCCTCCTATTTTGTATTAGCTAAGAAAATATTAGGATGACCCGATGATGGGACATTTGGGATTGACACTTGATAATGATATCCATCCATCACGTATTGATGTGTGTGCACCCATATCCCGATGCGTAAAAGGATGGGCACCATTATCTACCGGGTTACCCTATCATCTTCTTTTGCATTATCTCCACAATTTTTGAACATTTGATCAAATCAAGCCTATCAAGTTGTTGAAGTTGAAATCATTTATAAAATTAAACATGACGGCGTAAATTCTTCTCTACATTCGGGAGCGTAGAAAATCACTTGGGCTTCTTAGCCAAGCCCAATAAAAGTAACAAGATTTATTGTAGGCTAGCCCAATTTCATGAGAAAATATTTTTTTCTTATAGTAACGAAACTTTATTTAATCATGGCCAAAAGTGTATGTACACTAGCGAGAAACAATGTGTTTCCCTAGAAATAAAGTAAAAAAAACCCTTATCAATGTAGTAGGGAAAAATACGTCGTTCCTTTTGGTGAATAGTCGATGCTTCCCACTATGCAGACGGGCCAATAACATATGTAATTAGTCCGTCTCAAAGCCCATCCCAACAAAAAACCATAGTTAACCATTCATTCGTAGGTCCTAGGCTCCCAAATGAGTAATATATAAGAAATTCAACCATTGATCCCCAATATATACTCATATCGGGGAACCCTCAAAATGTGTTGTGTATTTATGACTTATAGATTAATGTGTTGGATTAGAATTTAATGGTTGTAAATATGGTTCCCCATGACATGAGTATTTTTGTAGTTTCTATGGTAGTACTACTATATATATATATACACCTTATAAAAATTAATAAATTATATATATATATGACTCGTAGCAAAATTAATAAATTATGTATATTTCTATTTTGAGAATTATATAAAAATTGTATATACACCTTATAAGATAGCGATTTTAATTGTTTAAGGCGAGTCATAATCAAGTTGAACATGTTAACTTGGCTCGTTTATAAACCGTGCATAAACGTGTTCACCTATTTATATATGTCCCATACCCATTTATGACAAACTGTGAATTTAGGAAAGTTCATTGGATCTATATAATTAATTCGACACTCTTTTCCTTCCAACTGTGTCTTTGTCACTTTGACTGGGCTAGCTCAATGCTAATTGATTAGGAAAATACTAGAATGACGCCAACAATGTCACACCATAAGCCACATTGGCCCACAATACCCCTCCATGTAGCCTCCACCCGCTTGTTATGCATCGAGATCCTGTGCTTGTTTGCATCTCGAGACATACATAGATGGCTTTTGTGAGCCAATGTGTCTTGTGGTGTGACATATTGGGTGCATCCAATTTTTTGGGCCCAACTCAAATATCAAAAATTAGTTAGGCGTATTTTTGAGTCACTTAGGCCTATTTCTTTTTGTGGCATTCGGCCCATTACCAACAATAGCATGAATTAATATAGGGGCCCGAACCATTACAATTGATCCAAAAATATATAAACAACATAGGGAATGCACAAATAATAACAAGCAACAATACAACAATATATTATAAAATAAAATAAAAAACACCACCACCACATAATTATTCAAACGCGTCCAACTCATAAGGAGTACTAGAACCATACATAGGGACGGGCCACCATTTATTTTTATTAGCACTGATTCATACACAAATCAAACCCGTATGGTCGGATCATTTTATAATTGGCTAGCTAGCTAGCTCATGGCTTGTGGAGATGAGAGTCGAGATTGTTGGCCAATTTAGTGAGTAGTTCGAGGTAGGGATGAGGATGAGGGTGGTCTTCGTGTTCCTTCTCATACACAATGTGCCAATTCACCAAGCTTCCATTGCTATCATTTGAAATGACTTCGAGTATGACATCAAATCTTATGTACATATGTTTCAAGTCTCCTACGAAAACGCTATTAGTTATAGTCTTGTTTTCATCGTCAATAGCTTTGAGAGTTTCCTTGACAACCCAAACCTCCGGACCTCCTATATATCAAAAGAGTTAATGGAGGAATTAGTGTATGAAACTGAATCCAAGATAATGTATGATCAAATAAATAAAAAAATAAAAATAAAAATAAACTATTATTTATATGTAGGGGACCACATACTAATCATTTACCTACCACTTAGTTGGTCTATAGGAGATTCATCAAACCCTTGATTAACCATAAAAAACATATATACTAAGATCTCGTAAACCGACTCTTTTTATGTGATTCTAATCTACATGCCAACCTAACTAATTGGGTAGCCCAATGATTTGGTATGAACTTTGAAAGTAAGAAGTCATGGGTTCAAACCTTGCATGGCGGGTGCAAAAGTTGTTTCTTTCATATCAAAAAATCTACATACAATAATAACAACAACATAGCCTCGGGCCCCAAATTAATTGGGGTCTGGCTACATGGATCAAACTTTTTCATTGTGCTAAATTAAGTGCAATGTGAAACACACCCTAGCTCATTTCTCACTACACCTGGGCTTCGATGGAAAGCGTCGCTAGGTGGGAACGTCCCAACGTTTATATGTGTTTGATCCATTTCATGAAAAGTGACATAAGTTTTATGATGGTTGTAGTCAACATATCGCAACGGCTCCCTCCCCCACTTTTCGGTATGAAAAATGAGTTTGAGACCTCCTTATCCATTTTTCTATGAAAAATAGGCGTCGTAGTCCCGACAGCCTCCAACACTCTTTCCATCTCCTTGACACACTTCAATATTCTTGCAATACTCAAGAATGATCCGGGGATGTTGTTCGATATTTTTCTTCATGAACTCGTAAGACCTATCCGCAGACATCTCACCTCAAACTCTACTTCAAGCTTCTCAACTTGGCCCATCAAAGAAATACACATAAACTAGCTAGCTAGTATCATGGTTTGCACTCTAAAAGAAATTGAATGGAAGTGAGCGTGTAAATTAAGTGCTTCACTCCCCCTTTTAAAGCCGATTGTAAGGAAATGAATGCTAGCTTTCCATGCTATGACTAATAATTAAGCTACTTTTGTTGTGTTCGGTATGATGGGTCGGGAGGACGTGTTGTCTTTTTTTATCTTATTGTGCATTAAAGACCGCGAGAATGGGGGCCAACAGGCATTGCTCTCACCGATCTTGGCAGTGGTAGTGCCCCTAATGTCGAGTCCCGCAGCCTCAAGAATGAGAGGTCTCCCCATCACGGGTGGGTATGGTGGAATCGAATTTTGTTTTTGCAAAGTCCCGTGAGCGGGTGTCTATGGAAATTATTTTTTGATTATAAAAATTACAACACAGAGAATTAGTACGTCTGGTTGTGTTATTTTTGCAATAGCTGGTGAAATAGATGTAAGTATTAATTAAATTATACTTATCATAAGTGATCCATGTGGGGCCCCACACATTACAAGTGTCAAACTCTGATTAAAGATAACGGTTGATAGACGGTTATCTTTTGGAGAATTAAACAACGCCGTTTGGTCCCCAATTCTATTCTCTTGAAGTTTTGACTCCGAACACTATTAAGGAGATGAGAAGAAGGATTTGGAAGATCAAGCTTAACAAATAACAACAATGGCTGGAGGTAAATCCTTATTATTTATTTCCGCATTATGACTTACAAGCTTGGTATCGTAGCACTTAATGCCTCGCTTTATTGTTTGTTCTTCTATTCATGTTTTGGAGTTGTCTTGATAGTGCGGATTTGTGTATATTTCTAAGACTTATTTTAAATTGATTTCCAAAATTTGAAAACTAATTTTAAATTTCGTAATATTTCAAATACCTATTTGTGATTATCGATCAATAGTAGAGAGGCATGAATTTTATCATGACCATAATCCTCTAATTTGTACTTATCATTTTGTACATATGTATACATATAGGGAATTCTAGTGCGATACATACACGTACAAAGTTTTGATTGATTAAAAATAGGTAGTTTGGTTTCTTTATCTCAATCCCATTCATGTAGGGATAGATTGATCGATCATAAACACACATTTATTAATGTGTTGTGTTTGTCAAGTTGCCTTGCGATTTCAAAATTCAAATTTGTCGCACACATACAATACATTAAGAAATTCATTGACTAAAATGTAGGATGATCCATGTATGTGAAATTTCAAATAATGTTAGAGTAGCCACAACATCTACATTATGAGAAATTATTAAATTAATTATAGGATCATTCATGCATTTGTTGTAATTGGTTATATGGTTATGGTAAATTCATCCCACATGATATTTTATTATATTCATATAATTAATTAGAAAAGAATATCAAATTATATTTTCTTAATTTACCCACAGAATTGAGAAAAGGAAAATAATTTGATAGTTTTATTATATGGTTAATGAATCTTATCGAGTAAACACATTAGCCCACATGCATGTTTTTACGTCACTTGATTTATTCCTTTTATTATCTTTGCATTGGCAAAACATATTATTTGTAGTCTCTATTTGATGTTATGCATGTATTTATTTATTTAATATTTGCAGCCTACTCATATACTGCCTTAGGTTCTCGAGTTAAAGTTTGAGATCCCGTCTCTAAATGGAGAGAATTACAGTGGTATGGAAGGAAAGAATTCTCCTTCATTTGGGAGTAATGGATATGGATTTTGTCATATGTAAGGACGAACCACCAAAGAATCACCGAGGCTAGCCTTCCCGACGTGGTTTGTCTCTATGAAAATGGGAGAGATCTAATCGATTTGTGTTATGTTCATTAAAACGAACATAATAGCTAGTATTCTGGGTACGGTGGAGAAGTATGACAAGGTCCGTCCATAGCTTAAGGTCGTTGAGGATCAATTTCAGACATTTAATAAGGCATTGGCCAAGCACCTAATCATGCAATTCTCATCACTACGATGACCGGAGTTAAGGTGCGCGAGAGCACTTCATGGGGATGAGGGACATAGCGCCGGCTCAAAACACTCGAGGTTGATATGTTTGAGTGCTTCTTAGTCCACTACATTTTAACACACTCCCTCCTCTCGTATGCACCCTTTATGATCTCTTATAACACACATAGACATAAATGGTCGATCAACGAGAGTTGGCGACCATGTGTGTTCTGGGGAGGAGGGTAGAATGATCATGGAGCAAGGAGAGAGTAGTGTATGCAGACTCGACAAGAAGAAAGACATGAAAGTCGATCGAAAAGGGAAACCAAAAATGCAACCCCATGGTGGAATTGTAAAGAAAGAATCCAAGTGTTTTTTCTCAGAAAAAGAAGGGACACATGGAGAATGATTTTATCAAATTCCAAAATCGGCTTCCAAAGAAAGGTATATCAATTTCATAAATTTGTTTTGAATCTAATATGGTTGATACCTTAAGTGACACTTGGTGGATTGACTATGGTTATTCAATCCATGTTTCCAATACATTCACAGATATGACAAATTTGTGGAAACCAATGGAAGTGAGTTGAGCATTTATTCAGAAATAAAATGTGCTCACATGTGGAAGTTGTTGGGACATGCATGTTAAAATTGTTTAGTGGCTTTATTTTGAATTTGAACAATATTTTCTATGTACCTGGTTTTTTCGTAAACTTGATTTCGCTTTCACAAGCTTGTTGTATTTGGGATTTTGCTTCAACTTTTTCGGGAACATCTTTTGATTTAATATTTAAATCAAATATCGCTGGACATGGTACTTTATTGAATGGTTTATTTTATTTGAATTTGGAAAATAATGCCACCGTTATATATGTTATGGGTTTGAAAAGAAGTGTCACGAATGATGATTCTTCTATGTTATGGCATCTGAGATGGGACACATCTCCAAGGATTGAATCAAAAGATTGGTAAATGATGGAGTACTAAGTGCTCTTGCTTTGCATTGATTTTGAGATTTCATGTGAACTCGCATAAAGGGAAAGCAGACTAAAGTATCCAAGAAAGGTGCTCATATAAGTTTTTCATTATTGGAAATCATCCATACCGACATATGTTGTCTAGATATGGACATTAAGACAGTCGAAAATATTTTATCTCCTTTATTGATGATTTCTCACGCTTATGTATGTCTACTTGCTTCATCATAAAAATGAAGCATTAGATGCCTTTAAAGTTTTCAAGGTCAAGTAGAGAAACAAAGTGGGAACCAAATTAAGATTGTCGATCTCGATGTGAGGAGGTGAATATTATGGTAGATACACTAGATGGACAAGCATTTGGTCCATTTGCTAAGTTTCTTCAAGCGCAAGGAATAGTTCCTCAATACACCAATCCAGGTTATCCAAGTGAGAATGGTGTAGCAGAAAGAATAAGTTCTGACTCGATGGATATGGTTAGAGTATGCGTAGTAATACAACCCTACCTATCTCCTCAGGAGTGAAGCTCTTAAAACTAAGAAGGTATATATTAAACAGGTTCCAACTAAGATCGTTTCAAAGACGCCATTTGAGTTAATGAAAAGTTGGAAACCTAATTTGCGATATATATGCGCTTTTGGGATGCCCGTGTGAAGTTGAGAATCTATAATCCACATGAAAAGAAGTTGGATCCTAGGACCATTAGCGGGTATTTCATTGGATATGTCGAGAAGTGTAAAGGATATCGCTTCTATTGTCCTTCTCATAGCACTAGAATTGTGGAATTTAGAAACGCAAAATTACTAGAGAATGACATGATTAGCGGGAGGATCGCTTTTCAGATATGTTCCTAAAAGGGTTCATTTTGATGATATTCCTTCTACATCAAGTAGTCATATGTATGTCATTCCAAGTTATGCTCAAGTTTCATTAAGAATCGAGGAACGACGAGTTCACATTCCATAAATTGTTGATAATACTCCAATAGATCAAGTTGTTCATGAAGAACCTTGATATGGTAGAGCAACCAATTGTTCATGGAGTACCTTAAGTAAATGAACAAGTTGATCAACATGATCTTCAAGAATATTTAGATGCAACAATAAGAATATCTACTAGAGTTAAAAGGTCAAGCAATACCTAGTGATTTCATTGTGTATCCGCAAGAATTGGACTATAATGTCTGTTTCGAGAGCTGATCCCGAATCGCTTTCACAAGCCATAAATTGTGCTGAATTCGAATTATGGCATGATGTTATGATTGATTAAATGAATTATATGTCATTTAATGATGTTTGGGACCTTGTTTAGTTGCCTAAAGGAGCCAAGGCTATTGGTTGTAAATGGGTTTATAAGACTAAGAATGACTCATTAGGCAACATTGAGAGATAAAAGGCTAGACTTGTTGCAAAAGGATTCACATAAAAGGATGGAATCGATTACAAGGAAACTTTTTATTCTGTATCTAAGAAAGATTCTATTCGCATAATTTTGACTTTCATTGCACATTTTGATTTTGAGTTGCAACAAATGGATGTGAAAACCGCGTTTCTTAATGGTCAACTAGAGGAAGAGTTTTACATGAAACAACCAGAAGGATTTTCCTCTATTGGCAATGAGAATTTGGTTTGCAAGCTTAAGAAATCTATATATGGATTGAAACAAGCCTCCCGACATGCTGGTATTTGAAGTTTCATGATGTTATCTCTTCATTTAGTTTTGTTGAGAATATTATGGATAATTGTATATACCGTAAGGTTAGTGGGAGAAAAATTTGTTTTCTCATTCTATATGTGGATGACATTTTACTTGCAACAAATGATAATGGTATGCTTCATGAAGTGAAACAATTCTTTTCTTATAGTTTTGATATGAAAGACATGGGATATGCATCCTATGTTATTGGCATTAAGATCCATAGAGATAGGATACATTGTATTCTTGGTATTTCTCAGAAGCCTATATCGACAAAGTTTTGGAAAGATTCAATGAATGATTGTTCACCTAAGTGTAGCTCCCATCGTGAAGGGTAATAAGTTCAGTTTGAACCAATCCCCTAAAAATGATCTCGAGCGGATCAAATGCTCAATATCCCATATGCTTCTCGTTGGAAGCTTGATGTATGCTGTGTATGCACAAGACCCGACATAGCATTCGCAATGGGATGTTAGGAAGATATCAAAGTAACTCGGGTATGGACCACTCGGAGAGCCGCAGCAGAAGGTTATGAGATACCTTCATGGGATAAAGGACTACATGCTTATATATAGATGAACTGATACTTTGGAAGTCACTGGCTACTCATATTCAGACTTTGCCGGTTGCATTGATTCACGTAAATTAACATTGGGATTTATTTTCATGCTAGCTAGTGGAGTTGTATCATGGAGAAGCGCAAACCAAAAATTGATTGCTACTTCCACTATGGAGGCCGAGTTCGTTTCTTGTTTTGAGGCTACTTCTCAAGGTGTTTGCCTAAACAGCTTCATTTATGGGCTTAGAATCATGGATTATATCTCTAGGCAATTTAAAATGTATTGTGATAATTCAATGCTATTTTTTATGGCTAAGAACAACAAAAGCGGAGTCGAAGCAAGCACATCGATATTAAGTACTTAGCCATAAAGTGGAACGTGTTAAGGACAAAACAAAGGGTCATTGAGCACATTAGCACCGAATTAATGATTGCGGATCCTTTAACTAAAGGCATGCCACCAATGAAGTTTAAGGATCATGTTGATAGGATGGAACTTAGGTCCATTATGTGATCATCATTGTAAGAATGATGTTTTTGTGGACACTTTTTTGAGATATTTCTTTACTTATGTATTGTGTACACATTCATGTTTTATTTGATTTGAGAAATATCATTAAGTTTGGACCAAAAATAAACTTGAGGTTTATTCATTAAGTTATGACAATATGGTAAGAAATTTAATGCATTGTGATACGTGGAAAATATTACTCACTTGATAGAGGACCTATCGCCATGATTCATGCATTTTATTTCTTAATTTTGGTGATAATGTGTATATGGATAAACTGGGAGAATGTAAGTATTAATTAAATTATACTTATCATAAGTGATCCATGTGGGTCCCACACGTTACAAGTGTCAAATTTCGATTAAAGATAACGTTGATAAGTTGATATCTTTTGGGAAATTAAACAACGCAGTTTGGTCCTCAATTCTATTCTCTTGAAGTTTTGATTCCGAACACCATTAAGGAGAGGAGGAGAAGAAGGATTTGGAAGATCAAGCTTAACAAATAACAACAATGGCTGGAGGTAAATCCTTATTATTTATTTCCGCATTATGACTTACAATAGAAGCTAATACTCTCATTTTGTAAATATTTTTTTTTCGAACTCATTTTGTAAATATTTACTTATATAGGGGAGAGGGGTGTATATGTCCTCGACCTAGTTTTGAGATCATAAAATTTGTTTCATTCCAAAAAAAAAAAAAAAAAAAAAAAACCAAAAGAAGATTAACACCGACACATAGTTTGCTAATTGCATGCTAAGCAATCTTAATTGATAATTGATGCATGTTCCTATCAAGAAAATTAATAATTAATGCATGTAGCTAGGAATATTTCTCGGGATTTATATCTCATTAGTACGAAAACTATTGGCAAATTAATATATATATATACTAGTTTTCAGACGTGCTACGCACGATTCACCCGCTCGTTTTGCTCGCGAGAATTTATTTTTAAGAATTTATTAATAAAATTCAAAATTGTAATTAAAATTTAAAAATTAGAAATACAAGTACCTTTTTTTAGCTTATCAATATTCTCTAATGTGATTGAGATAAGATGTGAATGAAAAAACAAGCTAGTCATGCTAGGACATTACTTCCTCAAAAAAAAGGAAAAAATGAAAAAAAAAAATGCAAGTGGTTTGACCATCAATTTGTGAACATTTGCTTGTGGAGATTCCGTGGAATTGTATATAAAGTTCAATCTTTACCTCAAACTCTATACATAGAAATGATATAACTTTGAAATTATGAATGTAAATAATTGAATTAATTGGGATTAAAACTTTAGACACCTTTTTTTCACATGATTAATCAGAATTTTTTTCATTCAAATTTCTTCTGGGTTTTGGGTTAGTTCCCTCCCCCAACACCTTCAAACCACCTTCTTCTTCAACCTCCACCTTCTTCTTCTCCCTCTCGGATTCTCTCTTCTTCATTGTTTATATATATATATATAAAACCGAACCTCCCCTCTCAATTCCAATTTCGAATTCATAAACAAAATCACCCCACAATCACTAAAATCAAAAATTGAAATATTATCTCACCTTCAACTGTTCTTCAACAACGCCACCAACACTCACGGCTCTCCTTGAATTTGATCTCCAACCGAGATATATATATATATATATATATATATATATATATATATATATATATATATATATATATATATATGAGGAAGAACAATGAGGGTTTGAGTGAGAATGATGAAGACGATGACTAGTGGTATGCACCCCCTTAAAACGTATCAAATGGTAGCATGCAATTCAAGCTTTCAACAGATACAATGTTCATATAAACCGATTTGCCCCAGAAACAAGTGCACACTCCAATTTAGAAGTCTCCCTCAATTTATCAACCTCTCCATCTCCGTGTATGGATTGATGAGAATGAGTTTTTGTATTGGATTGATGAGAAGGAGTTCGTCCGAACATAATCGAGTGATCGATGAAGACCGGGAGAAAGAGAAAATCGTGTATTGGATTGATGAGAAGGAGTTCTGGATTGATTTGGAGATAAGAAAAAACGCGTGTGGTGGATTGATAAGGAGTTAGAGTTTGATTTGGAGACAAAAGAAAAGGTTGATTTGGATATGGAAACAAAAATATGGGCAAATAGGTAAATTTCATTACCACTCAAAAATTTGTGATTCGTGCTTTTATATATATGATAGATATATCAATTCATGGATATATATTAATTAGATTGCATATGTAGATCGATAAACAATTAGCAAAAAGAAGCGTTAGAATAATGACAACATGTGTAACTCGCCCACCGAGGGACTTAAGCCGAAATTTTCAGAAACGGGCCCGCCGAGATGGGCTCAATGGTACCAGACTCGATGGATTCGAGTACTTGTGGTCCCTCGATGGATTCGAGTTCGAGTCCTGTGGGGGGAGGGGGAATGGACACGGCCCCGCCGAAAATGCAACATGTGCTAGCTCTTCCCGTCCCATCTCTAAGCAGCCCACGGGCCGGTCGAGTGGGCCGTTACAACCCACGGCCTCGCCGAGACGATGGGACTAAGCCGAACACATCGCTCGCATTTTTCGGCAGAAACCGTGTCCATTCCCCTCCCTGCACTCGAACTCGAGCCCCTAGGGACACAAGTACTGAATGCCGAACCCCTGCATTATTCGAAATCGCCGATATAATCGACCTCGCGAATAGTCTCTCACTCAGCCTGAACCGCAAGACTGAGGCAAATACGCGAGCCCATCGACCCGGTACCAACCGGGCCGATCACCGCTTGGTACCAGTTCGACGGGCTCGCGTATTTACCCTCGAGTGCGCGAGTTCGAGCCTGGGAGTGAGGGGACTATTCACGAGGTCGACAACTGCAGCTTCTCAATAGTCCTGGGGTTCTAAGAGTCCGGCGGCGTGTCGTGTGCCCCAAAATAAAGGTGCCTCTTTTATGACAGACCCGACCGCCTAATGGACCTCTTTGGTACCGTCGGCTATCCGTAAACCGCCCATAGACCTCGTGGATATTTCCCCTCCCTGCACTCGAACGCACGCCCTAGGGTACAAGTACGTGAGCCCATCGAGTCCGGTACCATGAGTCGCAGTATCGTCGAGCTTATCCAGTAAACCGCCCATGAGACTCGTGGATATTTCCTCACTCCTCGCTGAGCGCCCCTGGGCAGCACGCGTTTCTTCGAGGGTGTGTACCATCGAGCCGCAGCAGCTCAATGGTACACACCCTCGAAGGAACGCGTACTTGTACCCTGGGCGCGTCGAATCCTGTGGGGTGGGAGGGGGAAATATCCACGAGGTCCTATGGGCGCTTTCGGATAGCTTCGACAAGCACTCAAGAGGTCCTAAGGCAGGCCGGTCCGTCATAAAAAGAGGCACCTTTATTTTGGGGCACACGACCCGCCCTTCTGACTCCGCCGAACCCTGCACTATTCGAACCGCCGATGACCGACCTGCACTCGATGGATTCGAGTACTTGTGTCCCTGGGGGCTCGAGTTCGAGTCCTGGGGAGGGGGAATGGACACGGCTTCCTCGCCGAAAATGCAGCGATGTGTTCAGCTTCCGTCCCATCTCTACAGCCCACGGGTCGGTCGAGTGGGACCGTTACAACATGTCACACTTCAAGATACATTGATTCATAAGAGCCATCGATGCACGTTTTGGGATGCGACATACAAGATCCCAATGGATAACTCGAGGTCACATGGAAGACTTCGTGAGCCAACATGTCTTGTGGTGTGCCATTGTTGTTGTCGTTCTAGTATTTTTCATTAGCTAATTAGTATATATCACTTCATGGATTTAAGACTTGAAAGGAACCTAATATATATAGGTGGAGGGAGCACCCAACGTTGATTTTTCATTCTCAAAACTCGAACTCGAGTCAATCTAAAGTTAGGTTGTCACAACAAGAATGCGAAGGCACTGTTGTGCGAGTTAAACGCACGACTTCGATTTCGATCCCCAAGCATGGTAAGATCGTTCGACCACTAAGTTCTCACTATCACGATAAAGTCGTGGCCTCGTGGGAATAGTGAGGTAACTCGACACCCAAGATTATAAAAAAAAAAAAAAAAATCGAACCCGAGTTAATAAGAAAGAAACAATTAACTTGCCCATATCTGGATTCAAACTCATAGTCTCTTAATACCAAGCCTCACACCCGTTGGAATTTATAATTAATAATTTATAAAGGAAATCGAATGCAAGTTGTGAGACATCACATAAAAAACACGTAGTGCATTTTACAACGTACATACAAGTGCATTTTTCGGGTTGATGGCATGCGAATCTTTTTAAAAAATAAGAAAGAAACAATTAACTTGCCCCTATCGAGATTCAAACTCATGGTCTCTTAATACCAAGCCTCATACCTAAGTGGAATTTATAATTTAATGTGTATTCAATTGAGATTTTAACTGACTTTTTGGTTACTTCTAATTACTAAAAAAGTTTAGGTGTATTCAATTAAAACTTTTAGAGAGTTTATAAAAGTAAGGTGTATTCAATGTGAACTTGTATAGACTTTTTAAAAAGTCTATAAAAGTTTTGAGGTATTCAATTTAAACTTTTAGAGAGTTTATAAAAGTAAGGTGTATTTAATTTTTTGATGACTTTGGTGGTTTGGTTACAAATCTCGACTTTTATAGATTTTTTATATAAAAATACACATAAATAAATCTTTAACTTCACATCACATCAATCCGTAAACTTTTAGAGACTTCTAATTTTTGTTGATTCCCTTATTCAATAAGGACTTCATTATTCACAATGTATTTTTCTTATCAATTGTTTTTATCAACTTCTCCTACCACTCCACAACTCTTGGATTTCATTGCTTACTCATTATACTCTAATGTCTATATTGATGAAAATGAAAATGATGTCGTTATTAACAAGATCTCATACTTGCATCATTGTACATTTTTATAGGACTTTTTATAAAGAAGTTTCGTTTATTAGTGTATAATTATAATCTAAAAGTGTAATATTATTATTTTTGGAGAAAATAATCGTATATATGTTTTTTTTCAAATGCAAGAAGTGCATTTTAAGAAATTTAAACTATCATTCTTAAAGAAAAAAAATATAAGTTTTTTTACTTAATTAAAAAAAATTGCAAGATTTTTACACAATGATCTTCCTTGGTTATTTTTTGACACAAAAAGATGATTCATTTACCTATTTGTTTTGTTGATATTTATTTACTTATTTATTATGTTACTATCTTGACAATAATTCATTAATATGTATATAAAAAAAATTTAAAATACAAAAATACTTTTAAAAATTAGTAATAGTTCTTAAGAAAAGAAATATAATTATTCATCTATTTTTTATAATAAAGTGCAAAATATTTGTTTCTATCGAAAATGTAAAATATCAAGAAAGTACTCATCTCTCTTGATTGATCGAGAGAGTGAGTGCATTTGTAAAATATCAAGAAAGTACTCATCTCCTTTACACGTGTAACACTTTCATTGTGCTAACATCTAACTAACTTACCAACTCTCATCATGACACAAGACAACTCATGTTCACATAATGTACATGTCCCGTAACTCAAACATTCTAATCGTGTCGGCCCAGCTTCCCACAACCGGGTCCCGCCCCGCCTAAGCCCACGTAGACCCCGAGCCGCCTCGCAAGGTCAATGCAAGCCTAGTCGGCCTCTTTCAATCCATCATTATAAGTAAATTCATAATTTTGAGTTGAGTTATTAGTACTTTTCAAGTTTTACAAATTTAGCTTTAAGCAATTAATACATTAAATAACTCAAAAATAATTGTAAAAGAGTTGGACAACCTAATTGTGGAACCCCGCATAAATATATCATCATCGTAGGAGAGTAAATACAAGATATACAAAAGATTCACCTAGCTATGGAACTTTCCCTCGCGGACCGCGGATCTCGCACTCGCCAAACACAAGAATGACGAGCTCGTGTAAGTAACGCCAAGACGACATATATACAAAGATTTAAATACCTAAATCGCTCGAATTCAAGCAATTAGAAAAGAAATGAACAGGTAACGCATGAATATAAAAGACTGTAAGCAAATCAATAGATAAGTGAGGCCGGATAGCAAGGAGTCCCGACCGAAAGGTCATTGAGTCGCGGCAAAAGCCCAACAAACTCAGGTTCAGGACGAGACACTGCCTACCAGCCCTAACCTTTGCGACTATGAGATATCCACAGACCCGGATAAGTGCCCCCAACGTACACTCAATTGGGAGATATCAACTGCGTCCAGATAAGAGCTCATATCACAGATAAACAGTATCATGACTCACTTGCCAATGGACCACTCAACCAATAGCACTTTCAAGGATAGATATCAAAGCAATGAACAACAATATCAAAGCAATGAAATTACTGTACAATTTCCTAGCTGGTTTACTTACCTCGAGAAATCGCAAATCGTCATCAAAACATCCCAAAACGTCTCACTCACGCTCGATATACGCACCCGTACACTCGACTATAGCCTCCTAAGTCCCTAGTGTCCATTTATACCAATTAAGTTACTTAAGTCATTCAAATCACGATTAAATCGAAATCACTCGATCCCAACACCAAAATATGGTTTAGGACCTCACCATGGCATACGCTCTGCCTTCTTCGCGAGCAATCCATCTTGCAAGAGCTTCGTCGAAGTCATACCTCGTTGTCCACCGTTGTTGTGTCTCGTCGGAATCGATCGGTCCGACAACGCGCCATCGCGTCGTTGCTCCACGCAGCCTCGCGTCGCTGCCGCCGCTGCCGCGCCACTACCGCGTCGATGCCGCTCCTCTCGCCGCTGCCATCGCTTCGTCGTCCGCCGCGCCGGAGTCGCACCGCCGTCCAACCATCCGCGTTGAGTTCAAAGCCGCTCACCGCCATCCGCGCCGCTGGTTCGTCGTCTCCCCACTGTGGTCGCGCCACCTCCTCGCCGCCGCCGCCGCCGGTCGTCCGCCCGCCTGTTGGTGCAACGGAGGCTCGCCGACCCTCGCTAGTGAAGCCATTCACCACCCTCGCAGCTGTCAACGCGCTACCGCGCTCAGCTGCTGTCGCTCGTCCGCTAGCTCCCTTGTGCGCGGCCTCTCGCTCGTTCGCGCCGCACCGGAGCCGCCGTCCGCACCCCCGTCACTACGAGTCGTCGCCTACATGAGCCGAGCTCCACCGTCTCTTCTTTTTCCTTCCTTGCCGGCGCCTCTCTCTCTATCTCCTTATCCGATCTCTCTCTCTCTCTCTCTCTCTTTCCTCTCTCTCTCTCTCTCTCTTATCTCGTTTAAATGAAATCTCTTTTTACTTTCTTTTTTTTTCATCATTATCTCCCGATTTTGTGTCCGAATTAAACCCCGAAAATACCTCATTTTCATCAAAAATTGACAAAAATACCATCGCACTCCGAAACACGGTACACCGCGTCTAAACCTTAACTTGACCCTATTTTGCATCGATTTCGATCCAGATCATGATGAGTGGGTCCCACATACGACCCTGAAATGACATGTGGCACGAATTAGATTTTTAGGGCCGTTACACTAATTCTCTCAATGGTTTACACTTACATCCCCCTTAAACGAAGGAGGAGTGGAACAACACCAAGTTAGCCACTCAAATAAGTAAACCGAGAAGAAGATAAGGGCTTGGTAAAACAATCAGCAATTTGATCATGAGAAAGGACATAATGAACTGATAAAGAACCCTTAAAAACTTGATCCATGATATAGTGTACATCAATCTCTATATGCTTGGTTTTGGAGAATTTCTTAAGATTTGATGAAGAGTTTGTTTGACATGATGACTAAGCCTCAAATGCCAGAGTTTAACTGGTGTCTTCTTTGATGACCAGATAGCTTAAGATGAAGGTCCCAAGACTTTATTGCAGTAGAAGAAGTTGAGGCTAAAGAACTAAACCGATATAGTCCATCTTGAAGTGTACCTTAGAGCAACAATTCTTTTAGTTGAAAAGTCCTTCACCAAACAATGTTTGTCAAGAAATTGATGAGTACATTGTTATCTTCAAATGAGCTAAGAAATACTAACTAGATTCTTATTTATGTGAGGTACACACAAAGTATTAGGAAATCTCGGTTTAGTATTAGCAGATGAAATGTGAGCTAAACCAACATATGCAATAGATAATGCATTTTCATTGCAAACTACCTTGGTAAGGTGCACAACCAGTCAACTGATTTGGATCATGAGTAACATGAGCAGAGGCACCACTATCAAGATACCAAATGAGAATATGTAACTGATTCATTAGAAGGAAAAGTATTATTATGAGAAGAATTTCCAAACTGATTCTGGTTTCCAACAAAATTTGCATTAAGTGACTGTCCAGTAAACGTGACTTTCTAATTTGAATAATAACCATTGTTACTGAACTATTGAACTCCCATGTAGCTCGAATCCTGTCGATAGTAACAATTACAGCAGAATGACCAATCTTAATACATATCTAAAGTGAGGTCTAGTATTATTAGAGAACGTGAAACCTCATCTTCCTCTAGATCTTCTTCCTCTGCCTCGAGTACTTGGATTGTAGTGCCTTCCTCCTCCAGAGTTAAGACTTTGTTTGTTACTATTCTGCCAATTTTTATTCCCTTGTTTTACTTTAGCAACATTAACTTGACTTACTCCCCGTATATTTAGCGAGTTCATACTGCACATAATTTGTAATCTACCTAGTTTAGCCTCATAACTCAAGAAGATAGATTGTAATCCGCCAAGTTAGATCATGACGATGCTCTAACAATGTAATGATAGGAAGAAATTCACTATCTAAACTAGAAAGTACAGGAAATCAATTTTGGTTCAGATACAACATCACTAAATAATGTATGATTATCAAAGATAATCTTTTAGTTTCCTTAAGAACTCTATCATCTTCAAGTTTCCATTTATAGTAGTTCTGAGTGTAGACCTATAAAACTGAATTTGTGCTCTATTTTGAGCACCACACGTAGTCTCAATTGATTTCCACAAATCACTAGCAATTTTAGGTTTATCTTCACCAAATTTCCCAGACACAGATTGTGCTATAGGTGGTTCAAGAGTACATAACATCCATGCATACATGCTATCACAAGATAACCATTCTTGAAACTCATGGGTAAACTTTCCTTTATCATCAAGTTTAGAAGGAGTTGGAGTTGTACCAAAGAGGATTCCATCAAGATGATATCCTTCCAGAACAGGTACAATGATGGATTTCCATAATGAAAAATTGTTTTATCCTCATTTGATTAAGAAAATTTGGTCGAGAGAGTTACCAAATGGTCCCATCAACTCGATTAATGATTGTAGAACTTACAGGAGACAAAGAAAGTAATGGTGAATGCTGAGATGAGTTTTCTAGATTCCATGATCTCAATTCTTCAAGTAATCATCCAAAATCTTCAACAAATCTATCTTCAAATCTATGATGAAGAACACTGGTAGCAATGCAGATCTTCAAGTGTACCAATAACACCAGCTTCTGCAAAAGTGTGAACCGTAACAATCAAGATCATCGTTTTTCGAGATCAAAGTGAAATCTCCAATCGATCACCGTAACGTGTGGCGATGAATCTCTAACTTTGTCAATCGATCACCAACAATAGCGACGATGAATTCACAAATTCTCGATACCATATTGACAATGTAAAATATCAAGAAAGTACTCATCTCTTTTGATTGATCGAGAGTATAAGAGCATTTGTATTTATATACAATGCGTTCATAAAATGTATGTCTTCATCTCCTTTACAAGTGCAACAATTCTATAGGTTAACCTCTAACTAACTTACCAACTATTATCATGACACTGCACAACTCATGTTCACACAATGTACATGTCATGTAACTCAAACACCCTAATTCTATCGATGGTTTACACTTACAGCTTTCAATATAAAAATCACAAAAAATTACTATTACCAATCAAAATCATGTTTAAGAAGTTCACAAAAATCATTAAAAATTTTAAATGTTAATAAAAGTCATCAAAATGAAGTTTACATAAAAGTTTATCGAAGTCTTTAAAAGTCTACAAAAATTTACAAACTTCGTAAAAGTCATCCACTTATAAAAGTAACCAAAAGTCTATTAAAATCTCAATTGAATACACCCTTGTAAATGTTTAATGTGTAAGGAGCATGTAGAACACGCCTACATAGTTAGATCAAGTTAAGTGCATGTGCATATATATATATGGCATGCATAGAGGTTGGTGTTAGTCATGGGAAATTACCATGTAATTGGCGCTACTAGTTAGTGAAGTGGTGCATGTATATAATAATGTGAATGGGTCATGTTGACCAAGTCCATACATGTGTAGCATTGTCTATAAATATGTGTGTGATGGGTGTAAACATGAATCAATCAAAGAAGTAATGTTATGCATCAAAGCAAAACGATTTTTTGATATGTTAATTTCATTACTGTTTTTTATTTTTATTTTATATTTTTAACACTCGATAAGTATAAATATGATGCCACTTGTTTGTATGTGTAGTACTAAAAAGAAATAAATTGTGGGATATCCCTATAGTTATACTCATATTAATAATTTTTGTGTGCGTATGTTTATGTCGCAACATGTTTAAATAAAAATATGTTATATAAATGGACACAAACTATGTGTAACGACCCGTTTTATTAACACCGTTATTTATTTCGTAATTTCGTACATTAACGTCGATTGATCCACGTGGACGTCGCGCGTAGGCTAGGACACGCGTCGACCTAGGTACACTAGTAAATTGTGTGTTGTATTGTTTAATTGATATGCATTTTATGGAATTACTTGTTAAATATATCGCATGTGTGTATGTTGAATGGGTATATTGGCGATGTGTGTGGTGATTCGGTATTCGCCACGAAGTTGCGTGTCAACGCGGGTATCGAGAGGCAAAGTACAAAGTACACTAGAAAAACTCGATAAACTCACATAAATATGACTAAGTAATTCAATTGAAATAGGTAATGTAACCATAGACTAATTAAATTAAAAAAATTGAATAATAGGCTATGGCGCGCCTCGAAATGCCTCTCGAGATGCGGCACCGATATCGGTAGTCAAGGTTAGTGGGACCATGAGTTGGTTAATTTTGATAAATAAAATACTAACCATATGGTTTGAAAAGGCTTAATATAGTGGTGAGTTAATTAAATAAATGATAAGCCTAAGGTTTGAATTAAATAATATGGACCATAAGATGGACATCAAGATGATCATATTAAGTAATTTTAGGAGATTTGAAAGTGTGTTAGTGGAGTTGTCAAGTGGTAAGAGACAAGATGAAATGAGACCACAAGATAATATTCGAGATATGTATGCACACTTGATCTTAACCAAAACTATATATAATCTAAGTAGTGGGATTTTCATCTCCACTAACTCCAAACTCAGGCAAACTCGTAGAGGAAACCAAAAAAGAGAAGAAATTTCAAATTAAAGCGTAAGTACTTGGATATTCAAGTGATCCAACTTAGGTAATCATCTTCTTCATCTTATCCACTCTTCAATGAACCCGTTTTGTGTGTTTTTGGTAAAAGTTGAGTTGGTGGGTTAGATCCCTAGTTTTTTATGGAAATTTAATGCATTATGGGTTTAATTATCATTTCTATTAAGGATTTATCATTGTTTTTGCATGAATTGGAATTTTTGTTGAATTTGGACAAAACTAATGAATGTTGGGATTTGATGATTTTGATTTAATTTTTGTTCGAGGTGAGTCTAATCGATGTTTTGGAGTCACTTTTGTATGGAGATGATGTAAACCAAGTTGTGGTAGCTAATTGAGAAGTGGAAGGATTAATTCTCGACTTGAGAATTTTGTCACAGAGAGCAATTAGCGCGCTAATCGTTTTGTTTACAACTATTTTTCAAAATGAAAAACATTCTGAAAAATAGTAAGAGTGTTAGATGATTTCCTAGCGCACTAACTTCACTTAGCGCGTTTAACTCCACCTAGCGTTAGGTATACCTATTAGTGTGCTAACGATGTATAAAATATGAAATTTAATGGTTGTTTTGGTACTTTTCAACTTAATACATATCTAAACACTTATAAACAACCTAAACTTATAAAATTGGACTGTGTGGACTTAGTGGAATGTAGCTTGGTTTCTGAGAGTCATTTAGCCTGACACTGAGTCCGGGGAGGCCTGAGAGCGATTTGAGGTTTGTAAAACCCAACCGAAAAACTCGAATATTTGATTATGTTTTAAATTCATTCCTATCATTTCCTTGCTATTTTATTATTCCATTCTCGTTACTGGGGCTGGCTGATGTTACTCCCGCATTTCTTGGTTGTTGGTTCATGATGCACCGGATCAGAAGACGTGCGACCGACCTCGTTGAACGTAACCCGAGTTTGCCTCGTGCACGTGTCGCTGGCTCAGCAGATATCACCAAAGATCGCGAGGGACCAAGTGCTCGGCCGCTGGGTGCGACCACGCATCGGTGGAAACTTGGTGACCCAAAATACAGCTTTAGTCCATATGGAGCGAGCACGCACATTTGTTAGCTTAGTCGTTATCTATTCATGCGACGAGTCAATTATGCTTGTTTGTCTTTACATTCTCGCATGTTTATTTGATTGTACTTCTTGCATTTCCTTACTTTATTTATGCGAATGCTCAAAGGAGTTCCTTGCGATTTTACATATTGTACTCGCCATCCGTCTTTTGTGATGATCGAGTGTAGATCCTAGCTAATACCAAGCAGGGGGTGGATCCTAGCGACTACATCCGATTGCTCGTCGTCGAGGACCTACTAGTACGTGCTTATTTTGATATTTTGTATTATTTTCGGGGTATTTGGGGACTTGAGATGATACAAGATATATACCATGTTTATGGTACCGTCGCTTGTATATAGATTACTTTTTTGGGTTTTTCACAAGTAGGATTTGCTCTTATGAATAATGTTTACCATGCTAAATTACATATTCAAATTGTATCAATTAAGGCTTCCACCGATATATGTGTTAACTTGTAAGATACAACCCATTAGTACTAAGTAGCATTAGAATAAGATTTTAAATACGTAAGGAGAATAAGTTAAGTAAATATTGATAATCCACTAACCAATTTTATAAAACACACGTGGACACAAATTTTCGAGACAAGTGGTAAACGGCAGTGGCGACACGTGTAGTCAGCCCACCTGGCAAGGAGTATACGGAGACACGTCATCCGGGCGCCACACTATGTGCACCTACGCTTACTAAGGGCAAACCATTTTTTTTGCACTCCACTTCCAAAAATACATTCAAATGAAATGACATAGTTACCCCTCACAACTCTCACAATCACTCATGTGCCCCTCTTTCATTTACCCTACACAAATTGTCATCCTTCGACTTCGACGTTCTACTTCGACCACCTGGCGATGCGAACTTACGATTTAAGAGTCCACTACCATCATAAGAGTCGATTTCTTCATTGTTATCGCATCGAGTTTTTGTGTTTTTGAAAATTTCAAGTTGGGTGCACAAAGGGCATTTTAGAAAATGATTATTTTTTTGGGTGCCCTCATCCAAGTTGATTTGCCCTTAGTAAATTGTGAAATGCCTATAGCCGCGCCGTATATAAATATGTGTATTCTTTCCTCAGGAAAAAAAAAAAAAAAAAAAAAAAAAAAAAAAAAATGCATTCCCTCCATTGGTTTTATCTTCTTTGGATCCATTTACAATAGATTGGGCCCTTGTATATAATAGCATACAAGTGTAGTTGAAGGCCAACGCTCTTTATAAAAGGATAAGGCCCCAAACCCTAGGCCCAAATTCGTGGCCCATTTATCGGCACTTACAGAAACACAGATAGATCCTTACTTTGTATGTACATCACTTTCTTCTCGAGATGTGTGTTCCCAAATCTCTATGTGTATCCGAGGGACCCCACTACTATGCACCTTTGTTATGACAGAGAGCATATGTATTTATGAAGGAATTCAAATTATAGTGCTTTGTTGTGTATTGCTTTAATTTAAATCACTCAAGTCAACCTATTAATTGGTATGTGTATATATATAGAATCATTCCTGTTAAGTCTCACAGCGCATAAATAATTTTCTCCATTGGTGGGGGGAATATAGAATCCAATTTTTTTTTTTTCTTTTGATGATTCAAAGTTGAGTACTAGCACTCAAGACCACTTAATTGGCCCTTATTCAAAAGCAAATTGTCGTTCATTACTAAAAGTTTTTTCAAGATCATATGTATAACTTTAACAAAAAATCTATTTCGACTTTTTGAGTCCGGACTCATAACTTTTATTTGTAATTTAAGATACATATTAAATAAAAAGAATTAATTGCCCTCACTTCTAAAACCAATACACACTTACACATTCCTTTCCACCACCTCCACTTTCACAACAAAGAACCAAACCACCACCGACCGATCACGAATCAGCCGTCATTCACGATTAATCGTCGAACCGCCATCGACGACCACCATCATCTCTCATAGTTAGATAAAATAAGTGTTGATTTATTCACCCACCCAAACTCTCATATCTCTCCCTCTCGCCTCTAATGGCTACCCAAATTAACTCTCATATCTCTCCCCTCCCTCATTTCTTCTCTCTCCCTTGTCTCTAATGGCTCTTCCTCTCCTCTCTCTCTCTCTCTCTCTCTCTCTCTCTCTCTCTCTCTCTCTCTCTCTCTCTCTCCGACCGAGAGTTTTCGGCCGATTTGGCCATCCTCTCTCCCGACCGTATGAGAGAGGCGCGAGATCCGGTCGAGCCATGGCTGCAGATCTCGCTATCCTTTCTCCTAATTTACATCGAGGTATTTAAGTCTTCTTTCTCGCTAATTTAAGTCTCCGGACTCATTGACTCCGTCTAGCACCCCGTCCTAACTTTAATTAGTGATGACTATATATCAATGATATTCTAAGGAACATCACTACCATCTTTAGTTTCCTTATAAAATTTACAACATGTTCATTATAATATGTTGATGAAAGCATTATCACTAATGTTGTAATCCTAAAAGTCTATATTAATTGGGTCGAAGAGGGCTAGTTTATGTATTAATATTATTACATAAACTAGCCCTCTTCAAAGAATTAGTGATGACTATATATCAATCGTTCATTAACCTTCTTCAAGTCGTTTGTCACGCTCGAACCCTCTCTTGCTTTTTTCATCCTCCTGGACGGATCTTTCTTCACGAGGTCGCCGCGTTGTCTTCTCTTCCAGCTCGATGTGATCTGAGTCGGTGAGGAGCCACGTGTGCGGAGACCTGAGAGCGCGAGCGTATCCGATGGTGAAGTAAGATGTGCCAACGCTTAAATAACTCGTTCTTCATGGTCGCCTCTTTCACTCTCTCAATCGATCGATCGATCTTATGCCTTTTTTCTTTGATTTGTTATTTTGGTTGGATTGATCTCTGATCTTCCTCCAATGTCTCCAATGTGATGTGTTTTGAACCTAGTTTGGTGAATAACGTTGGATCCTCACGGGTGTTGGTTGCGATTGCTGGTTGCGTTGTTGATTTGTTGGATATTTGAGGCCGGATCCGAGATCCGTTGGTGCCGATCAGTTTTTTTTTTTTTTTTTTTTAATTAATAAATAATGTCGTGGATCCGTTGTTTCGGTGGTTGCGATTGTTGGTTTCGTTGTTGATTTGTTGATATGTGAGTTTGATCCGAGATCCTCTGCTTTTGCAAGATCATCGTCGGTTTTTTTATTTTTATTTTTTTTTTTTTTTTTTTTTTATTTTTTTTTTATTTATTTTTTTTTTAAGTATGTCATGACCCTACTAATCTGATACAATGGTTCGAGAGGCATTATGGACAGGTTATTCGAAAAGGGAAACAAAAGGTGGGAGAAACAAATGGGTGGAACAATAAAGTGGAATGAAATTCAGTGGTATTTCCATGGGAGAGAAAAACAATTCTCAAAGGATCTCTTGAAATCCGGGGGCCATAAGAATTACCGAATTTTCCGCTAAGCAATCCTACATAGTATTGATTGACTCAAGGGTCATGTACAATGGATGGTTGGGGTAATTAATGGGATAGTCAAAGTGGGCTTAAGAGCTATCATCACCGAAGTTCGCATGAAGCGGCTTGTTACTATTTCCCTTGCAAATTCTACACAACAACAGTAGGCTGTCTCTCAAGATCTTGAAGCTATCAAAGCGCTGGGAGACAAATGGTACTAATTCTAGAAGGAGACAACAAACAAGCTTGGCGTAAATTTCTTGATGCTTTACAGACAAGGTGAAGGCCCGACCTTCATGGTATCTCGTCTGACCTCAAGCTTCTACCTCAACAAACGGTGGTTTCGGTTTGTGAACCACATCAAGGTACGAGGGTCGCCGAGTGAGGACACCCACCTGCCTCCTCCAAAGAGGCAACAACGTCACGACGTGCGATTGGGAACCAAGACTTGTGATCTTCCGTTCGTCGCGATATGTCGCCCGGGAAGAGATTGGAAGAACGACTAACTTTGGCCCTTAACCGTCTCCACACCTACCGAAATCTATGGGGAAGACGGCCATATTGTTTTGCTCCTGAGGCTGAAAAGGATGCGGATAATTCATCGCCTAGATTTAATCGAGGTGACTCTCGTGGCCTGGCGACGCCGTGGAAACCAGAGCTACATCGGGGAGGATCGCAAAGCTGGGGAGGGTAAATTGTTGGATATCTATTGCAGACTCCCACTTAGCCTTGGAACACGAGGCTTATGGATATGATCGGAGATAGATTCCGGTGGGCTATTGGAGGTTGACGCGTTGTGACAGGAGGCGATGTAACTCCGAGCTCTGGGCGATAATCAAAGTCAAAGCGGGAGATTTAAAGGCTTCTACCCATCTTGAGTTGACTATACCATGCCCGAATGGTCCCGCGAAATTGCTCATCTCGAACCCTGGCCTCGTTTTCATCCGAAGGCCCGAGAGTGGTCAATCATTCCGACTCATCATAATTTGGGAGTTGGCAAGGTGGGACAGTGTCACCGAGCTACCCGCCGATGCTCCCACACTCGAGATGTTTACCCGCACGGGTGGATCTCACAACTAGGATGGATTTGCAAAGTACTCGCACCAACGATGAGTAACGACCTCGCTAGTCGTGGGGCTAATGGAGAACACGACCCTCATGAGGCCCAAATGTGCACTACGTAAGTCGTTTGACTCAACATCATGCCCACATCTAGGACTCGGATCAAAGCCGACAATACGAACGGAGAGAGCACGTTCCTACGAGGCCATATACGCTCGCTCGATACGGAGGCAATGAAGCAACATCCTGTCGACGTCGGGAATCCGAGACGGGGAGCCACAAGCTGTCTCGATGACTATTCCGATTTCGCCTTCAATCGACAACAGGATGGCCTGAGATCAGGACATGTGGCACCCAGTCGGTAAATTACCCAAATCATATCATACATGATGATGACATTACGTTGTCATCTTCAATGCTCCCCTTACAACTCATTCAAACGACTAGTCCAAAGAAAAGTAAAGGGGAATGCATTGATGGGAGAGGGACAAATGCCCAACTGGAGATGTCCAATATTGATGCGGGATTATGGCATGTTTTTGACTAAGCGACGGCTCAAGCATGTCGCACAGGCCCATGGAGATTAATGTTTGAATCCCAATCGAACGCGATCAACATGAGTTCGAATCCCAAATTGAGGGAGTGAGACTCCTGGCCATACAATCACACATGGGTCGCACGGGGAGACTTCTCAATAGGAATGACTGTGTCGATCAAGGGTTGAGCAAGCAAACCAAAGTGGGGACTGATGCAGCTTGTTTAATGAAAGTGGAAGGAGAGCCTATTGCTTCGATGATTTTGGAAGTAGAAGTCAATGCGACTTCCAAGGATTACAAGAGGGGAAGGACAAGTATACGCATTGGATGCTGTGAGTCCCACCGATGACTCCTGTGAATCTAGTGGAGATAGAGGCGGGGTGGACATGGACGAAATTATTAAGTAATCCCTCGAGGAACTGATTTTGAAAGCCCAATCGTGGATACGTCGCCGACTTAACCACTTACGTGAATTTGATTGAAAGGGAAGTGGAGGCAATCCAACACCTTACGCAAATAAGGGCGCTCGTGGGATTATCTCCCCAGGATACACAAATATGACGAAGGTGGTCGTGAGGCGACACAAATAGATTCATCCGAAGTTTCGAGGTCCTACATAGCAGGGGAAGCGTCAAAGAACATCGACGAGAGAGCTCGACGCGGTAAAGTGTTCCCAGAGATTCTCTTCTTCTCTCAATGTGGCATTGAGATCATTAGGCAACCCAGGGTTGCCACCCCAGGGGAGTCGAATATTTTATGCCTGGGGCGAGAGAACAACGCCGAATAACATCTAGTATGACAGTACTATAGTAAACCTGATAGAGGGAGTCAGTGCACCTAGATGAAGATTTTAACATGGAATGTTGTGGGTCTAGGGGGATGCAACGAAGAAAGACTTATTAAGGAGGAGGTTAAAAAGTGCAGTAACCCGATTTCTTGATCCCGCAAGAGACAAAGAGGGAATCATTTACAATTTGTAAGTGAGTGTCACTGTATTGAGCAAGGGCGATTCAAGCAACGGGTGCGATGGATTCTTGCTGGCGCTAGTGGGAATTGTAATCATCTGGGACACTAGGGAGAGTTAAGGTTATCTCTAGTTTAATAGGACTCTTTCGGTCTCAAAGTGCACGTTGAAGGCGAGAATGATTCCACGCGGTGGTTGACGGGGGGTATACGGGCCTCACAAAACTGGCATACAGGGTGCACAGTGTGAGTTTCTGGGAGGAATTAGGCATTACACTGGGATTATGTGACCAAGGTGGTGCATAGCCGGAGACTTTAATGTTATTCGGTTTTTTGGCTTAAAAATCGTAACAGTGTACAAGGCCGACGCCTAGTATGCGGAGTTCGATAATCTCATCAGTGGAAATGGAACTTACGATCTACCTTTGATTAACTGGGAGGATTTACATGGTCTAATCTTCGCACAAACCCTACATGCAAGATTAGATTGATTTCTCTTCTAGGTGAACGGGGGCACAAGCCTCCCAAATGGGAGACAATCCCCTGGAACTCGCTTAACTCTCGACCACTCTCCAGCTGACGCCGGGAGACAGTGCTTTGATTCAGCTGGGTCCCGCACCTTTCCGTTTCGAAATGTATGGCTAGATCACAGCTCCTCCTTCCAAACCCACATGTAAGGGTCGGGTGGCTGGGGAAGTACAGACATGGAGGCCAGGTTTCAAAATTGATGCGGAAACTTTGGAAAGTCCGGCAAGGAATTAAAGACCGGAACAAAGAGGTCTTTGCTCGACTCAAACTAGGAAGACGTGCTAAGGTTGCTCGAATTAAACAAACTAGATGATATCGAGGGCGGTCCTAATTGGAATGACATATTTTTGGCGCAGCGAAAGAGGGCAAAGGATGAATATGCGAATGTCTTACTTATTGAAAATCGAGTGGCGAGCCGTAAATTGCGAGTTAAGCTGGTGAAAGAGGGGATGCGAACACAAAGTTCTTCCATCGCATTTTGGGAGCAAGGAAGTATAAGAATGTTATCGACAGGATATTGCTCTTACAAGGGCGGGAGTTTATCGAGGGAAAGTTAAGAGAATCAAGCATGAGATTGTTGATTACTAGCGTACATTTATACACGAACGAAATGGATAGCACATGGGAGATCAACGGTATTAATCTGGGGTGCCACATGAGAGGAGGCGAGTCATATGGAGAGATCATTCTCGTAAGACGAGGTACGTGGCGGCGGCTACTTCCCGCGAAATGGATAAAGCACCGGCCCCGAGTGTGGATTCACCTTCGCATTTATCGACGATCTGGGAGTTATCAAAGGTGACATTATGAAATTCTTTGAAGATTTTCATAGCAACTGAGTGGTGATTAGTCGTAAACATGAACGAGACATTCATATGTTTGATTCCCAAAGGTTCCCATGTCGGAGGATCGAGGATTTTCGCCCATCGCTTGGTTACATCTACGTACAACCTGTTGGAAAATGTCCCCGCTCATCGTCTAAAGCGTAGTTCTTCAACATACAATTGCAATGGAACAAACCGCATTTGTCCCCCGATGTAGCGCATGATGGATTCTTGGTTCTTTATAGCCGCCAAGTGGTTGAATATGCCTGAAAAAGGGGGCTACAAGGCTTTGTTTTGAAATTGATTTTGCCAAAGCTTACGACCTGAGCTGGACTGACTTTTTTGGATTATGTGCTTCAAAGGAAAGGCTTTGGGCGAGCGATGACGATTATGGATGAAAGGATGTGTTTCATCTGGCTCACTATTCGTTTCCTCATTAACGGGAAGCGACTCCATGCGCTTTTAAAGGACAAAGGGGTTTGACACAAGGGGACCCATTATCTCCTTTTCTTTCATCTCGTGGTCGATGTCAGCTGGGAAGATTATGGACACCGCACAAGAACAATGAAATGGTAGAAGGCTTTAAGGTAGGCAAGAGAAGTGGGTTCACGCCACACACCCGCAATACGCCGATGATTCACTTCTATTCGTCAAAACTCCTGAGGAGCAGCTCACAAGGTGATGCAAACTCTGCCTCGTGCCTTCTCTGCAAGATCTCTGGTCTAAAACTAAACTTGTCCAAATGCAAATTTTGTCGGGGATCAACTTGTCGGCCGATATCGTACACAAAGCAAGCCGAGGTGTCAATTGTCAATGTGCCTGGACCTGGCCCATGAAGTACCTTGGTATGCCTTTAGGGGTTCCTCACTTCGAGTGCCGATTGGGAACCTGCTTTTCGAAAAAAATCGCACGCAAAGCTGGAGTGGGTGGTGCCGAGGCTTCTTATCCAAAGGAGGTAGAGTCACATTAATCGCTTCTGGGCTTCGACTCCATTCCCACATATTTCATGTCACTATTTCGACTCCTGTAGGTACGCCAAAAAAAGTGGTCGATAAAAGATGATGCGGGATTTCCTATGGAACGATGGATGGCCAATCTTCGTGGCCGCTCGTGGCTTGGAATCAAGTAAAGCTCCCAAACGCTGGAGGTCTGGAATTGGAAACCTCTTAATGCGCACACGCCTTTGCTTGCAAATGGCTACATGCGTTTTTGCCAGAGTTCCTGAGGCTCTTGGGCAAATGTCATAGGAAGTATTTATGGTGTAAGGAGACTAATGGTTCGGGATACGTCATTAAGATTTAGACCCTCATTTAGATCTCCATGGCGCTTATTGCTAGCCGTCAGAGGGATTTCATCAAAGCGTGTGGAGTTCACGTTAGAATGGTATGAAACCGCTGATTTTGGCAGATGCATGAACGGACGCGCTCTTTTGCCGAGGACTTCTGGTTTTTATTTGTCTCTCTCGCGTAATCCCGGGTTCAGCAAGTGGTGGCGAGGTGGCCTCTTTTGTTTGGGGAAAGCGAGTGGGGATCACCGTGGCATTATGATTTTCTAGTGAGGTTAGAGAAACAGAGAAGCCAGACTCGCAGACTGACGCACCGTCTCCGTGAAGTTTCCCTCACCCCACACATGGAGGATAAACGTGGGGCATGTGGTGGGACCATTCTCATCTCTTCTCTCGTTAAATCTTTTTTCTATGGTCTTTGTCTTGAAAATTCGTTGGCATCTTTTTCCTACTTTATAATCTAATATGGAAATCATGTCACTTCGTTATGGAATTGTTGTAGTTTTTGCTTGGATGGCGTGGTTAGGGAAAAATTAATACGACGATGATGTGCTCCAAAGACGACTCCCTCATATCACCCTCTCGTCGTCAAGATGTTGTTTTGTTTTGCTCATATGGAATCAATTGATCACCTTTTTTGTCATGTTCTTTTTCGTGTAGGTTATGGGAGGAGTTGTCGCAGGAGATAGGCTTCAGTGGCAGTAACCCCTAATCTTTAAGAACATGGATGGAACAAGCGTTGGCTTTTTCGTGTGGCAATAAAAAGGAATTTTGTCATTAAAGCCGAACTTCGGCACTCGGGGCACTATGGGGGAGAGAAACCAACGGATTTTTAAAGAGATTGACAACACTTGGCAAGATATATGGGAAATTCTACGAAGAGGAATGTAGGTTTAGCCTTCGTATGGTCATAAAGAGTTCGCAGGATTTGCCCTCTGCAACAATGGCAAGGAAATTGGTCTGCTTTTTGTCGATTTATTTGATGGATTGATTTTGCAGTTTATGTTTGTTTTGGTAGAGGCAAGGCCATGGGGGCCAACCTAGCATTACTTTGTTTTGAAGTATTCAACAAGATAGTGCGCCCTGTACCATTTGTCCTTTACGTAGCCGCTCGCCCTTTCTATGTGATATTGAGTGGGGAGTATGTGGGACCTGCTATAGGAAAGACTCTACTACTTTCTGAAAGTTGGTGGTTTTGTTGGCCTGGAGGCTTCCAATTGCAATGCTTTCACTACTGTTTGTTAGTGGAGTGCAATATATATGGGCGCTCAGTTCCATGGGATTGACATACATTTTCGGGGGGTTTCCTACATTTTTTAGGGCTTATCGATCACGAAGGCTTACGTTGTTCTCGGGACTTTTTTGGAATTCATAATGTTGGCTCGAATACAGGTGGTCTCTCCTAACTCGATGTGGTTAGAGAGACAGGGATACTAGGCCAATATTCTTTTGTCCTTATTATATTTGTAATTTGTGTTTATTTTTCTTTTGTGCATAACTTTATTTAGCTATAAATACATACATGGAGTATCTTCCTTTTATATCAAAAAAAAATATTATTAAGTTATTATGGAACAACATGTCGGAAAATTATCGGTTCTTCGGAATCCAAATCATTCGACGAGGACTCATTCGATCGGATTTTGTGGGCGATCTTTAAAATCTTGAGTACTGCTGTTTGGAGTATAGCTACTTTAGTATTTATTCTTTATGATGGACCAAATCAACTTCATTGCAGTACTAGTACTAGCATTACTACTGCAATACAATTTTTTTGCATTCTAGTGTGCAATCTTATTGTAATTCCAACTGAGCTACTTGCGCGATCAACCTGAATAAAATCATGAAATCTTTGATTTAAAATAAGTGGGAATCGAATTCGATAAGCATTCCATGATTGACACACTAGTACTCTAGCTTAGTCCAACAACATACATATATGCCATTTAGTACATTTTTGTCTACTTCAGAGTCCATTAAATATTGACATCTATATAAACCTGGTTTTCTCCTATGTATATAATCAAATTCTCCTACACATAATTTTATTGATCTTTAGTGGCCTTGACATAAAAATAAAAAATAAAAATACATGGCTCAGATTCATAGGCTTCAAAGTAGAAACAGAGGTCAAGAGCTCTGCAGTTAAGTTCTACAACATGGTAAAAAACAACATGACAGAGCCAAGACAAAGGTGTTCCCAGAGTGTTACAAGAGCATTGAATTTGTTGAAGGCAATGGAAGGAACTTTGCAGGGTCTGTTATGCTATGGAAATATGTTGTAGGTAATGTTTGTCATTTAACAGTTATTTGTAACATTTTTAAAAAAATTTCCTTGTTGATTTTAATTACTCTTCTCACATTTTTTTTTGGCGGGGAACTCAATTAATTAATTTTGATGACAGTGAGTCCTAAGGTTTTGACCACGAAAGAGAAGATCGATCACTTACAAGGTAATTGAAGGGGAGATCATGGACATTTATAGAAGTTTCTCAATGAAAATTCAAGTTTCTGAAAAGGAGGGTGGTGGGAGCTTGGTGAAATGGTTTGTGGAATTTGACAAGGCAAATGAAGCTGTGCCAAGTCCAAATCATTTCATGAACTTGTTAGACATTGCCTCTAAAAAGTTGGATGCTTACCTTCTCAAAGCATGAGAGAACTATGAAGCTAGAGTTGTGCAATTCAATCAATTATGATATTAGCCATGTCTCCTGTATGACCATTAATTTAACATATTTTTGATTTGGAGGTTTGAAGTACTTCAATATAATCTCATCATCATGTCTTTCTTATAAGATTTTGATATAAATTGATCAATGTGGATGGTTATGAAAAGCAAAGCTAGAAGATTCACTTGATTATAAGAAAATACAAACCCGAATTGGTTAGGGTAGAATTGAAACTAAATTAAAAAGACTTCAAATATATTAATTGATAAACTCCTAGATAATTAAGGTCTGGATATAATTGATATATACAACTTTTAAAGTTTATGATATTATTATCATTGGGCCTTTTTTTAGTTTCTAAAATCTGTCTGTACTCTTATAGTAATTGGGCTTTTCATCAATTAAAAATGGCAATATTACAATTAAAGAAAAACTTCTTAACATTCCAGTTCAAATGTCTCAATTAATAATTAGGGACAATCTAGTACTCTTTTATGTGCATTTGGGATGCACGCCTTGACTCCCTAAAGTTAAAATGGAATACTTGAGGCCAAAAAATGGACTTCTGAACTTACGTATGGGCTCAAGATTTAGTACTCAAGAGCAAAGGGATAGTATACATATATTAATTTCACTCCACAGTCCACATGCACCGAGATATGAGTACGTACCACATTTAGTAAATGAGGTACTGTAGAAGTTTACTCTCTCAGAGACTTCTAAAGAATTAGCTTCCTTGCTAACAACAACCGGTTGGCCTAAGTGGTAGTGGAGCTAATTCTCTTAAGCGCACAACAAAATGTTTCCCAAGTTTCAGCCTTCAGTAATCTGAAAAAAATCGGGTTGGGAGGCCACTTCTATATATGGTGGCCCACAGCTAGCCCAAGTCACGGATTAATCAAGGCTAAGTGTTAATCGCCGACATCACGTGGGAAACCACGATTTTTATTATTTTATCCAGCCTTTTTTGAATTTGTTATTATATTCCAACATTTACAAGATTGTTGAATTTGTATCTTAAGTTACTTTTTAATTCCAAATTTAATGATGAGACACATAAATAATAAATTTTAAAAGTCACATCCCTCATATATAATTACTAAAAATTTATTATTTAAGTGCTAACTTATCAAATTTAGATTTAAAAAGTGACTTTGAATACATAAATCAAGCAATTTTAAAAAATATGAGATAATAACAAATTCAAAATAATCCGTATATAATAACAAAAGGTGTAAAAGATTAAAATATTTTAACTCAATTTGGCATTCATTTAATTATATATAAAATTTCTTATTAAGACTCTATGAGAGAGTACCCCAATTTTTCATCACATACAACTGCAACTCATCAAACCATGCAGTAATGTCTTCCTCGTGAGTAGACAAAGTCCCTACATAACTATCTTTTAGTTCCATATCTTCCACGCTAGAATTACTACTACTGCTTTTAAAAAACTCTTCTACAGTGCTATCAAGTATCCCTACTTGATCTTCTTCTTCACCATGAATTAGAACATGTTCCAACCATGAAATGGTGTTCTTATCGAATTGCATTGGTGGCGCAAGCCGACGGCTATGGCTTCTTCGCTCACTAATACCTCATGAGAAGCTTCGTTAATTCTTTTCAACCATTTGGAGTTTTGGAGAAGGTCCAAGGCCGAGGCCTAAAGCTGAGTTTCTTCTTCGCTTTGAGATGTGGCTCTCGCCGCCTCTTTGATCCGGGGCTCGCCACTTTCTTGTTCAAGTGAGTGTTCCAAGAGTTTTTCACATCATTTGCAGCTCTTTCCAGGGAGTCTACCAAAGCAATCGTTGACCATCTAGACGACAAGAAATTAATTAAATCACTACTTCATCAATATGTACATTTATCAATTTTTATTTTATTTTCGAGGCCACATTTAATCATATGATTAGTTAGATGGAGTATAAAATTTTTTTTACTAATTAACCATGTATATATTAACTAATAATGTTTTAATTAAGTCATTAATTAGTTAGGAAATGAATTAATTAATTAATTAAGCAGAGGTATAACTAATCAACATGCCTGTTACCAAGAAGATTATGCATCCCAATAATGAGATCAACCTCATCAGATCCAAATTCTCCTCTTTTGATATTTGGATGGAGATAGTTCAACCATCTCAATCTGCAGCTCTTCCTACACCTATTCAACCCTGCAAGTGCACATCGCACATGCACAAACAACAATAACATGTACTAGCCTCAAATTAACTCAATGGATCACACATGCACAAACATACCCAAAAATTAATGAGGTCAATATTAATTGATTTCTAATTAAAGAACTATATAATTAAACAATATGAACCAATATGCAATTTTTGGTGCAATATACGTAATAGCATCATTAGTAAATGTTTATATATATATATAGCATAATTTACTATATACTAGTTACTTAATAAACGTTTTATATTGTCAAAAAAAATTAGTTAATAAATACAACTAATTTATACATATAAGCATCATTAACTAATTAACATATATATATATGGGGATTACCTGATCTAATAGGGACTTTGTGCCAATTTCCTTCCTCCATACTCGGCAATGCATTTCTTGAGCAGTATATCTTCTTCTTCAGACCATGCTCCCTTTCTTAATCCAAGAACACAATTCTTGCTAACCCGACGATCATCACCAACTGATGATGATCTATGAGTACTACGAGAAGGCACTTTCTTCGCACCAAAGTGTAGTAAGGAAGCAAGAGGAGCAGACATTATAACACATACATGCACTTTCTTTATAAATTTTTCTATCAACTTTTTGATTCTACTTATAATAGCATGCTTTGATTCCAAAAAGTCTACATACGCGCGTGCTTGAGACCGCTGTAATCTCCACCAAAGACCGATATTATCTCCAACGTCTCTCGCTAGTGCCATATCATCCTCAACTTAACCACCTTTCAACTCCCTTTGAGGTGGGTTTTACCTAAAAGGCATTGGTAGTATTAGAAGTGCGATTGAGATACGTAATAACTTACATACTTCGATCTTCATGAAGTTCTTATTTAATCGATGTAGAGATAATCACCGACATACTTCTTTATGACGTCTTATTTAATCGAGATGTATCGGGACTAATTTTCTAGTCCGCACATTGCAAACATTCCACCTGACCGAAAGTCATAATCCAAGGGATTTTTCTCACAGTTCTCATTCGAACCATTGTGCTCGAGATCGAGATCGAGACTCATATATAATTTTTTCGGTCGCGTGGCGCACACGAGCCCGTGGATCTCCAATACCGATATTGTCTCAAACTTAACCACCTTTTAACTTTTAGGTGGGGGTTTTAACACCTTTCAATTTTTAGGTGTGGAGCTTTAACTTTAAAAGTATCTGCATAGATTATTTAAAATGGAGATAATCACTATATACTTCCTTGGCATGAAGTCTTATTTAATTGATATGTGATTATCTTTTTTCTACACATCTCAGAATGACAAATTCCGCCTTTTTAGGTCTTGAGATGAAATATGTGATTTTATGATGAGGGGCATGCATGAATGTGATTTTTTGTACTTCATGTATTCATTTGAACGTACAGATCGACGTAGGCTTTTTTTTTTTGGTTGGGCCTTTCTGGTTGGGTATTGTACCGTTAACTTAATTATGAAATTATAGTTATTTGATGAGGGAGTAATTTTTGGTCCAACATAATATTTAATACCCCATACTGAGATTCATCCATAGGTACTGTTGGCATGATTTTCATATCTTGTCTCAGTCGAACCAACTCTGATATGTACGTCTATTTTTGTTTAAGATGTGTTGGGAAAGTTGGTGGATATCTCGCTAATATCAATACTCTTCCAATTAATTAACTATACGTTCTACTCACAAATGGTGGATTTTTACTTTAAAATGCCTTGGTACTAATTAAGTGGGGGTGCATGGGGTCTCCGTGGGAGGAGTTCCATGCACATTTATTATACGTGCTACTCTCTCCTAGCTCAAAAATAGTATGACGTTTTGAGATTTTTGGCTTCCCCTAAAAATATATATGAGCATTTTTGAAATTCGAGAGAACTCTCAGATTTCCTTATTAGGGACTAAAACTGACATTGATAACAAGAATCAACAAAGAAAAATGAAATTACATCGCCCCACTACTCTTAATCAGATTCGTCCTTAGCTCTCTTATATCAATTTTACCCTCTTTTTAATTAAATATTTAATTATGATTAAATACTTGTCTTTCTTTCATTGGATGAAATAAATAATTAAATGTGTGCATATATTCTAAAATCACAATTAATATGTTTTTCTTTAATATATGTGTTTTGAGCAAAAAGTTTTTATTTTTACTAGAGAGAGTATTCATTATTTCTTTTTTTTAATTGGCTCATTTTTATACTATTTGGAGAGAAATCCATACTTAAGTATTTTTTATGAATGAAGTCACACTTAACTAATGCTGGACTATTATTCGGTCCACATATCCCAACGTTTATAAAAATTATATACTTCATTATAAAGTCATACTTGTTCACATGATTCAAAGTTTTTAATTGTCAGACACATCAAACACAGCGTGTTGTCTGATGCGATTTTATTTGAAAAGAGGAAATTTTATTTATGAGAACATAAGGGGCATAAGCATGAGGATAAGAGACATAAGGTACTGGTATTTGCTGCTGGTGTTATACAAAATTGAAAGTCTAATTTCAAATCTAACTTCTAAATATTATTCCTAACTAAATCGAAACTTTTAATATATGTAACTTCTTAATTTATGAACCTAATTTTTGTAATCTTTTAATTCGGAGACTAATTATAAATTATCCCCAAATATAGTGATGATCCATAAATCAAAGGACTTTAACAATCAGTAGTACAAAGGCAGACTTTTTATTTTTATTTTTTGAAACCATATTAGAAATATACTACTCAAATATTTTCCTTAATATATATACATCTCTCTCTTGTACATAGATTGTCGCACTTGCTTACCTACCACAGGGATCGCTTTATGGTCCCTCTTGGTGCCTAGCTACGGTTCTTCTTTCTCAAATGACATGTGGTTTTCCTTGGCCCATGTATTTATATAGTTATGAAAGGAGTACTATAGCCAATAACTACCAGTCAAATATATTATTAATAATATTAAAATCATCAATTAAATTGTTATATGCATGATGCTTCAAC